>JAODXP020000015.1:24694432-24749432 GCA_027497455.2 Sardinella longiceps | reverse complement strand
TGAACTTGATTGGTTAACCGCCGTAGTGACACATACACAGACTGGCACATATTACACACACACCCCAAACACACTCCAAGGATGACCACAAACACAGCAGCTGTGACTAAACACAAGGCTGAAGAATGACACTTGCTCCAGGCTGGCTAAAGCATCTGTCTCAGCAGCTCCATGTACAGTACAGTACAGTACAATATGCCCCTCCTGGAGATGCCACAGACACAGACACAGACACAGCACTCCCTCACTAACCCACTCATTACTTAGAGCTGAGGCACGCCCAATTCCCAATGACAGAGGGGTGGAGAGAGAGAGAGAGAGAGAGAGAGAGAGAGAGAGAGAGAGAGAGAGAGAGAGAGAGTACAGATTACAGAAGGATGGAAAGAGAGAGAGAGAGTGAGAGAGAGAGAGAAGAGAATGTAGATGTACAGTAAGGGTGTGAAAGAGTGATGAGAGAGAGAGAGAGAGAGAGAGAGAGAGAGAGAGTGAGAGAGAGAATGCTGTGTACACAGCATGCACATCTTACACACACATACACACACACACAGACACACACACACACACACATTGGCACAGGCATCTGAGTCAGACTGAGTCAGACAGTGCCAGTGAAGAGGGTCTATATTTAATTTTAATAGTTCTAGACTGCTCCCTGAACACCATCTAAAGTATCCAATATCCATCTGGGCTCCTGTTGTCTGCAATACAGGACTGCTTAGGCGATGAGGATTAGGCTTCTTGGTAAGTAAAGGTAAAAGAAGTGGGTGTGAGTGTATGTGTGTTTCATGTCAAGGAAACAGAGGCAGATAACAACTTGTCTTCTGTGATCCCATCCCCCATTCACTGTCAAGAAAAAACCCCCAGAGGGGATAATAAAGGACTCTAAATAATACATTATAAAACATATATTCTAGATTAATTTAATCTAATCTAACCCAATGTATTACATTGCAATACCTTAATTATATGCCATCCCTTAAAAATGTAAAAGATTGTTTGTGCTCTTGTGTGTATGTGTGAAAGTTTAGCAATGCCATCTGCTCTAAGATTGTGTCATTTTCCAGTGCCAGCCAACACTGTTATTGTTGTACACACTGGAAATTAAAAGCGGTTTCCATTTGCCGAGCTACTGTGGTTGTTTGAAGTGCAAAATCATAACATGTGCAGCATGTGTTTACAACTGATGTGAGCAAGTGTTGAGTTTCAATTGTCAGTGTGTGTGTGTGTGTGTGTGTGTGTGTGTGTGTTTGAGTGTGAGTGTGTGTGTGTTTAAGTGAGTATGAGTGTGTGTGTGTGTGTGTGTATGTGTATGTGTGTGTGAGTTTGAGTGTGTGTGTGTGTGTGTGTGTGTGTGTGTGGGTTGGAGAGAGCGTAGCTGTGGTTGTTTGTGCAGTCATGCTGACTGACCTGATGATTTGCCCAGGGGGAGCAGCATGCCTGCGGGGCCCCTAGAGGAGGATGTGAGCTCTGGCCCCAGCAGATCTGATGTCTCCTGGCCCCCAGCCTCCGCCTGCTCTGCCCCACACACCTGCTCCAGTAGGGGCAGCAGCGCGCCCATCCCCCCCACGGAGTTCAGCACGTCCTGCAGACCAGACCACACACACACACACACACACACACGCACACACACACACACAGATACACACACAGTCACAAAGACACACACACACACAGTCACACAGATACACACACAGTCACAAAGACACACAGACATACAGACACACACACACACACACACACACACACACACACACACACACACACACACACACACACACACACACACACACACACATACACACAAACACACACACACACACACACACACACACACACACACACACACACACACACACACACACACACACACACACACACACACACACACACACACACACACACACACCACAATAGAGCCCAGATGAGTCATCATGGATAGTGATACAATTATTACTCAAGCTTGGAGTACATAATCTCATTGCTGTCTATTCATATCATTGTAATATCTGTAATGTCATCACTAAAACTAAACCTGTGTGATGTTATAGGCACTCACAGCCAATCCATTAAATAAATAAGCAAGGGGATACCATTCTGCCTGCCAGGCGGTCATTATAGTGAAATATCTCCTGACCGAGTACGCCATCCCTCTGAAGGGAGATATACCACAATAATTACCGCCCAGCACAGCTTTATCCTGGTTGTTATACGGTGACCTACTTTAGATATCAACAACATAGCAATGAGGCATTGTTTAGCACTACTGCAGCGGTCATTTCATTGATAAAGATGGATAACAGCTTCCGAGATAAAAGGAGTAGTCTGTTAACTTACAGATCAACTGATTGGTTAAGGCAAAGTTCTGTTTCACTTCCTTTGACAGCTGTCTGTTATACTTATTATTTTAGAGATATCAGATCATAGAATGTTGGGAGGTCCAACTGAAGTGAATGGAGAATTCTACGTAAGGGATGACGGCCGACGAGGTGACCGGTTCTACAGAAATAATGGCGAGGTGAGGTTTAGAACTCCGGCGACGCGCGCAGCTTATTGCTCTGCCGAGCTTATTGCTTATTGCTTATTATTGTTATAGTTACCATTCTAAAAGGCATTCATATGGAACGGTGATTATTTGTTAGATTAGTTATTTTTTGGAACTACTTCCAAAGTAGCCAGTTATACGAGAATAATGGCCACCCATCAGCCAATCAGAGAAGAGAATCGCGTTCTGAAGGGAGATAAAGCATTATAAAGAGCCGTGTAATAAAATAAGATCACCCAGGCTTATGAAATCTACTACTGAAGTCTGCTGCCCAACTGCAGGGAAAGTCAGGAAAAGTCGATACGATACAGACCTTGATGTCCCAGTTGACCACGCGATGCCCAGTCAATCGTCCATCGTACTGATGGTTGGGGGACAGGTCCAGGCATATTTGGCTCTTGAAAGCCTGCAGGAATAACAGATATGAGAAACTCTTTGAAGTGCTTTCATTTGAGAATGATGCCAGATGAAGTACCACCATGCAGCAGCAATCCCAGCAGGTATATCAGTGCCCCCACCCCCCCGCCCCATGGACAGACATCGCCTACATACTGTAACTAAAGGCATCGACGCTGTACCTGAGGAGTGTAGTAGAGAAGCAGTTTGCTGTTGAGTTCAGAGAGCTCCCCATCTGATTTGAACAGACACACATTGTTCGGACCTGTTGAGAGAGAGAGATAGAGAGATAGATAAAGAGAGAGAGAGAGAGAGAGAGAGAGAGAGAGAGATAGAGAGAGAGAGAAAGCAGGACAGGATTAAGATCAGGGTAACATGGTGAGAAAAGTAGTACTAGCACATGCTCTGTTCTTATCTGACATGTGCATAATGACTGACACACATTCCACGTGTGTGTGTGTGTGTGTGTGTGTGTGTGTGTGTGTGTGTGTGTGTGTGTGAGTGTGTGTGTGTACAAAAAGTGTGCAAACTGGTGTAACTCGGCCATGTCATGTGTGTGTCTGTGTCTGTGTGTATGCACAATAAGCGTGGAAAGCTTGATGCAACTCGACTGTGTCGTGTGTGTGTGTGTGTGTGTGTGTGTGTGTGTGTGTGTGTGTGTACCTGCGCTAAACAGTGTGCGAGTCTGGGCTGGCTGGAGAGCCTCATGGCAGATGAAGGCCGTGCCCAGCAGGCCGTCCAGTGAGGTGGGCGTGCCCCACTCTGTGTCCTGCAGGCCCGCTGGGATGGTGTGCACCGGGTCACGCCCTCCCCCCAGGCCCCAGCGGCCCGCTGCAAAGGATGCTGGGAAGGACTGCGAGCGGGTGAGGGGTCCGGAGTGCGGCGGGAAGGACAGGTCGTTGTTGGAGCCGACGAGGGACGAGGGAGGGAAGGTCGGGGAGGTAGTGGTGGTGGTGGTCCGGTGTCCCGCCGAGCCGATGCAACAGGACGTGAAGGGCTGAAGGGATGAAGAGTAACCAATATAATTATCGTCATCATCATCGTCATCATCATCATCATCATCATCACAACTTTTGACTAGGTGATTGACTATGTTGGTGATGATCAACATCATCATATCATATTCATGTTCTAATAAATGGGATGGGGGATGAGGTGTAAAACAGTGTCCATCCTTTCCTCTCTCACACACACACACACACACACACACACACACACACACACACACACACACACACACACACACAACACACCAAGCACACACTCCTACACCTCTCTCTTCTTTCCTCTCACCTCATTCATGGAGGGGAAGCGGAGCTGGGCAGATCTGACCTGTTCTCCGTCTATGTAGATGGTCACTGTGTTCTGGCCGAAGGGCCTGCGGCCTGGAATGTGCACAATGTCCACTGAGTGCTGGGTGAGAGAGAGAGAGAGAGAGAGAGAGAGAGAGAGAGAGAGAGAGAGAGAGAGAGAGAGAGAGAGAGAGAGAGAGAGTCAGAGACAGAGAGAGAGAGAGAGAGAGAGTCAGAGACAGAGGGTGAGAGAGAGAGAGAGTCAGAGACAGAGGGTGAGAGAGAGAGAGAGAGAGAGAGAGAGAGATAGACAGAGAGAGAGAGAGAGAGAGAGAGAGAGAGAGAGAGAGAGAGAGAGAGAGAGAGAGAGAGAGAGAGAGAGAGATCAGGTTATTCCACACCCCTAGACTCTAGTTTTGCCTGGCACCAACACTAACTAAAATCCAATGGCAAGCTGACCTGGTATCAGAGCATGATGGTGGAACAGACTGTATTTCCCCAAAAGAAGAGCACAACTATAGTTCCTACAGACAAATACACTCCAAGCCTGGAGAGACGGGAGTTTGGGAGTGGTGTACATTCTTAATCTTATCTTTCCGGGTGCATGACTGCCCTCCTTCCTCCCAGGGGACAAATATAGATACAACAAAGCACGTCTTCTTCCCAAACAACATTCAACTTTAGTATTTTTTAAGGAAAACAAATCCCCCATGAAATGTACTCATTCAATTAAGAAATATCCTAGAATGACAATACAGTAAAAGACTATGAAGCATCTAAAAGTACAGTCCACTACCATGGCACTAACAAAACTGGAGCAAATTCTCCAATATTTGCAACAAGACAATTGGTATGGATTTGAAATCACACACACACACTTGCTCTTGCACAGGTAATGTGAGCTATTTCTGTCATGACGCAAGATGAGCTACGAAGATACTCTGCATCACTGCAAATACAATAAAGGGCGGATTCTGACACTGCAGTATGCTGGTATGACTGTTATGTCATGTTATCTTTGTGGCATATTTACCCAAGCGGAATCTACTAGAGGATTGTCAGGGAGTGATATGGCCATGTAGTCTTTCTTGGTGCAAACAGCCACCACCAACACCCCTTCCATGGTGAAGAAGGCTTCAAAGCCCGTGCCACTCGCTGTGAAGAAACTGAGACAAGCACAGGGCAAGGCATCACTCAAAGCCAGAGATATGACAACAAGACTTGCAATATCTACATGCAGGACACAGTGCCAGCAATAGGCATGGAGAGAGAGAGAGAGAGAGAGAGAGAGAGAGAGAGAGAGAGAGAGAGAGAGAGAGAGAGAGAGAGAGAGAGATGCATTTTTATTTCTCTATGCGTCCTTCATGCTTAAAGCAATATACCGGAGTAAGTTTAAGCATAGTCCTGCTGCACGAGCCTTCTAACAGCAATATATTTCGCATGAAATGAAAGATTTTCGAACAGCACAGACCTAACGCGAACACTTTACATTGAGTCAATGTAACCTCAGATCTTACTTTCAGTTTCCAACAGTCAGGTCCCATTGATTCAGTGTAAAGTGCCTGTTCGCTTCTACGTTCGCGTTCGGTCTGTGCTGTACCAAATTATTTTGTTCCACTGGCTAACTAGCACATTTAGCAAGCTCTTTCAACAGGGCAATGCTTCAATTCACTCCGATACTCTCCTTTAAAGTGAAAGTTTCGGTGTAATTCGAGCATTGTCCTGTTGTACAAGCCTGTACGCCTGCAATACATAGCGATTGAAATGAAAGAATTTGGAACAACAGACTGAATTGTAACGCAAATGTGAAAGAGCACTTTATATTGAGTCAATCTAACATACTACATTTGAAACCGAAAGTTAGATTGTGTGTTCCATTGACTCAACGTAAACTGCTTGTTCGCTTTTGCGTTCGCGTTCGGTCTGTGTTGTTTCAAATTCTTTCATTCCACTCAATATGGAATGGAATCAGAAGGCTTTTGCAACAAAGCTATGGTTGAATTACTCCGATCCTTCGCTTTATGGGGATATTCAGTAGCCCTGATGTTCAAGTTCACCGAGTGTCATTAATAGGAAAAGTCATCAAGAATATTTGCCACAACATTGACAACTAGTAAAACAGCAGCGAACACTACCCAATAAAGGCATAGAAACTCAGTTGTCTTTTCCCACACAACATTTTCTCAATTATTGGTTGATTTACCCAATAATCCCCCTTTAATAGCCATTACCATGTTACTCTAATAAAGTAAATTCTGAACTATTAATAAGTTGCTTGTTACCTGTACAGCTGTTTCCTGCGGGGCCCTTTGCCTACAAGTGTTGAGTGTCCCACGGGTGGGGAGGCGCCCACGGGTGAGCTTGAAGCGGCGAAGCCATCGAGCTGCAGCGGCGGGAACTCCACGTTGAGGCACAGCCAGGCATGGAAGGCGAAGGCGCTGCCCGGCCAGCGGGCAATGTGGGGCACCATGATGCCCGCCATGGGGGGCGTGAGGTCGAAATACTGCAGGGCGCTGCTGCGTCCCTCACGCGTGGCCATGGCTGAGAGGACGCGAATGGCGCGGGCGCAGTAGGGGTGTGGCGGCGACGACGACAGCGGAGTTGGCGAACCGGCTGACCCGTTTGACCCGGATGAGGCCGCTGGGTTGGCGCGCAGCAGTGTCAGCAATCTCTTGAGCTGCTCAGGCCGCAGCGACAGGGAACCCAGGTCCTGCAGCAGGCCCAGGAGAGCGTCGGCGCACTGGCGGTCCAGCCGCTCCGGCCGCGCCAGAACCTCCAGGAGCGTGTCTACGAGGCCGGCTTCCACGGCTACCGTACGGCAGCCCAGAGAGCCCCCGCACACGGCCGCCAGCCACTGGGACACCAGCAGCTGCAGCTCCCTCTGGCCCAGATCCGGCAGCCACTGCAGCAGCAGCACCAGGGGCTGCTCATTACTGATGCCCAGGTGCACCGCCTGAGAGTGCTCCCCCTCCACCGCCTGACACACACACACACACACACACACACACACACACACACACACACACGGGCAGAGAGAGAGAGAGAGAGAGAGAGAGAGAGAGAGAGAGAGAGAGAGAGAGAGAGAGAGAGAGAGAGGAAGGGAGACAGAAGGAGAAGGAAGGGATTGAGACAAACGAAAGAAAAAGACAGAGAGGGAGCGAGTGAAAATGAATGAAAATAAAAAACTCATAGAGGGTCAATGAACTGTATGCATTCAAGGCTAAGGAGAAAAATTCACAGTAAAACAAATATTAATGGAAGAAACAAGAATGGACAAGAATCACTGGACTGTTTTTTAGAATGTAATCCATTTTGGATTTCTGAGCATCACAATTCTATGTGATTTTTCACAATTTTACTGTGGGTTTACTTTCAAAGTTACTAGAACACTCTTGTACAGTTTGATTTGCTAGGTGCATGTCTGTGTATGGATTTAATAAACTTTTGAAACACTTTGAATAACTGCCTGAAGAAATGAGTGGGAGAGAAAGAAAAAGAAAAGCAGAGAGAGAGAGAGAGAGAGAGAGAGAGAGAGAGAGAGAGAGAGAGAGAAAGATGCAATCTGGTAAATGTGCTTTGAGAACTAGAGACGAGAGATGCTCTTCATATTTCTATAGTTCACCATGTTCATCAGCTCCTGCAGAAGTCGTTTGGTTGGCCGGCCTTGACTCTTGAGCACATCAAACAGCTGGGAGTAACCAATCCGCTCCTTAAAGACCTCCTGGAGATGGGGAAGAGATAACACGCAGACGGCGTAGACACACACACACACAAAAAAAAATCAGCTTCGCAACACAATGAGAGTGACACAATGAAAAACTATTTAAGGCATCTCCCCATCATGGGAAAGAGGCTTTCACAAAGCAGGTTACAAAAGACCAAAGAGACACACAGAGAGTCTGCTGAGGGAGATAGCTTTTTTTAAAAAAATGATTATGAATTCAACACAATAAGCCACAATAACTCTGAGAGAGCTTTGAAAAGGTCGCAGGCCGTCGTATATGTGGCGTACAAGCATTGTGAGAAAGTCTCCGACTCAAAGACTCTCAAAGAGTCTTGGTTTAACATAACCACTTCCAAATATATTAAAATAAACATGAGAGGAAGATAAGCTGCCTCGAGTTTAATGGGGCCCATTAATCAAGCACTAAGGCCTTTTCAAATAGAGGCCTATTATTGATGGCTGAAAATACTCTGACCAAAGCAGGCATGCTGGTCTGCTTTCTACAGTACACAGTCTGTGTGTGTGTGTGTGTGTGTGTGTGTGTGTGTGTGTGTGTGTGTGTGTGTGTTTGGGGGGCATGAACAGGAAAACTCCAAATTGTAATCCTCCTTCTCCTGGCCAAATGAAATGTCAAATAGTGTCGCTGAGCAAGACTTAAAGGTACAGTCAGTGATCTTATGTGGTTTGTAAACAAATACCACTTTTCATAACATAAAGATAGTCTTCTCATGACTCACTAGCGCTTCATTCTCTTGGGTCACTGTAAAAAGAATGAGAACTGGCTCTGAGAACTGAAAGCACACAGTTGAGGCTGCCTTCCTCCCCTAAACAATAAAACCTCACACATTTTTACACATTCTCTTTCTAAATAACACCTACAGTAGCTGCAGCTGCAAAAAAAAAAAAAAAAAATCTTTGCTGCAAATAAACAACCTACAGCTTGATCCCAAACAATAACACAGAATCACTGACTGTACCTTTAAGACCTGAAACTGCTCCCAACAAGAAGGGACAGTTACCCGTCATTTCCCAACTATTAGCCGCAGCTTATACATTGATTTTGCAAAATTTCTTCCACTATGAGGTTAAAACAGGGGGGCAGTTAATATGGTGTTAATATGGTTTTGTTTTGTTTTTTAACTTGCATAAAACACTGTCCTGCGGCTTATACACAATGCGGCTTATATGCGGGAAATTACTGTACTATTGCCTGACCAGCCTGTGCAACTGGTCAACTGAACAGATGCTACTAATGTGAAGCAAATTGGTTCTCAGAGAGTTCTCAGAACTGAAATGCAGTACAGTCATCATTTACCAAAAATGAGTGAGGAAGTTTTGGGCAGACACACACACACACACACACACACACACACACACACACACACACACACACACACACACACACACACACACACACACACACACAGTGCATGTGTGAGTGTGTATAGAGTGGAAGTCCATGACAGGGAAAGTGTAAAATGAGGAAGAAAGTGAGAGATACATTGAAAAGGGCAGATGGACAGAATGTACCTTGGCAGAAGGCGAGTTACTCATGATGGCGGTGAGGACTTCAATAGCATGCACCGTGATGCAGTCTGAGCCCTTCTCCCACACCTACACAAGTACACACACACACACACACACACACACACACACAACATATTACTCACAGGTTACTCATACTGTATACACACACACGACCAAACAGACACAGAGATCACACACACAGGCACTAACACACGCACACAAGCAAACACACACACACATGCATACACAAAACACAGATACTGAGAAAAGCCCAATACCACACTCAATTCTGACACCCGCATCATGTCGTGGAAAAGCAGCTCAGATTATTTCACACCTCCCCAAATTGAGTCACACCAATAGTGCTGACAGAACCACATGCACCAGGATGACGTCACCACGACCCACAAACCAGGAAACCCTTTTGTGCCCAACCAGCAACAAGCGAAGGGTAGTTCAGCAAGGAAAGGAAGACAGATGCATCCATCCACAACAAAACCACCACCAGATAGGACAACACCAGACACTGGGTCACTGGAGCCCAGAGGGCCACAGAGTGCAAGCTTCACCCAGAGAAGGCTTCATCACCCTGGGGTTGAGGGGCACAGTGAGGGGGGAGGGGGGTCTGGACAACATGCTGGGGCTACACAAAATCTAGAAATAAGGAAAGTGAATGCCAGCACCAGCTCCATGCAAGCAAAAGATACACACACACACACACACACACACACACACACACACACACACACACACACACACACACAAGCACACACACATGTATGACGCAAACACCTGTGGGCATAGTCAGCAGGAAACTCCCCAACCTCACCCTTTACACCTGAGCTAAATCAATAGCTCTACACCCACACCCGCACCCAAACATACGCGCGCACACACACTCATACACACACTCATACACACACGCACTCACACACTTACTCACACACACTCACTCACTCATGCACTCACACAAGCACTCACACACACGCACACGTATACTCACACACTCACACACACACACACTCACTCACTCACTCATGCACTCACTCAAGCAGTCACACACTTACTCACACACACTCACTCACTCACTCACACATGCACCCACACAAGCACTCACATATGCACACACAGACACGCACACATGCGCGTAAACACAAAAAAATACCTAAAATTATAAACTTCACCTGAAATTACACGCATTTCCAAAAAAAAACAACACTATGTCCAAACAAGTGTATTGCTGTTAAGCATCGATCGTTTTCAAATGTTTTTTGGAAGCATCTAACATCTCTAACAATATTATAGGCATTCCCTACTGGATGCATTCAGATAAGGGGAGGATTGGGACTGAGTTTCCTGCTAGCAGACCAGGCCACAGTGTGTGTGTGTCACCAGAGACAGGACAGCGGGCCGGGCCCGGGCCTGGGGCGGCCCAGAGGAGTACCTGATCCACTTCCACCTCCGTCAGTAGGTGTGTGGAGGGCTCACACACACCCTCATGCTCCTTGTTACACCTACGGCTCTGATAGAGCTGTGCGTGATACACACACACGCACGTACACACACACGCACACGCACACACAGATGCACAAGAAGCAGACATAAAATTAGCATGAACAGAAAGGCAAAAAGAGAGACAGATAGATAGATAGATAGATAGATAGATAGATAGATAGATAGATAGAGTAGATAGAGTAGATAGACAGATAAACATAAAAAACTGAACAAAAAAGTGAGAGAATAAAGAGAGAAAGACAAAGAAGAAAAGAAACAAAGAAAGAAAAGAAAGAAAGAAAGACAAAAAGAAAGAGTGATAGGAGGGACAGAGGGAGATCAAAGAGGCATGACAGATTTCAAAACATTTGCTTTCTAATGTTGCTTGCTTTCTAGTGTAACATCTCTCTCTCTCTCTCTCTCTCTCTCTCTCTCTCTCTCTCTCTCTCTCTACACACACACACACACACACACACACACACACACACAGACAAATACACACACAGACTTTCCTTGTTCTACAGTATGTATGTTGACAGGAAACAGACAGATAAAAAAAGGTATTTACCACAGAAGGCAAGACAGAGATGGCATACAGTACATGGCAGACAGACAAACAGACAGACAGACAAAGGCAAAACTAAAATAAAACATTAGGCAACAATTAAAAAAAGGAAGACAGACAGACAGACAGACAGACAGACAGACAGACAGACAGACAGGAAGGCGCTAGCTAGCTAGCTAGCTAGCTGAAAGAAGTGTATGCTGTGTGAAGTGTATGCTGGCCAGCAGACCTTGCTGTTTTGGATGAGACGGAGGATGTGCTCGAAACAGTTGTTGTTGAGAAAGATGGCCTGCAGCACGGCTCGGTCCTGACACTGCAGGATCTGGGGGATCGTATCTGTGGAGGACAGGCAGTATTAAAGCCATTCATCAGGGGGACTGACATTTATTTAATGTTGGGAAAAAAAACACTGCAAACATCATTCAGCCACTGATGTGAATAGATGGGATCAATGGATAGGCAGAAGACTGCCATGTTATCCTCATACATCACATAATGTTACTCATAGTAAGTAAAAGACAAAATATAAGAATCGACACTTAGATTAGGAGGGGAATGTTTGATTTGGAGGGAATTGCATAAAAGCATTAGTGTCATGTTCACAATGACATTTTTAAAGGATAAGGTACTACAGCATTTTAATTGTGCATGAGTGGAGTCTGAACTTAAAGGAGACGTCCGGTGTGATAAGGACCAAAAGTACATTGCAACACCATGAAAAGTTTTAACCTTTGTCGAGAAGCAGAATTTTGAGACGTTCGAGCAGGCCGGAGAAGGCCGCTTCCGGATGCATAGTCTGACCTGTTTTTTTTTTTTTTTCTGGATGATATTTCTATGAAAAAGTTACCTAAATCCAACTTGCATTCTGTTCATAATGCCCAAAACTACCTTTTGCCAAAGTGTGTAAAATGTATGCTAACAGAGACCATAAACGGTGTTTGGTATTTTTTGCCCTCAACGTTGCCTTCCAAGCATCTCTGCCCTCAAGGCACTACTTCCCCCAATTTAGCTTTAGGGTGAGGGTTGAAGGGGTTAGGTATAGGGTAAGGGTTAAGGTAGTGCCTTTTAGGCTGTGCTGCCTGTAAGGTGCCGTTGGGGGGAAAAAAAAAACACCACTGAGCTTTCATAAACACAGATACAGCAATCCGCCCAGTGTTCACCATTAAAAACACTGGTGGTCATTTCTCTTCTCGAATGCTGTGGATGATGGGGGACGTGATTCAGGGGTCTCTTACTGAGCATGTGAGCCTGCAGAGCCACTAGACTCTCCTCCCAGTGTAGCATTGAGTCGCCGCCATCCATCGGGGGCCTGCTCCAGTTGAGCAGCTGGAAGTAGCCGTCCAACACGTGCCTGATGTCCAACTGCCGTTCGGCTGGGCTGCTGGCGTGCAACAGGTGCAGCATGGCGGTCAGGCAGCGGAGGGTCAGCCGTAAGAGCTGGGGGTCCTTGGCTTGGTCTCCGGAGGGAGGGGGTCGCAGGCACCAGGCACGGAGCACGGAGAAAAGGTCATCCACCGCGGAAGATGTCAGAGACAGCAGACCGTTCCTCTGTGGGGAAGCCGGAAAAAAACGCACATACACACCCACACACGCACATCCATGCAAATGCCAACAAACACACACAAATTCACTCACACACACACACACACACACACACACACACAAAGACATGCAAAGAACAATAACACACACACACAAAGACATGCAAACAACAATGACACACACCGACATATACACACATGGATACACACACACACACACACACACACACACACACCGAGTGAGAATCACACAGGCTTCTGAGGCTCTAAAGACCGTGACTGCTGGAGTGGCTAAGGCTCTTGAGATATGAGGTTGCTGATTACCTTACTCCCGCTGAGGACAGCTCCCTGCAGATGGACCAGCCACACCACCAGCACCTCAGGGAGACGCTCGCTCTCCTGCAGCACATCTGGGGACCACACACACACACACACACACACACACACACACACATATATATACAAAGACACACACACACAAACACACATGTGCACATTAACACAACCAGAGGTACACAATCACACACACCCACAAATACAAGCACACACACACACACACACACACACACACGTAAGTGCACGCGCACACACACACACACATACACACACACACACACACATTGTCATAGCATCTCTCTGACGAGTCACAGGGCTTTGCACAGAAATGAACCAGAACACCATTTCTGGCAGGAGATAGCATTTTGACAGTCATAGCGATAGAGCACAGTGTAAACCCTTTCAAAACATAACAGTAACGGATAGCTTTATATCTAAAGACTCTAAGCCCAGTATCCGTCTCCAGTGTTTTTTAAGCCTCGGTGTGGCTGAGATGAAGGGGGTCCAGTGACAGCTTTACCCAGATCTCTTTCCCTCAGGCAGGAAGGGGTTCTTAATTATTCACTAACTCACACAATTATTCACCATGCCCCATCTTTTGTCAAGGTTTCACACCACCAGAGCCAAAGCTCTGTGAACATTGGGCCTCCTTCATCAATATCTTCTTAAGAATTTTATTAAATTTGTTCTCAAGGTCGCATTTAAAAGACTATATTGGTGAATACAAATCTTCTTAAAAACTGCGTACGTGGGATTTAAGAAGAAATTTCTTTCTAAGAATGGTTGGTGAATGAGGCCCATTGTTCTTGTATTATTTTATTTCTTTATCTATTGTGGAGACAATTAGACTATTTGATGTAATATTCATCTTTATGAGTGTCTAAAGGAAAAAAACTATCGATGAAGTGTGAATGTGAGTGTCTATGTTAGCCTTTCCTTAGGCGCTAGCATTAAGTACAAACAAAATGATCAGTTATTATTAGTTATGTGAAACAAACAGTATTTTTTTAAAAAAAACAACAACAAAAAAAAAAAAACAGGCCGACCGTTTTGCCAAATGCAATAACATGCTTCATTAATATACTGTTGTGGGATAAGCAAAATATGTTTTTAGAATAACAGCATAAGAATAACATGGCTAAAATGACTATAAACTTTTTTGCATGGTTGATTATGAGGGGGTCCTTTAAAGCAATTTAACAACCCCTGCTTTAAAAATACGTAAAGTAAAATAGGGCAGCCTGTAGCTGTGAGAGGAAACCCCTCTAGTCGTTTTGGAATTCTTACAGACAGCCCCAGCGGGGTTAGCTTATGCTAATTAACAAGGTCGAACTGCGTCTCTTAAGCAGCACGCGCCAAGGGACCTGTGTAGCAGGCAAAACGAGGGAAATAGTGCAAATGGGATAGCACAGCAGCAGGCCTGTCAGGCTGGGGGGGGGGGGCATGATGTGTACAAGACTTTATGGGTTCCCTCTGGCTGTCCTCCACAGAGCAGCAGATAGACAAAAGATAAGAGGGACTGCAGCTACTAGCCAAGTCTGTCAGCACACCACAGCACAGCAGAGGAGGAGCAGATGCTACAGTATGATGGCAATACTGAATGAGCCGAAGACTTGATCTGCTTGTTATGACATGCCCCGGTAATGCCAGTCAAATCATATGCTGTTGTACTGCTAGTGTTTTTGTTGGAAGAAAGACTTGATTCGGTGAGTAGGCCTAGAAAATTCCTGAACAGGGGCGGGGGCCTAGTATCCTTCAAGAGTGCTCATGAGATGGGCCCGGTTCAATGGGTTATAAACAGAACGATCGTCATAAAGTGGCCAATATGCCATCAATGACACACCCCTGTTGACATGACACACAACTCGTCTGTTTACACAAAAGTGACTTGGGTGTTGGTGAGCTCAAACAATGTGTGTACGTGGATGTGACAGGTTCCAATCTCCAATCTCACCTTATTGGACATAAGGTGTATTGCCACATGCACAAACACACTATACACACTATACTAACACTAACACAATGTAAGTAATTGCCTAGTAGGGTAGCTACTTGTATTGTAGCTTGATTGCTAATCCTCTTTTTGTATATCACTCTGGATAAAAGCGTCTGCTAAATGCATACATGTAAATGTAAATGTAACACACACACACACACACACACACACACACACACACACACACACACACACACACACACACACACACACACACACTGACACATTAACAGGACTGGTAGTCATTCACACACCGTGGAAGAGAGCTGGGAGCTCCTCAGGAACAGACAGAGGAGCAAACTTGTATTTACTCCTTTCCAGCATGCTCACTTCCTCCCTGGAACAAGAAAACAAATTAATTCAATCATCAATTCAATTTAAATTAATATTATAAATTAACTTAAATTCAACTCCATTCATCTTCATTCAGTCTGATTAACTGCAATTAAATTTCCTCCAGTACTAAAATAATCTGCCTGCATGCTGCTGATGGGAAACTTTAATCTTGTGATTTAAACTGAGCCATCCACCATCCACCTTGGGTCTTACACCAAGATCTCGTACTTCCAGTCTACATGGTTAAAGGAGAGTACCGAAGTGAATTCAAGCATAGCCCTGTTGAAAGAGCTTGCTAAATGCGCTAGTTAGCGAGTGGAACAAAATAATTTGATACAGCACAGACCGAACGTGAAAGCAGAAGCGAACAGGCACTTTACACTGAATCAATGGGACCTGACTGTTGGAAACCGAAAGTAAGATCTGAGGTTACATTGACTCAATGTAAAGTGTTTCGCGTTCGCGTTAGGTCTGTGCTGTTCGAAAATCTTTCATTTCATGTGAAATATGTTGCTGTTAGAAGGCTCGTGCAGCAGGACTATGCTTAAACTTACTCCGGTATATTGCTTTAAGCACTAGGGAATATTGGCAACCCCCAATGCAAACCAGGATGCAAACCAATGCAAATGGGACATGTGTGGGCAATGTAAGGCTTGTGATTACTGGTAACTGTGTTGGGTCAGAGTGTGGTCTGATGAGGATACGGTGTGATTCACCACTTGAGTGCTATGGACATGGACACTCCTGACATATCAGGTATGACGTCACGGAGAAGACACCCCACCCAGCCCCCACCCTAAACACACACACACACACACACACACACACACACACACACACACACACACACACAAACAAACAAAGCTATGCTAGAACCCGTTTTTTTCCCCCTACACATTCCACCTGATGCTCATCCACACCTAGTACTCCTCTCAACATGTCATTCACACACACACACACACACACACACACACACACACACACACACACACACACACACACACACACACACACACACACACACACACTTACCCCGCCAGTCGTCTCCTCCAGGTCTGATATGGGTCAAAGAGACTCTCACAGAGCAGCAGGCCATGCTGGATCACATTCTGCAGAGACTGCTGATCCTTTGGCTGCTGCTTGAGCTAGAACACACACACACACACACACACACACACACACACACACACACACACACACACACACACACACACACACACACACACACACACACATATACATCATCTGAACATGACATCTCTCTGGGCTCTCAGCTCTTGCTTTATTCATGAAATCTACCCACTAGGTTGGGCACTGCCTTTGAAAATAAGGCTTGGTATTACAATACAATAAAAAAACCTAATGAAGTCAAACTTGCATCAATACAACACAGAGAGCAATATTAGTATTTCAATGGGCCATGTCCTTGCAAACACAACACAAACACACTCACTCACTCACACACACACACACACACACACACACACCACCAAAAACAAATACACAATAGCGCAGAAGGTCACCCTACCCATCTGCTCTTTATCACAGAACCTGTTCTGTGGGATGGGAGTGCAAAGGCGTGTGCTGCACGTGTGACCTGGGCGAGGAGGTGGAGAAGCTCTATCTTGTCTCCCTCCGTTTTTCAAAAGCCCGACAACCTGGCCCTGACCTTGACCTTAAACTCCACAAACTAGCCTAGCCGCTGTCGGACTAGATGTCTGCCTACGCTCAGAGAGGGGAGGTGGGGGGTGGGGGACGGCACAGGGTGGTACTCCACCAACAACTGTCTGACAGAGAGCAATCACACTAGTGTATCGTACTGGGCAGCTGAATGTGGGTGTGAACTAACAAGCATTTTAGGTGGCTTAAGTTATAACAATGACAGGAAAATTATTCTTCCTAGCTGAATTTTTGAAACTCATAAGACCTAAAATATGTATGAACAAGGAAGCTTTAGTAAAAGATTTGAAAATAAGGCCTGTCTTTCCCTCCTCCTTCGAACCATTCAGCTGCATCAATGGATTTGGGTGAAGTTCTGAGGGCAAAATCTCTGGGTCTCATCTGAGCTTGTTGAGGGGCTTCAGATGTAAATATTTCCTGAATCCTTGTCCTAGTTTATTAACAGTACTAGCTTAAAGTCCTTGCCTTATGAGCACAATTCTTACAAACATACAATGGAAACACTGTCCAATTGCCCAATGTCGATCACGCAACATAAAAATCAGTGCACTGATATGTAAGATATATTTAAGTAGAGACATGATGTTTGGCAACTGTATCTATGGCAACTACTTTACTGCAGTAGAGAGTTGGATCACAAGTTGATGATAAACACTGAGTCCTTCATTAGGCAGAGTTATTGAGAAACATCTTACATGACTAAGACTCTGATATCAGGATCAAAGTCTTTCTTATCCCACCTCTACCTGTGTTGCGTAGCTTCTGAAGGTCCCAGGGTTACGTGACATTGTGATCCATGAGTCTTACAGTCATCAATCAAGATCAATCAAAATCTGAGCTCATAGGCCTACAGTCTCTTCTCTCAACCATGGGTGGCTGCTTGCCTGCAGGCATTTTTCGGAGTAGGCCTACTGATCTCTCCTGTCTTGAGATTAAACACTTTTATAGCTCCTGACTTACAAACTTCAGAGGAAGTTGGAATTGGTATGAAAGTGTAAATATGGACCGAAAAGTGGAAAAAATAATTCACCATCATAATAGATTATTTAACCAATCATTATTATTTCCAGTACCAACGTGTACTCTTGATTTTCAAATGCTGATGCATTTAAATAGGGGACAGCCAATTACTGATATATACTGTTGTTTGGGGAGGTGATCCTTCAGCGTTGTTAGTGACAGATCTAGAGCTACTTTATCACATAACCAAACTGGGCAGACTGTTTCTGATACTCCAACAATAGATTGCTCAGAGGAAGTGGGTTCTGTGCACCATGTTGCTGAATAACATTTACTCATGGAAACAAAACTAAAAGCTATGCACCCATCTTTGCCTTCTCATGATTTTCCGCGCTCAAACCCAAAACAGCTGGGAAACGCCCTTGAAATAGCAAATGTCTAGTGTAGAGTTAGCCGAGAAGAGTTTCCGACAAGAAAAGTACAATTCTAGTTGGAAAGCTAAGCTAGCAAGTGCTGAAAGGCAAGGAAATTTTTTTTACAAAGTACAAAACACCACGAACAACTGCCAAGCTAGATTTGCTAATCAAAATTTTCTTAGCTAATATAGACAGTGTTGCATTCAGTAAAGCTTTTATTTTTTATTTCAGATTGTTTTAGTATAATACAACAAAATGCATAGCTGGCTATTGGAAACACTGACATATAATCATCATTTTGATTCTCAGCATAAAATACTCCAAGAAGATGATGTGCACAGAACAGTAAGTGATATTCTTTCCAAAAAGTAGGGGCAATCCATACCCATGAGTCCAAAGCCCACCACACCCCTGTCTACAATATTATAATTGGCTAATTTAACATCCCCATCATGACAATATCCCCTAAAGTCTCCTTTAGATTAAGCAAGAGAACTGTAGGCCTACCTGATTAAGGCAGAACGTTAGGAGCTTGATGTTCTCAAACACAAACCCTGGGGTCTTGTCAGGGTCAATGTTCTCCATGTTCCTAAGAATTGAAAAACAAATTTCAAGGTAGGAAATTAAATATGATGAATTTGATAACGGCTCCTCATCACAACATACTGTATCTGTCCAAGGTTCACCAGCTGGTTTTGACTTTACAATATGGAAACAGCTTATTGTCCACATTGTATTGTCCTCAATATTTGCATGTGTGTGTGTGTGTCCGTGTGTCCGTGTGTGTGAGTGCGCGCACATGTGTGTGAGTGTGTGTGTGTGTGTGTGCGCGCGTATGTGTGTGCGTGTGCGCACGTGTGAGTGAGTGAGTGTGTGTGTGTGTGCCTATGTGTGTGTTTTGTGTGTGTGCGTGTGTGTGCGTGTGTGTGTGTGTGTGTGTGTATATGTGTGTGTGCACATGTGTGTGTGTGTGTCTATTGCCTTACCTGGAGATGATGATGAAGAACTTGATGAGCAGAAGTGGATGTGGCACACTGCCATTGGGCTCCTGGTCAGAGAGGTGGAGGGCACTGTGCCACAGCTGGGTACTCAGGAACACCAGCACCTCCCTGGGCAGCTGGGGCACCTCGGAGCCACTCTCCTCCAGCCTGCAGCACAAGCATAGAGCAACCTGTGTTAACACACCTCTCTAGACCTACTGTAGCACAAGAATGATGCAACCTGTGATGAACCCACCTTCCTTGACCTAGCACAAGTGTAGTACAACCTATGTAAACATACATGTCTAAACCTAGCACAAGCATAGTACAACCTATGCTAACGTACCTGTCTAGACCTAGCACAAGCATAGTACAACCTATGCTAACATACCTGCTAGACCTAGCACAAGTGTAGTATGATACAACCTGTGATGAACCCACCTTCCTTGACCTAGCACAAATGTAGTACAACCTATGTAAACATACATGACTAAACCTAGCACACACATAGTACAACCTGTGTTAACACACCTGTCTAGACCTACTGGAGCACACACATAGTACAACCTGTGTTAATGCACCTGTCTAGACCTAGCACAAGCATAGTACGACCTATGCTATACCTGTCTACACCTAGCACAAGCGTAGTGCAACCTGTGCTAACCCACCTGGCTAGACCTAGCAGAGGCATAGTGCAACCTTTGATAGCCCACCTGTCTAGACTTAGCATAAGCATACTGTAATGCAACCTATGTTAACCCATCTGTCCAGACCTAGCACTCATACAGACTCAAACTGGCAGTCTAGAGTGCGACAGAAACACAAGCGTAGTGTAGCCTGCATGAAATCAGCTAGCTCAGCACAGCACAGAACAGCAGAGAACTCATCAGACTCAACCCACAACTTAAAACACCACAGACAGCAGTGCAGCATAGCGTGACTAGGGTTATCTTGCCTGGCTCTATTCAATAATCAATACTAAGACTTGAACCCACAACTCCCTGCACCCGGGGGTTGTTAGTTGAGCAGACAACCAACCAAGTGAGATAAACCCCCGGGTTGCATGTTTCACTTATTAGCACGTTAAGTGTAGAGAGGGAGGTTTTTATTAACATACACACACTACATAGCTATGGACCAGCTGGCTACCATTACACAAGTTCACAGGCCAGTGTCTGCCTGGCAAACCTCTATAAGCCATAAAATCATAGCCATGCCATGGGAGACCACATGCTCTCGGACATACTGTGAGTAAATACTTAGTGTCAATCAGAATCTTTACTTAGCAAAGTCCTATTAGACCTGTCAGACCTGTGATTCTTTATACTGTCCATCACCATACAAACTGTATGACGTTATCTATTTTCAAAGAACTGCTTCATTTCTCTGGTAAATGTACCCAGGCTACATTGGGGATTGCCTCCTGATGAAATCAAAACATATTTCAGGGAACTTTAGTAAATAAAGAAGAAACCCTTGGTAAAAGTGATTAGCTGATTAACATAGTTGTAAGCCTTGTCAACCCCGGCCTGAACCGATAACTGAGGGTTTGCATGCAAGATAACTGCATCACTGCACTGTGGTTTCTGATGTAGTAACTTACCGGCGGGGCTCCAGGGACCGGACATCAATAATCCTCTCAAAGGACGCCACGAATGCTTCCAGCCACTGTTGCAGATAACCCACATCTTTCTGCAAAGGATCAGAGAGAGATAAGGTTAATCTGTATATCTCTTTCTCTCCATGTGTGTGTACGTGTCTCATAGTAACCCATCCTTAACTCAAGACCTGTTGATGGTTTTTATTTTAAGGTGGCGTGGCGGTGACGTGTGAGTTCTCACCACAAGAGCTGATGACAAATTGCAATACATGCAAGAACTGCATAAATAGTGCAAAAACAATTCTCGCAAGTAATGTAAAATTCCTCATTTGAGTCCGTGGCGAAGATTGTATCAGTCTAACATAAACGTAAATAAACCCCTCTTACAAAGACTGTTAAAAGTCAACTGGGAACACATCATTTATTTACAGAGTGAAAGAGTATTTACATTACTATCAAGCTGCATCATAACAAACTGATAAGATCTTTTTGCACTGCCTACAGCAAGTCTGCAGCTACAGACAGCCATTCCACTGCACCAAGTGTCATTTCTGACACAGAATGAATCATCACAGAACACACACGCACATGAGACACATGGCAAACATGTCATCATATAGCTCATACAGAGGAACCCTGATCTAGTTCAACTCAGACACACACACATACACACAACGCCTACTTGCCAAGAGAGGAAGTTGCCTGTCACAAGCCGCAACGCAGAGAGAGAGAGAGAGAGAGAGAGAGAGAGAGAGAGAGAGAGAGAGAGAGAGAGAGAGAGAGAGAGAGAGATACTGCACTCAGTCTGCAGTGCACAGTGAGGAAAATAACATACCCTTCAGGTTTTACCTTTGACCAAAAGCGCCATCATGCCTTAAATACAACATCTCATCACAATACATAAACTACATTAGGCAGTTTTAGAGAGAGTGAGCAAGGCTAAAAAAAAGCCTTAGAGATGACTTGCACCGGACCGCTTCTGTTGTAAACATTACCAGTTGATGTTCTGCAGGGTGCCAGTCCATGGCTCATGTCTGTCAGGCTCTGAAGGGGAGCAAGGGGGGGCAAGGGGGCAATAGTGCTGGCCCCCGGTCTCCCTGCGCCAGCGTGGGAGAGATGGTGCAGGTACCTCAGCCCCGGTGGCTGGGCCGTGTGGCCAGTGTGGCTTGCTTGACGTCCAGGAAGAAAAAAAGGTTCAAGGCTCAAACACCTCTGTAGCACGGAGAGGGAGCCATTGCCAGCGATGTGATCCACTGCCTGTCTCTCTCACGAGTGCGCTCTCCGCTTCTATCAAACCACCAGGAAATGCCAAGTCACTTTAACCGAAGCACATTTCCTCTCTACACACATACACACAAACAGACATGTGTGTGTGTGTGTGTGTGTGCGCGCACATACATACACACACACACACACACACACACACACACACACACACACACACACACAAACTCAACACTCTTCCTCTTTTGTCTGCAGCTTGTGTGTCTATGGGCAAATTGTAGTTTTGGTGTTAAATCACACCGTCACAATCTACCAGGACTATTGTGTGAGGGTTAAACCTTTCATGTTCCTTCTTTTAAGATGTTAATACAGTAGCTACTGCATTCAATGCATCATTACATGTATGCTAGCTGAATACCAGTTTAAAATCATGCCAGTTGCAGTTATACGTGCAGATAACAAAAAGTCCTAAAAACCTAGGGCCAGATTTAGATTCATGTCCATGAAATGTTCGACTGCTCTGGAATGGAAAACACAAATGGTTTAATTGACATAATGACCACTTAATTTTCCAGTCCATTTCCTGTTGTCATTTAGGCTCCGCAGAGACCAAAATTAGCACTGCCCCTCTCCAGTTACAAAATATTTGCTGTTGATCACAAATTATCCATCCAAAAAAAGACGACCCAGCAGAGAGAATCCCTGGTTTAGGGACCCTGCCAGCAGAACCTCAACTGGCTTGGAGCCTGCAAGGTCGGGCTATTTATTGGCGCAAGTTCCTGTGCCAAGCAGAGGTCATGGCAATCACTTTAGCAAGCCCTAATGAGTTTTCCATTTTATTAGAGGTGAAAGGACTAGGGATCCAATTCAATTTAACCCCTAACTCATTCACACTAAAACGCAAGGGGCTTAGGGGCAACTGGGAGAAAACATGCCCTGAGTTGTATTCTCAGTGTAAACTGCTCTACTACGTAACAGAGAAAATGATAATAAATAAATTGTGATGAGCGTCATGACACACTAGCATTGGCTACAGGTGGAACTGAACTCTCTTTGGTTGCTGTCAGTTTGGCATTTAAGGCATTTTGCACCACATTTAAGGTCTGTTACACCACATCAAGTATTGCCTATATTTCCGTTATTTCAAGAACCAAAGACACTTCCCTAAATTGTGTAAAGACAGAAACCTTACAAAAACACAGTGGTTCGATTAACATCATGTCCTTTTTTTTTTGTGACCTACGTGCATCACTTGACAGCAAGCTACACATGATAACTGGAGGGAATGTCATTTGATATTCAACATCAGAAGTGAAACAGTTCGGCTACTTCTCACAGAGCACAACCACCTGACACGCCCCGCTTTGCTCAATCCCTAGATGTTTTTTTTTGAGGAGCTTCCCCTACTACTGATTTTCTGGTCAAAACTTCGCAGTCCAATAAAAGAGACGGATCCCATCACAGTAAAGACATTAGCACAGCATCAGAAAATTACAGAAAGCTACAGATACAGTAACAGCATTTCTCCCAGGACTAAAAACAAGTGTGTTGGCAAGAGCCTATCCATTTTTTTTTCCATGTGGCACTGACACTAAGCAGCAACATTTGTCCGATCTGACACCCGCATGAGAAACTCCCAACAGTCTCACAGCTGATAGCCACAATAAAAGGAAGCTGGGTTAGACAGGAGACAGACCGCCTGCTGATTTCGGTGCAAAACTCTAATCATGTTTTTGTGTTTGAGCATACATATGTGTGTGCATGTGAGTGGGTGGGTGTGTTTCTGTGTATGTGTGTGTGTGTGTGCCTGTGTGTGTGCCTGTGTGTGTGTGTGTGTGTGTATCTGTGTGTGTGTGTGTGTGTGTGTGTGTGTGTGTGTGTGTGTGTGTGTGTGTGTGTGTGTGTGTGTGTGTGTGTGTGTGTGTGTGTGTGCTGTGTGTGTGTGTGTGTTTCTGTGTGTGTGTGTGTGTGTGTGTGTGTGTGTGTTGCTACTTGAGATGCAGGCCCATTCTGGCTTCCTCCACCAGCTGAGTGGGAAACAATGAGCGCAGTTGGCTTCCTGATTCAGCTCACCACTGGTAAACACACACACACACACACACACACACACACACACACACACACACACACACACACACACGGGACTGTCATCAGAGGTACATGTCAGCAGCAGCAGCAGCAGTAGCTCGTACAGCTCCCGACATACTG
Source organism: Sardinella longiceps (assembly GCA_027497455.2). Lineage (NCBI taxonomy): Eukaryota > Metazoa > Chordata > Actinopteri > Clupeiformes > Clupeidae > Sardinella > Sardinella longiceps. The sequence continues at coordinate 24,724,615 of JAODXP020000015.1, read as the reverse complement.
TACCTCCCTACCTAACAGCTCTCAGGATTATGAGAAACTGGTGAGCACAGTAGAGAGCAGCTCCCTTGACAGCAGCATAATCCCACAGCTCTGGATGGCCCTGGATGGAGGACAACATCAGAGGGAGGCGTGCCGTGCACACAGTGCACACACTGCACTTGTCACACACACACACACACACACACACACACACACACACACACACACACACACAGCACAGACACACACACACACACACACACACACACACACACACACACACACACACACACACACACACACACACACACACACAGGGAGGCGTGCCGTGCACACAGTGCACACATTGCTCTTGCCTCACAGCGGCGAGGCGTGGGGGGCCATCGGTAGCGGCACGTCTCGCCCTCCTATCATTAACCCAGATTCCCCATCACACAGCTCATTATAGCAGACTAATTACACACAGCCCCGACTAGTACAGTCCTCTACATTTGCCTGGTTTATCCACTCCTCAATTACCCTTGTAATACCGAGGAGAGGAATCTCGCCCCCGTGAAGATTCTCACTCTACTGTCTCTCCCCAATGGCTTCTGTCTCATCCCAGAGGGCCTGCATGGGCTATGTGGCCTAAATCAGACACCACAATCATTTCTCAGATTCACCCTTAGTGAAGGATGCCTCTTCTTCAATAATGATAATCATTAAGGTGTCATCAAAGCACTTTACAACCATTTGCAGTCGTATGGAACAATGTGCATTAGTGGAAAACATCATCAGATGATATTCAGTAGTCAGTGGTAAGTGGTTACAAGCCCCATCCACCGTCCAACCCCCACTTCAATATTTCTGGTTTTACCCACATATTGGTCTATTTTTGATCGACTTAGTACACTTTTAACTTTTAACATGGCAACTGCACAGCAGATGCAGAAAGCAGAAAGAGATTTAGTTAAATTTGGCTGAAAACCTATGGTGGTAATTGTGGTCAGAAAAGCCTTTAAGAATCTGCGTGTGTCAACTGAAAATAAATAGATTGAAGTTAAATGTGGCTCAAATCTAGCCTGACATAGCCCGCCCATAATACGAATGTTCATACGTATCCATGGTCTGGGAACGGTCCTCTTGGGCGTGTTTATATCGGTAGAGAGTCTACCGGCCAATAAGCGACGCTGATTAGACGAACTGTCCAATTGTTTCAAACCAAAAGTGAATGCCCTCCCCCCCGCAGTATAATCGCGCCAGGTTAAAGAACCTCCAGACCATGAATACGGATGAACAGCAGTATTATGGTCGGGCTATGTCAGGCTAGCTCAAATCCCCCTGTGGGAGTGATTGGAAAGCCCAGAAGATTTCTAGTAGACAGGCCTTGACAGATCCAACTGTTAAAAAGTGGGGGGTTTTGTAATAGGCTACTGCTTGTTGAAGTAATAAAATGTCAGAGAAGTATAAGCTATGATTAGGCTACTGCATAGATGAACTGTGGACTGCAGAGTCAGGGTTTGAATGAGTGAGCTACATTTATCAGATTACAGAACGAAAATTCTGAGATTTTGCAAACAGGCCTAACTCTATGGCATGGAGTACAATCATAAACTAGAAAAGCGCTCAGAGAGCGCAGACCTCCGCCAAGACAATGTGGTCACTGATGGTGTTCTGGATCACCGATCGCCACCAAAATCTAATCAGTTCTTACTTGTCCCAATACAAACGTTGTCCGAAAATTTCATCCAAATCCGTGCAGTAGTTTTCGAGTTATCTTGTACACAGACACACACACACAGACACACTCACACACAGACACACACACGCCAAGCAAAACATAACCTCCTTGGCGGAGGTAACAATGTCACACTCTTGCAAAAGAGCAGGCCAGAGAAACTGATTAAAAGCGTGTACACCCTCCATCCTTTCCTAGGTCTACTTTTTCAGTTCAAGTAGTTTTTTGCTATCTAGTGAGTCTAATGCACTTTGTTAAAAATATGTCAACAAATGAGGAAACTGCACACTATTTCAAGATTAAACAAGCACCGATCAGTCAGTCGCACACATACTGTACACAGGCTAAAACATGTCCGTTTCTGCAGCAAAGAACGCAGCCCTGGTGCTGGTCCAATGCGCTTTCCACAGCATTCACAGTGCACAATTAGGAAAAAGCAGTGCATTATTGGGTAGCACTCAAATACAATTCTGAACAAAAAATCAACACATTCACTGTCAGCAGTGCAAAGATTGTCTGTCTGGTTTCTAAGCTGAAGTTGACAGCTGTCTGTGCTGACTCTTATGTGGGTGACAGGGGATATGTGGGAGGTTTGTGTATGACTAAAACAAGGACTCGTCTTGAGTAATACTAAGCTTTTAATACATTTTAGTTCACAGACTAGACCAGACACAAGTATTTCTTCATACATGCAGTAAGAACTAAGAAGGTGATTTCAATTTGTGGCAGCTACTAGGCTTGACCCTCCTTGAAGATGAGTGGTGGATCTGAGCTGGGTTTATTGATTATTATACTATTTATACTATTATTACTAGGCTGTCTATTATTACTAGTATATCGATGTCTATTGATGTCTATTATCAGTCATTGAGGGTGACAACATTTTTATTCCAATCTAGCATTACCAATCTCCAGAATAGTAAAACAGAAGTTATCTGCAAGAGGTCAGCATATCAGTTGCCCACCAAGTTTAAAGTGTGCTTTAAGGTACAACATAGTTGTGTGGTGATAAACATTCTAAAATCACTGTCAGCGAGGGGTTACTTTAGATCATTTCAAAAAACTTCCACAGGGGAAAAAAAAAATGTTTTCAAAATTTCACTCATGCCAGCTGACTGTTTAATCTCTGTGACTCTTACTCTAAACAACACATCAGTCAGTCAGTTTCATACGCTTCTGTGGTCAGAGCAAATTCAGGGAAGCCTGGATGTTATCACTTGAAGCATAGCCACAACAGAATTTTAAGAAAACAGATAGGCCTATGATCACTCAAAGCTTTGCTACCATGAAGGATCTACTGGAGGGGCGAGGGGAAAAGTATGTTTCAGAGAAATGTAAATTTAACACTGTCCAGAAGAGAGTGATGTAGCTTTGATGCAAACTTGAGAGGCAGGGTCCAGAAATCATAAACTGGGTTGAGCTTAAAGGTTACCAGATGGAGGCAGTGTAAGGAAGTGGCATTGTAGGCTAATGTCACTGCTGTCCTTTGCAAAAGGAAGTGGTTTGGCAAACAGATATTACCACTGATAATAGTGCATCCCAACCTGATTCTAAGACAAATTGCAACTTCCTGCACATGGCAAAAGTACTACATAATATATCAACAACAGCTCCATTATTGCTTATTATGAAAACAAGCAAGGGAAAGAAAACTAATCATCGAACTCTCACAAGACAACAGTAAGGCTGAGTCTTTGTTTAGGCCTCCACTCCCTGCAAAAGATCATGTTCTTTTTGTCTCCGGGCATGCCTTATTAAGCTGTGATGATGCTCCTGCAACCACCGACGCAAAGGGATTGGCGTTGGGGATATACAACATGAAGCTCATTTAATGTAAAATTTAAATATTTTAGCATAGCTGAACTGATCGGCCCGCCCTAGGCAAAAGGACAGCTTGAAACTACCCTGAATAATTCATAAATCCCAGGATGTCAATGCAATCTGTTGCCTGCTTGTTGTCACTGCTTGGTCAACTTGAGAATCTAAAACACCATGAGCACCTGTTACAAACGCTGAAGGGGTAAAACAGACACCTGTTGTGTGTGTCATTGATGTGTAAGCTACTAATGCTGGACCCATTCACTGGACATATAATGGAATGGTTGTTTACCAACCGTGGTGTATGTCTTCTCTACGTTATTAGATTCATGCAAGAAAGCGCGACATTACGCATACAGAAATCGAGTCAGTGTACGCGCAGGATTTGATGCAAAGATCAGAGTATTCGCTGGTTCTCATTACATACTCGTTATCCTCTGTGGTTATCCTATTCAAATGATGGGCTTATTAACGTTACTAATAACTCGCCCTTTCTTCTTCTTCTAGTTAAATATGCAAACTGATAGGGCGCCCCACAAGCCTTGATTCATGACTTATGACATTATGAACCTGTTATACACTTCATCCCGAATTATTCTAACTATGACCAACAAAAACCCACCCCTGTATCCCATCACTAACTGAAACATGTAAGGCAACACAACAGTGTAGCTGAATGAGGAAGTAGCAGAACGGACAGGTAAACATTAGTCCGCGATCCATAATGACGGCAAACGAGCATGGTAAAATTCCTCGATCTCTAACTAACTACTTCTGAATCAAATTGAAGTCTTGTAAAAAAAAAAAAAAAAAGTGCATTAGTCATGACAAATACCCAATATCATCAATCCGTACGCTACATGACAAATGTTAGGCTATGCTGTTTTACATGCCTTTACTTTTTCACGGATAGGGCATACTTCCTGATGTGCTCCCGTATGCATTTTTGGAACAAGAAATGGCAAAAAAAATGGTTGCCAGTTAGCACAATGTCAACTGTACTTGCTTTACTTTCTGGTGATTTTCTTACTTTAACAACATATCAAGTTTAAAACGTTGTAAAGAACAGTGGACAGTAAACCAGGGCAAGGCAACTGCAACAGGTGTCAGAGCCACAGTCACAGGCAGTGTAATGTATGGCAAGTGACTCACCTTGGTGTAATACAACATCCACAGCTCGTACAGTCGTTCCTTCGAAGCCATTCTCCTTTGCGTTTCAACAAACGCCCTCCGTTAAAATGTTACTAAAACATTTGTTATCCTCTTCATGAGGCAGCATGCAACGTATCCAGCGCTCTTTTCTTGAAAATGCACAATGAATCCAAAGGCGATTGTACATACTCCCTCGCTGCTGTTGTTAGGCTACCTGGTCGCCAAGCCTCTCCAAAGTTACTAAGGCATATCGCCTACATGTCAACGAGAATCAAGTACAGTATTGTACTTCGTACAGAAGTACACAAATAGTGCTTAACTGAAAACGCGACAAGATGGAAAAGATGCACCGAGAGCACCTTACTGGGTGATTCCAAAGCTACGTCTCCATTAACCAAAATACGCACGCTAATAAGCGTAGTCAATGCTCTGCCTCACTCCTTCCTGCATACGGCAGACTGTGTCCCCAACTAGTGTTACACTCGTGAGACTACGGCTCTGGAAACCAACCCAAGCATCGCATCGCAGCCTTTGGTGTTATTAAGTCCCTTGTCAATTCATGCGGTGGTGGAAAGAAATTAAAGACATAGTCCTTCATCACATTGGTTGCTTGACGGCCTGCGCGTAGGTGTATATTGTTGGATATAATGAATTTGCCACCGAATAAAACCTATTTTCCATATTTTACACTTCACTTATGTGTTTTGTAATCCAAGGTCTGAAATAACTAATAAAAGCATCCGGCAACCAAATTATTCATGTTTTTCAAACGTTGGACACGAAAATATACATGATGCAATTATAGACAAGGGTCTACAAGGGGGCCAGTAGACCAAGTAAACAATGCTTGACAAGCAAAAAATAAAAAGAGCTGTCACTCTAAGCTGTACCTCTCTAGTTTGCACTGTTATTATTATGATTTTCATATTTTCTCAGCCAGACACTATTTTGGTGAACAAGCAACAGAAGTGTTCTACAAGTGACCTCTTGTCAGCTAAATCAGGCTCCTTGTGCATGTGTCCCCATTTCACAGGATGCACTTCTTCACAAAACAACCACAGAGGAAGAGCACATGTTTCTCTGATGAACAACTCACAAACAGGACAGAGGGAGAATTCTTTGTGCAATCACAAATATGACAAATAATGACCTTAATCCTTATTTGCTGATTAACAATGACAGCACTGATGCACCATGTTGCAAACTTTTTTTTCTTTTAATGTTTTTAAAGTTAATTACAGTTCATCACATATTTTGGGATAATACTATAGGCCTAGAGGCATTAGAATTACCTTTCACCCCATGACAGTGTTTTCCCTTTTTGCCAAGACATGATGAAAAGGAGCTTTGATCATCCTACCCTGGGCTATGTCTTGTCTAATCAGTTCTAGCTCTGGTATTAACTATGAGCACAGGTTGGCTGCATCAGCCTCAGGTCAGCACTGGTCAATATGAGGATGGACCAACAGAAGGTTCAGGCAGCTGTATTGCCATGGTGATGCCCTACATACCAAGCCAGGTCATACCCGGTGCTGCGTGATTGTCCGTTTAAGCTTGAGCACAGAGCCTAATTTAGGGTGTTTTGTTTAGTGTTTAGTGTATCGTGTCAGTGATGCAAATGTAATGAACCCAATTTGGGTAGTAGACCTAAATTGTTTGCAACAACAAAGAAGCATGCCATGAAATGAAAGGCCTACCCTATGGTGCCTGTATTAAATAATTACCCATCACAGTGCCACGGTGAAACATAATCAACCTCTTATCATGGCCAGCATAGGCCTATGATTTTCAACCAATGAAGGAATCTGCAGTAGGTAGCATAGGCCTACTGTTTATAATTACAATCTAGAAGTTTAAAAAAACTGAAAGTAGGCCCAAAATCTACATACACTAAACAGATGCATTTACTGCCCTTCTGAGGGGTTTCAGACTTCATAAACCCTAAGCCAGTTACTTCTGCAAATGGTCAAGACTAACAGTTTCTCTGGGACATTTCTCAATCTTGTTTCTCTTCAATGGTCAGTAAACCTACTGTAAAAAGTCCCAGGCCTGCCACTGTCTGAGATGGACAGTAAAGGGTGATGTTAAAGGTAAAGACTAGGCTTCTAAACAAAGATAAAGAAGGCTCATTTTAAAGCTCCAGATCTCACAGGCTGTACAAATCGATATCATCGGTATTCCACAAACCTTCCCTAGATCTTTCACTCCGTGTTCGATTAACGTCATGCTAGCTACCTAGCATTGAGAAAGATGGAGAAGTCAGTTGGCTCGCTGCAGGAACAGGCATTGAAGAGGAAAGAAAGATTAAAAGCTTTGAGAGACAAACAGCTACAGGTAAACACCCTCTATTCCTATGAATATTACTTATTTTTCGAAAGGCGTAATGTAAAGTGTAATAGCCTGGACTAAAAAAGGTGTTACCGTACCAGATAACTGAACTCAACAGGAGCTAAGTTAGCTTAGTTGTGTAGGCATCGGGAATACACGTTGCCGTATCCTGAAATGCATAGCTCCTGAAAACAAGAAATCAGAAAATATAGATGTGTGATTGACATTGTTTAATGTAATTGTAAGTAGCAATGGATTCCTACATTGTAATTGTTAACGTTACGGTTTTTTAGACCAAGAGGGTTTAGGCTAATTGCACCATAAGTGAAATGTAAACTATGGCTAGCATAGTTAGCCAGTGCTCGTTAGCCATTGCCATAGCCTTCAGTCAACTTTGAATTACAACCATTGGATTACATCTCAGTTACAACAAAAGAGCGTTAATAAACTGGCAGACGTTGTGTAAAAATGGACTATGTAATCAATTGATGAGGTACATGATAACGTTATCTTGGCTAATTCATCATCTGTAACGCAAATGTCGATACTTTCTTTAGTAAGTTGGTCCAGACATCCACTAACTTTTATTCTTTTGCCTTTATTTATTTGCTGGTATTGGGGATATTGCTACGCAGTTAAGTAACTCAAATTACTTCAACATACCAGAGTCGAGAAGAGCAATGTTGTTTACATTTTAGAGGTGCTGCGTTGTTTTGCATATAAAGCACTTAAAGAATAGCTGTGCTACTGTTTTGCATTGTTCTGACAGGTGGTCAGGAAGTCTCTCCAGGAAAAGTAGGGGTTTAGTCCGGGATGTGTGCGTGTGAGGCCGGGAGATCTTCTTTGTCTTTTGTTTCAGTATTTTGATCGCTTGCCAAAATCTCGGTTCCTTTATGGTTTCACTCAGTATTTGGGTCTCTCTTGTGCTGAAACCTTTTTGAAAGACTTGGGCAATCTTACAATGCCTCTGACATTTATTCTGATCATATTAGATTAGTATGTCTATCTGTCTATCTGTTTTGTTTTTGTTGTTGTTTTTGTTTTGTTCTCTGTGTGTGTATGCTGTATGTGTGAGTGGGTGAATTGTTGTGCGTGTGTGTGACTGTGCGTGTATGTTTTATTTATATGTGGATCTCCTGTAAAGCGTCTTTGAGTATTTAGAAAAGCGCTATATAAAACTGATGTATTATTATTATTATTATTATGCATAGGACATGATCACATTATATTAAAATGCACAGGACATGATCAAGGTGCACTCATTGTTGTTTATTGTTGTTGCATATTATAGGGTAGAGACACAGAAGATGGGGAGCCCGAGAGAAAGAGAACACTGGAAGATCCAGATCAGGAGGACAGACACAGGTACACACAAACAAGCGTTTGCACGTGCAGACTTGCACTCTCCTGGTTTCTCTCTCTCTCTCATGCACACAAGCGCTATACATCCTCTGGCCTCATTAATACCCTAACTTACACAAAACATTCACAGGACCTTCAAGCCCTTGAACATGACCTCGATTTGGTCAATGTAAGCACAACAAGTGTGTGCTGCCCCTGTCTGATAAGAACCAGTGAAAACAACCAGTCAGCCTAGAGCACAGCTGAGCTGAACTGGACTGTTTTCTTCCCCCGCCCAACTCCAAACACCTCTTGCTGAACACAATCACCTCCTGCTCACCAGCCTCCATCCACGGTTGTTTACACTGAGACGTGTCCTAATAGATCCTCTCCGATATCCTGCAGCCCTGCCTCCTCTATTTCAGGCCGCCAGGCAAGAGCATCTATCTATCTCTCCCCTGCCAGACGGTTTTGTTCCATTGTTTATGTTCTGGAGCCAAAGGTTCAGCTCGCGTTCTTGGGCACGTGGGGTGTATTTATTTGCCCTGAATTACAGTGCGTGTCAACCACAGTTATTTTGGGTATTAAAAGCTGTAATATGTCAAACTCGACCAAGTACTGAATGCACCCACGTGAACCACATGATCCCCTGGCACCATGCATGTCATTAAATCTGCAAATTGGATCCGTTTGCAACACCAGGGAGGACAGATTATGAGTATTTTAGCTATTCACCCAGAGTATATCACAGATAGTCAATGATGTCATTATTTTTTTTTTAATTCAGCAAACCTGTGAACCATCAGGTCAGCCACAGTAGATAAGTGGAAGACACAGAACTGTTGGATAGGCTATAGAATGCAGAGTGTTCTAAGGCTGCGACTCGAGGGGGATGCATGATGACTACTTCAGATGTAGGGCTCTATAATTTGGTCTCAAAGTGAGTGTGTACTTGACACAAGGGCTGTGTTCACACAGCAGCCTGAAGTGACCCAATTCCGATTTTTCACACCTATGTGATCTGTATCCAATCTTTTAATGACAGTCTGAACGACACAGATCCAATTTTTTCACACGGGACCCAGGTCACCTGGGTATGTGGTCCTAAAACCGATCTGTATCTGATCTTTTGACATGCGACTCCAGCCTGAACGGCCATGTCGCATGCATCCGACCCACACAATAAGCTTACTTGTCAATTAAGCAGCCGCGATCATAACATTTTATTGGAAATGTGAACGACCTCGCAAAAAGATTGGATCCCTCAAAAATATCCAAATTGAGCATTAAGCCCTGCTGTGTGAATGTAGCCAAGGTTTGACAGACATGCAGTTGATTGACTCTGTAGAGATGAGGCTTTCTGAGTCCTTCACAGAACTTCTCCATACAAGGACCATAGCTTTAGCTCAATGTGTGTGTGTGTGATGAATGTCCCTTCCATTACTCGCTGCAGTCTGGGCAGAATCAGAGCACTCCTCTCGGGAGGCTGCTTGACTCATTTCAGAGCCGATTTCACAGAGGAATCTCTCCGGAAAGTGGTTCACACGGTCTGACTCTTTTGCAGAAAATGGGCTTTCCCCTCTTAGCGGCCTTTCTCGGCTCAAGGTCTCCCCCCTCAGTAAATCCCGGGGTTTCCAGGCCCTTTAGCAGTCTTTCGTTTTAAGAATGCGTTGTATCAATAACACTGTTCTATGCCCAGGGCCATAATTGAGTGCCACTCACTCAAATATAAGCCTGTTAAAAGACATTAAACAGACCCGTCTGCAGATCCTACCCGGAGAACAGATTATATACTGAGTGGGTAGTTGAGATTAAACAAACAGATTTTAGCAGCCGTACCAGTTGTTGCCATCTTGGATCCAGTCCACAGAAACATCACTTAGGATACATTACACTGCGTTCCACAGCTGTGACTTGGAGGTGAACTCTCCTCTATACCCTTATGCCTCCCTCTGATGGCTCTGCAGTTGACTCCCCTCATCCACAGAGTCTTTCTCAGGAAGGAGGGCTGTGCTATACCGCCATCTACTGGCAATAAGATAAAGCTACATAAAGTCCATTTGAACCTATTGGATGTTGTATAGTGATTTTTAAAGAAAGAAATGGCAATGAGACACACATTCCCCTGTGACATAGAATAGTAATAAAGCCAAGTCATGCTTTTAATTGGTGTTATGAATTTTACAGCTACAGTTATTAAATTACTTTTTAATTACTTTCCCAATTATAAGCTCAATTGATCTCCTAACACCAGTGGGTCTTTTTTTTTATCCCAGTTTCTCTGGTCAGGGTGTGGGGTGGGAGACTAATTGACAAACAATAGAAAAATACCCTAGTTAATTTAGCATTCTTGTTTCTGGCTATTTTTCTTTTATTATTATTTTGTTGTGTTTTGTTTTTATTTTATAGCACTTGCTGACTTTGTCATTGTAAAGTGTTTTACAAATTTGACATTGACATTGACATTGACAAGCCTCTTTGTGTGCAGAGAGCTGAAACTGAGGAACTACACCCCAGAGGATGAGGAGCTGAAGGAAAGGCAGGTGCCCAAAGCTAAGCCTGCCTCAGGTAAGCATTTACAGTACCTCACCTCCCCATACTCACCTCACCGCACCTCACCTCACCACACATGCAAGTTCAACAGTCTCCCTTCAGTCTGCTGAGGGTTTAGTAGGGCTGTGTCTCAAATCACACACTTCCATCAAGTGCACTGAGCATTTGCTGTCATTCTATGAATTTTTGATGTTCCGTGTTCCAAATGGATCACTGCTTTACAACAGTACAACAGTACAGGGGGGTCATGGACATAGCCGCTGTTTAACTGGCCAACTCAACTCAACAAACATTCAGATTGATGTAGTTTAGCTTTGGTTAGTGTGAACACACTATGCACTGACACATAGTCTTTGAAAGTGTTCAAGTGTGCGATTTGAGAGACAGCCTGTGACCCTCATGTTGGGAGTTTGTATAATGGTCTGTCATGTTTACTCTCTCTCTCTCTCTCTCTCTCTCTCTCTCTCTCTCTCTCTCTCTCTCTCTCTCTCTCTCTTCTCTCTCTCTCTCTCTCTCTCTCTCTCTCTCTCTCTCTCTCTCTCTCTCTCTCTCTCTCTCTCTCAGTGGAGGACAAGGTGAAGGACCAGCTTGAGGCGGCTATCCCAGAGCCCATCATAGAGGAAGTGGTGAGTATAGACAGCACAAGTTTTGTGTATGTTGATTACAGTGAAGAACTTTGGCCAACATGTATACAATAACTTTTTTATTTTTTGCCTTTGCTATCCTATTGCATAGGATCTAGCCAACCTTGCCCCAAGGAAGCCTGATTGGTAAGTCTATTGTTATTCAGTATACTGAACTCAAAGATTTCTGTCATGAGAAGGAAGTGGTTTTTGTGGTGATTTTGTTAACAAATGTGTCCTTTTCACTGTGTGATTTCAGGGACTTGAAAAGGGATGTAGCAAAGAAGCTGGAGAAGTTGGAGAGAAGAACACAGAAGGCTATTGCCGAACTCATCCGTGAGTAACGTTACATGCATTCTCCTGACACCCAATGGGTGATATAATGCTACTGTCAAACTATAACTGGTTCTAACGTCTTATTTTACTTCAGCCTGTTTTTCGCCACTCAAAGAATGATGTCTGCACACATTACATATTACTTGAGCTTGTGTTTTCTGGCAGTCTTGAACAATTACGTAGGAGAAACCACATAGAAGACTATTTCATTTCATTACCAAACGCACATAATCATGTTACCATATACAAATTATGGATCACCTTGAATGTTTTTCACTTTCAGTGTTTGCACAATCTATCCACAAAGATTAAAAATTATTCACCCTTTTTTTTACATTGGCTGGAATAGAAACACTTGAAGGAATTTGTCACGGTCGTTAGCATATGAAGACGTGAGCTAGAGTGTTATAATAGGATGCGTCTGCTAGCCGAGAGCATGTGTCTATTCATGCTAATCTCTGTAATGAGAGGCAGCTGTATCTGTTTGGCATGTGCTCTTGTAGGGTAATTGCTCTGAGCTTTCAGCATCTCTGGAGATTTAACGCCACTCAATGACATCATTGCTGTGTGTGTGGGTCTCCTAGCATCTGCATCTGTGTGTGGAATCCTAAAATAGCTTTGGCCATGACCGCTAATATGCTATGGTTGATCATGTCTGTTTAAATATCAGGTCATCTTCTTTCAGTTCTAACCTACTTATGTATTCTGACATTTTATGTTCCTCTTCTACCCCCCCTTAATGGCTTTGAAATAGGATAATTGTAATCAATATTTGTGTGTGTGTGTGTGTGTGTGTGTGTGTGTGTGTGTGTTTGCTTGCCCATGCAGGAGAACGCTTAAAGGGCAGTGAGGAAGAGCTGGCGGGGGCAGTAGGAGCCATTGGAGTGACCGAGGGTGATTCAGACTGAACCCTTCCCTTCCCTCAGTCTCTGGACGGGTTGTACAGTTGCAGTCATTTAAACTGGACTTGGCCATTGTCAGGTCACCTTTGCCACCACATCATGATCAGGTGGATGTGGACCGATCAGCAAGGCAAAGGGTTTAATGTGAAAGTGAATGTAAAGATTGTGGTAAGATCCTTGCTAGTCCTGAAATCAGCTGGTGGTCTTTAAATTTGGCCCTGCCTAAAAATATCGTTCCAATGGGACATCCTCACACTTTTTTTTTTTACTTGGTGTCTCTTACATGTATTATTTTTGTCTCAAAACATGTTTCGTATTTTGTAAAAAATGTAATTAAAGACAGACTTTGATATGAAAGTGAATCCATTTGGTTTGTTTAATTTTTCTCCTAAGCCACGAGTACAGTACAGGTTATCTGGAAGGTTCCAAAAATCATGATACTGACAAGCACTTTTACCGTTGCAGTACAAAACAGGATTAACCTCAAACACATACTTTGTGAGTGAACATCACACAGGTCTCTGATTGTAGGAACCAACAAAGGGTTCTTTTAATGTTTGTGGGACTCAACTTTGTAAACCAAGTCTTTTCTCTGCCTGCTCTAAAAGAGTAACAAAAAGACATCATTTTATTATCTTAATCTCACTTCATTATGAATAGGTATTGTCTAAACACCTTTGATGTCATAGTGCCTACAAAAAAACAGATGTCTACAGCTTGAAACAGGCACAATGAGTGAGAACAATACTGAGAGTGGTGGAAATAGCGGAGGTATGCTGCGTACAACCTGAACACGCATCATTTGGCATAAAGTGCTTTGCCAGACCCTAGAGAACAGACATCATAAAGCTCTTTAGCATTTCAATTAAACATTCTGAAATGGTACTACGATATTGCACATGATGCTGTAAAGCATGTTGAGGGAGAACTACCAGCAATAAAGGGCATAATATATTAATCTAAATGAGCTATATGTATAAAGGAACCACCCAAGGCCCTAATTCAAATGGCAGACAAAGTCAGTCAACAAGTAAAGTGGTTTTGCTTGAACTATAGATATTGTGACTCACATTTGCGCTTAAGATCTTACTCATTGTGTTAAATAAACAAACTGAAGTAGTCTAGATCTTAAACTAGCTATAGTTACTTCTGTCTTTGCACTGTGCTCATCATTGGAATTAGGACCCCCCCACCTAGTTTGATGCAATCATTTCCCAAAGATCAATCAATTTCACAAACTATGTTCAATCCTATAAACATTCAATAATGCCTGCTATATCTTGTGTTGTTACACAGCATGAGAATGTGAATAAATTTAACATGGTTACCATAATGGTCGCCAATAAACTCAATGGATAATACTACAATTTTCCTACATAGTGGCTATTATTACTTAATAAATATAAGCGCTTCAAAGACTAGCTTAGCATGTTGCATGTAGATATAAACAGAGATGTGCGAGGAGAACAGATGTTAAATGCTGCATTGTTTGATCACTGAGAAGTGACACCAAAAGACACAGTAGTGCTCTCATGCCCTCCACTCTCCCCCTTCCACTCTTGTTTACATGTTTACGGTACATTTTCAGTTTGTTTTCCTGACCATCAACACTTCATTGTGGTTGTGGGGAAAAGAACTGGCTGGGTGAGAAAATGGCGGCAGGTTGCCTGAGATACTGGCAGTCTGAGCTGACATGCAGAGCGGTTACTGTAACGTGGAGGGAGAGAAGCCATTTCGGAGGGCAGCAGAGGGTGAGGCTTGACCAATGAGAGCAGCCCATGCTGTCTGGTGCCTTATGACAGGAGGAAGTCTATGGAGATGATGTGTGGACCACCATAGCCCTTTACACAAGACAGAGAAAAAGACCCCTCACAGATGATGAGGATGACTTTGACACAGACATGAGCATCTGAGAGTCCACCTGTCCTGCACCGAGTGTCACTGTGACCTCAACTGCAGTTATCAGTGATCTTTTCACCTGACTCGATCTTCCTGGCTGCAGGCCCTAGTTCCACCTTGCAAACCCGCTGAGCAAACTTGAGAGAGCAGAGAGTCTCGCCAACATTACTCTCCAGAGCCGACACCTACAGGAGAAAATAACAAGAGTTGAGTGTCAATATCAGATCATTTTAACATGTCTCCATTTTCCTATGCTTATGGCATTGTTATGATTTCAGCTTGTTTAAATTTAACACTACAACTTTAGTGAATGAACCTATTAGTGACAAAGGCATTCCACAGCGTTTCCGGTAGGAATATTCTGTAAATCCATGTTTAATACTACATGTTTTTGTTTTCTTGTGCAAACTGTTATTAGAGGTATTTTGCTTCTCAAAAGCAATTCAAAAGTCAAGATTCGCACACTGGAGAGCCCCCATTCAATTTTTTTTTTCAAGCCTTATGGCCATTCTGTGCATGTTAATACTTTGATAAAACAAGAAAATTACAAAAAAAGACAAGAAAATTACAAAAAACAACTATTACTATGCTGTAGAAGCTTGTCTGCTCCACCTATACAAAAATGTAAGCATAAGTGTCTGTTAGCACACCTGCACAACCATGGCAGTCTTGTTTCCCTTGCCGAGGGAGTCCTGCAGTAGGTAGGTGAGTTTGGAGTTCCTGAAGGGGATGTGGATCTGCCGGCCCCTGAGGGCCTGGATGACGTCTCCCAGGGCTAGCAGGGAGCGGTTGATGTTCTGGGCTTCCTTAAGCCTCTCGCCCTCGGCTCCTGACTTCCACACACGCTCAGACCCTGCCAGATCCACCAGGTTCAGCTTGCCTGGGGTGGAATTCACATGGAAAGACATCAACAATCAGTGTTAACGATAGTCTGCTCAGTGTATAAGATGTGAATGTTTGTATTCTTACTTTATGATGTGTGCAAAGCCAGGCTTGCCAGGAAGGTCTGTGTTTGTGTGTGAGTGTGTGTTTGTGTGTGTGTGTGTGTGTGTGTGTGTGTGTGTGTGTGTGTTTGTTTTCTCACTGTATGCCGTGTGTGCAAAGCCAGGGCAGAGAGAGGGAGAGAGAGTGTGTGTGTGTGTGTGTGTGTGTGTGTGTGTGTGTGTGTGTGTGTATGCTGTGAGTGTGTGTGTGTTACTGACCTGTGGTCTTGGTGCCAGTGGCGAGGTCTATCCCCTGCACAGTAATCATGAGCAGAGCATGAGATCGAGAGCTGTGCTGGTTCATCTGAGTGCCGAATGTAATCCGATTGCGACGGGCCATGCCAAGAATCTGCAAAAGATTTAAGGTACGATATCATGTTTTTTCCCCCCAGAGCTTAAAATTTACTTTTCCAAAAATATGATGAAGTCTTTCATGTATCCATGGCATGGCATGGTAGAAGAAGAAACATTGTTGAGGATAAATTAATCTTTGAAGACAACATTTCCGCCATTAATCCCTTAAATCAAGTGAAAGCTGAAGGCAGAGGTGACTGACCTTCTTAATGTGCTGAAAGCTTTTAACCTCGATGACTCGGAGGCCGGGCACGTGCAGCTGACCGGACCCATCTGGATTCATCTTGATGTCCAGCTTCTCGCCATCCTTGCTTAACAAGTCTCTGAACAGAAAACCACCAAGCAAAATATATGTTTTCTCCAGTCAGAGACACTGATCCAACTATCTGCTGGTACAGATATACTGTAGCCTAGTCATAACCAGCCCTTCCGTCTATGCTTCTGTTTGTACAGGGGTCTATTGAGAAACGATTGTTTGCTGGAGGTGTTTATAAAAAAATTCCTTGACTCATAGCCTATTGTATTCTAGCGCTACATTCTCACAGTTCACCCACTAGTCAGGATGGGATGCACCATGAGCGAAAGAGGCCAATGGCTGCAATTCCAGACGGGGTACTGAAGGGCCAACTTCCATCTTCCTCTAACCTGCAACCTTTTACCTCTAACCTCACTGCATTTATTGACATAGAATTGACATACACTTATGATTCAAGATTTTGAAATGAATTAAATTAATTTGAAGTTAATTAGCTATTCTCTTGGGGCTTACATTTTAACATATAGCTGTTTGAAGTGATATAAAAGTTTGGGAGTGAAATAGAACATTCAGACATTCAGAGATTTTTACTATTAATTATGATCTATAGACAGAGACTATAAACATTTATGAGTTGCTACCTGAGAACCTCGTTGTATATCTCTACTGAGGTGACGCTGACTGTGTATTCCCACATGTCCTTCCTTTCCTCGATCTCGTTGAAGAGGTGTTTCAGAGCTCGCTGGTTGATGCCAGGATTCTCTGAAGTGCCCTAAGGGTTGCAAAAACATAAAAAGTCAGCACAAACAGAAAGCAGCGTCATCGGAAAAATGTTCAAGGCAAATGTAAATCTAATCACATTAGACATGTTAGGTTGTTTGAAACATGGGGGAGTGAGGATGAATAGTAGATCAAAGTAAGTTAAATGAAATGAAATTAAGAGTTTATTGAATTAATAAATGAGGGTAATAATTGTGATTCTACCTCCATAGTGTAAGTCTTTCCTGATCCAGTCTGACCATAAGCAAAGATACAGACATGATATCCATCGATGCAGGATGTAACAAGAGGCTCAATCTCCTGAAACACCTGGAAAAAGAGATAACACCACTTCCATTCAATAAAGCAGTTAAAGGAATATACCGGAGTGAATTCAAGCATAGCCCTGATGAAAGAGCTTGCTAAATGTTAGCGAGTGGAACAAAATAATTTGGTACAGCACAGACCGAATGCGAACGCAGAAGTGAACAGGCACTTTACACTGAATCAATGGGACCTGACTGTTGGAAACCGAAAGTAAGATCTGAGGTTACATTGACTCAATGTTAAGTGTTTCGCGTTCACGTTAGGTCTATGCTGTTCGAAATTATTTAATTTCATGCAAAATATATTGCTGTTAGAAGGCTCGTGCAGCAGGGCTATGCCTAAACTTACTCCTGTATATTCCTTTAATATGCTTTTTTCACTTCAGTGATATGAGACAGTCTCCCTTTGTTGCTGTTAAATGAGCTTTAAAGGTGTCCATTACCTCCACTTGGGTTGCTTGAGGATGGAACACTTTGTCCAGCTCAAAAACACGACCTTTGCCCTTGCTGACCACATTGAGTGCTGATTCATTGTGAGGATCGGTGGTGACCACCACAGACTGGCCCTCTTCATGCTGGTCCTCCTTTAGAACAGGCTTCACGCGACACAACACACGGATGTTCCCTAGGAGGCAGGGACAGTGTTCAGAGGTCAGCGGGGTAAAAGGAAAGTAAAATCCCCAGGCTACTGCATCATTTCATGTCTTTTTTTTTTCATTTTAGAATTGTCAGATTTTTACAGGTCATGATAAATGCACTAACAACAAATGATGCAAGTTAACACAGTATATGTAATACAGTTAAATACGATACTTTCAGATTAAATACAACATAAATCAGAGCTGTAAATAGACAATTTAGTATCCTGTCCAAAACCGACAACAACACAAACAAATGAGCAATGATACAGTGAATGAATAACAGAAACAGTGTAGCTAAGGGCTACTTCCTCGTTTACCTTTGAGTTCCACAAGCTGCTCATGGTACTTCCTGCGCAGAGCCACCTCCTTCCTGTATTTCTCCAGCAGGTCTTTGTTGGCCTCTGAAATCTCACCGATGGCTGTAGTTATCTGCATTAGTCACAAAGCACACATACAGTAGGCCTATAAATCCAAACAGTAAGGACGTGTACACAGGGTGTTTGCACTTTCCATCTTAAGGACCACAATGGAAACAAGCCTTTAGGTTTTATTGTGGTTTTTTTCTTTTCCTTTTGAACACTTCTACCTGAGTGTTGTTCAACAAAGTTTCAATCAATCAAAAAATACACTGGTGTGTTTGTGTAATCAGTTATTCATTCAGGTTAAGCAATACTGTATTAATACTACACACAGACACTCCAACAGCATGCACACACAGATATCAAATATTAATTCAGCTACTAATCAACTCTGTAAACATTGGAGGAGAAAAAAACAGTTTATCTTAGTCCTCAGTGGAATTGCAAAGTAAACAGAAGCTGCTCTCACCTGTTTCTTGGCCTCCTTGATGGCGGCTCCGTAGAAATCAGAGAAGTTGCGAACCTGAGTCCTCAGGCTGGCATAGTCAGTCTTCATGGAGCGCAGAGTGGGTGGAAGGGCACTTAGACGCCTTTGTAGGGCTGAATTGTACACACACACACACACACACACACACACACACACACACACACACACACAATTAAACACCTACGCACCACTTTTAAAAGCGCTCTACGGTGATGTGTTATAAAAATATGTAAGTGGAGGCTGTACACCCCCTCTGCTCTCCACCATGGCTAAAATAAGCCTTATAAACACACATATATCACACATATATAAACACACATATATCACACATATATAAACACACACATATATCAGTACACACTCTTCCCCTCTGACTCACTAAGGCGAGATGCATTTGAAATTATTCAGCTCAATATAATTCATTCTGATGCGCGGATCTGCCCAAGGTTTCTTCCTAGAAATGAATACTAGTAAAGCGTTGGGAATTTTTCCTTGCCCCTGTTTCTTATGGATGCTTCCCGTACTGTCTGTAAAGTGCCGCGAGACAATGCACTTTATTTGAGCGCTCTACAAATAAAATTGAATTGAATTCTATGGTGCTGCCCGACACATTGGCCAACTGTATGTATAGAAAACCCTGCCTTTACTAGAAGCCTTTTCCTGGACCCAGACGGCTGAGCAGGTGGGAGACTGTATGGTGCTACTCACTGATGAAGTCCTCCTGCATGTTCTGCAGATGCTCCTCAGAGCAGTTGGCAGCCGCTTTCACGGCCTCCTCCTTCCTCTTCTCCAGGTGGCCGATCTCCTTCAGCAGCTCCTCACGGAGACTGGTGATCTCCCGCTCATACGCGGCAATCTGCACACACACACACACACTTTGCCAATTAAACACGACGCCAAGCACCATTCACCAAGCAACCACTCACACTAATCATCATTACAGGGTCAAGACAAATCATTATCATTATCATTAAAGATGTATTTATTGGTTGATCTAATAACTGGTTTCCTTGCCTGATTGGTTGGTCAATTGATCAATTAATTGATTGATTGATTGATTAATTGATTGATTGATTGATTGATTACCTTATGTTGCAAATTACAGCTGACTTCATCGGACCGTCTAAGGTGTTCCTCCAGCTGCTTACACCGTTCATTCTGATTGGACAGCTTCTTTGACAGTCGCTCATTCTTCTGCCTGCTTTCAGCCAATTGCCTTAGAGTGGCCTGGGACTCCACCTCCACAGTCTGAGTGACATACTGTAGAAGTAAAGATAGACATAAAACATATGAAATTAATACCCATAATATGGAATAAAGACTAAACTAAATTACATTTATATATTTAGTATGAATCCAGAGCAACATTTATTTGTCAACTATCAGTGATGTCAGGGCCAGTCTCCCTACAGGGAAACTTAGGGGCACGATGATGGCAGTTAGGATTCAAACCATAATTTCCAGGCTACCAGCAACATCATCATATAATGTAGCCAAGGTCGGCTCAACCTCTCACGTGTCTCGAACCCACCACCTCGTCAATTACAACTAAGCCATGGCATGGGAGTTGAATGCTCTAACCACTGAGCTGAAAACCTCAGGCTTCCAACTTAGCGGTTAGAGGCATTCTTAGGGCTAGGGGTGTGAGGATTTACCATGTACTGCCGTTAGCTAGCCCAGGCTAGTTGGTATATGGAAACATAGGAGGTGTATACGTACTGTATGTCATTAGCATATGAACTATTTCAGTGTACTGTAATTATCCAGCTCAGCCTCTCCTCTAGCCTCTTCTACTCTGCCTCTGTACCTGATTGCTACTTTTTCTTGCCTCACTCCCTGTCCAATCTCTTCTTCCCACTACACTCCTCTCTACTCTGCTCTTTAATCGTCTCCTCTCCTCCTCTCTCCTCTCTCACTCCATCCATCTCCTCTCTCACTCTATCCATCTCCTCTCTCACTCCATCCATCTCCTCTCTCACTCCATCCATCTCCTCTCTCACTCCTATCCATCTCCTCTCTCTGACTCCATCCATCTCCTCTCTCACTCCCTCCATCTCCTCTCTCACTCCATCCATCTCTCTCTCTCACTCCATCTATCCATCTCCTCTCACTCCCTCCATCTCCTCTCTCACTCTATCCATCTCCTCTCTCACTCCCTCCATCTCCTCTCTCACTCCATCCATCTCCTCTCTCACTCTATCCATCTCCTCTCTCACTCTATCCATCTCTCACTCCATCCATCCCCTCTCTCACTCCATCCATCTCCTCCTGCTCTGCTGTTCCTACCTTAACCGGCGGCTCTTTGCTGCGCTCCCTGTCCAGCTCCAGCTGAAGCTCCTTCAGCCTGTCGTCTCTCCTCCTCAGCTCCTCGCTTCTCCTCCACTCCGACTGCTCGCTCTGACGCTCCAGACGCGACAGCTGCTCCGCACGCTGCTGCAGGGTGCTCTCAAGCTGCTGGACTCGGCTACGCAGGTTCTCATTCTCCTGGTACACACAAACGCACACACACATGCAAATATATATATATATATACACACACACACACACACACACACACACACACACACACACACACACACACACACACACACACACACACACTAAAATGAATAGTGACATCTAGAATAATGTCATCAACAATATGATTTGATGAATGGTATATCAAAAATAGAAAAGACAAGCTCAGGTCTCCTCCTATTTTCAGTCAGACCAATGCTGCTGTGCAAAATATTGTATGAATACTAGCGATGGTCAGGTGCTGCTGGATTTTGAGGTATGTATGTGCAGTACTGTACTGTATGTTGAAGTGCATTTTTTTATTATTTATGCCCTCTTCAAATAGGAGGTTCTTACGGTATACTCCATGCAATATCCCCTAAATTATACAATATATAATAGCTAAGCTGCAAAACATAAATAAGCAATGACACAATATTAAAGTATATATAAAATAAAAGCCCATGCATTAAGGAAGTCCGATTGAGATATTGAGGTCAGGGGTGGGGCACCTTCATGAGGACGGAGCTGGACTGGTTGGGGATGACAGACAGCTGCTGCAGGAGGCCCTGGGTGACGCTCAGGCTGTGCTTCAAACTCTCGTTTTCCGCCGACAGACACAGCACGCGCTTCTCCGAGTCCGTCGCCCCCTGAGGACACACACACACACACACACACACACACACACACAGACAGACACACACACACACACACAGAGAGAGAGAGAGAGAGAGAGAGAGAGAGAGAGAGAGAGAGAGAGAGAGAGAGAGAGAGAGAGAGAGAGACAGAAATGTCAGACTGGCCTGAATACTAAGAGGCCACAGCTTTCCAGCAGTTATGTTCGACTTAACAACTTCAGAAAGTCATACATTTTACATAGTATATTCCATTCCTCCAGCTCCTCCATGTACAGCCACTTTTAAAGTAACAGGACACCGTTGTTTTTGCTTCAAATAACAACTCTGATGCTACACTGACTTGAGAATAAGGTGACTGCCAGTGGCCACTTGCAGTGTTTGATATTGTTATGTGTACTATTGACGCAACCAAACATGACCCGTTTTGTTGTATTTCGACTAACTGATTACTTCAGTGCTGAATTGCATTGAGTATAAATTAGTGCTGTCAAACGATTAAAATAATTAATCTGATTAATCACAAAATTTTACAATGATTAATCGTGATTAATCACTTTTAATCGCAACTCATTTCCTCCAGTAAGAATTTGTAAAGGCCCTGATACTAAATAGTTGGTTGTTCTTCTCAAATGGGGCAACTCACACCTGTCCCCTACCCCAAAGGGTTCCCCAAACATGTTGTTGGACAATCAGGAGCTAGGCCATAATCTTTGTATAGTTTGACTTGATAGCCGAGCCATTTTCTATCTGAAATTGAACATAATAAATGCCATGAAAGTGGAACCATATCCATCAGGATTAATCTGAGTTAATTTTTTTAATCTGAGTTAAAATTTTTGGATTAATCACGTGATTAACCAGTTAATTTTGACAGCACTAGTATAAATATAAATTCCTCTACTGCATTGCAAGCATTTACTATCTTTGAACAAGACTGTGCTGACATTGGTATTTAACTTGTAAATCACATCTTTTTTATAAGCTCTAGCTCCTGTCTGAGGCTGTTCTGTTCTGCTGGCCTGTAAAGATGTCTGGCTTGAGCTACAGTACAGTACAGTACGCCTCGTTCCTGTGCTGCTTTGGCAAGCTAAAATGTGAGGGCAGCAGAAAGTTTTATTTTTTTCTAACAAAAAAAAAGCCCTGTCCTGTCTGTCTGTCTGTCTGTCTGTCTGTGTGTCTGTCTGTCTGTGGGAAGCTGTCTCAGCAGGAAAGGACAGAGATTTGGAAAGAGCTTCTGCTCACTCACAGAGGCAGTTCTCAGACGGGTCAGCTCCTCCTCCCGCTCCTCGATGCAGCTCTTCAGCTCATCAATCTGAAACAGAGAGGGGTAGACACAGGCCAGAGGCGAGAGGGCAAACAAAAGGGTTACAAGGGGAAATATCTCTGGAACTACTGTACATTCAACACAGCATAAATAAACAAACAGTCATAAATGGGATAGAAGAATAAGAATGGAAAAGTGATAAATATAGTATAATAATATATGGGAATACCGGAATCCGGTAATATAGTAATATACTGTACTAGACCACTAGAATACAGTAATATTGTAGTATCATAAAAAAACATGAATTGTAATACTGGAATCAGTAAAACAGCAATATATTGGAATACTGGATTCCAGCAATATACTGGTACAATAGAATACAGTAATACATTGAAATACTGGAATCCAGAAATATGGCAATATATAGGTGATGGATAGAAGGATTGGAAGATGGATAGAAACAAAAGTAAACAAAACACTGAATGGCAAGGACAGAGAGAGAGAAGAGAGAGAGAGAGAGAGAGAGAGAGAGAGAGAGAGAGAGAGAGAGAGAGAGAGAGAGAGGAGACATACAGTAGATAGATATACAGCAGTACCTGCTGCTGGAAGGCCTGGACTTTGGCATGGCGGTCGAGCTCCCTCTGCTCCAGCTGGGAGTGCAGCAGCCGCAGCTCCCCCCTGAGCTGGCTCCGCTCCCCCTGCAGACCACACAGAGACTCCACCAGCGTGTGCAGGCCTGCCTTCCCTCCGCACGCCTCCATACTCTCACCTGCAACACAGCCAGACACATAGGGATGTCTCCATTAATGTTTTATTACAACAAACGTAGTTTGGGGGGCGGCATAGCTCAGCAGGCTAGTGCGTCATACCGCAAATCCGGGGACCCGGGTTCGATTCCGACCCGAGGTCATTTCCCGATCCATAACCCTCTCTCTCTCCCACTCATTTCCTGTCACATTCTTCACTGTCCTATCGAATTAAAGGCATAAAAACCTAAAAAATATCTAAAAAAAAAACAAAAACAAAAAAAACAAACGTAGTTCGGGAGGAGCCCAAAAGATTGATTGACAGCCATCACTCTCCCCATTTCCGTTTGAAGGGGATTACACCCTCCTTACCTGTCTACTACGTTTCGTGCCCCGGAGTTTCAAAGCTTCCCTCCTCCTCCCCTATCTTCATCATTTCATTAGTAGAACTAGGTAATCCCTCCTTATCCATAGGGGGAGCCACTGTTACCATATCACTATTACCCTCGTCTTCATCCTCCTCTTCATCCACTTCCACATCATCATCATCATCATCATCACAATTTGCGTATTACTGATAATTATCCATGACATCTCCTTCATTTGCCTAGCTCTAAATCAGCGCTAATAATGCATGTGTAGGTAATGTTACAGCAGTTACAGAAACATGGAATCCATGTTTGTGTTTTCCATTGATTGAGATCTTTGAAGATTATATTTTTTGTATTTCTTCCTTTTTTTTTATTTAATATCATACCGTGTCAAGCCTTATGACTAGATACGTCCTGAAAAGTGGAAAAGAACTCCTGCCTGAGTCACGACTCATGACTCATCTCAGATTCAGTGTCAGATTCATGCTCATCACATTTTAATCAATGTAAACTCTGCACACGCTAGTCTCTTGCTTTAGGTTAAAATGGTTAATGCATGATACTGCCTGCTAGCCAACACACACACACCAGTACACGGAAGTCACTCTAGGCCACGTAGTTTCAGATTTAAAAAGCACTTACATCTCTTCCAAACATTTACTCACGTACAACCGGCTCCAGCCAGGCAAGAGCGAAAAAAACGTGGCCGTTAACATTTTAATCAGTTTCCCGTCTCAATCATTCATGAGCTTGGTTAGAGTTAGAGTAGGCTGTCTTCCCCAAGAGCTCACACAGCACTAATTCAGTGGAGAGGGTCTGAGCCTCAGAGTGCTGTGTCACTGTGATCAACCTCAGGATTGGATGGAAAGAAATAAAGGGTGGTGGCGGTGTGTGTGTGTGTGTGTGTGTGTGTGTGTGTGTGTGTGTGTGTGTGTGCGCGTGTGTGTGTGTGTGTGTGTGTGTGTGTGTGCGTGTGTGTGTGTGTGTGTGTGTGCACGCGCGTGCCTGTGTTTGTGTGTGTGTGTGTGTGTGTGTGTGTACGCGTGTATGTGTGTGTGTGTGTGTGTGTGTGTGTGTGTGTGTGTGTGTGTGTGTGTGTGTGTGTAAGCGTGTATGTGTGTGTGTGTGTGCATGTGTGTGCACGCGTGTGTGTGTGTGTGTGTGTGTGTGTGTGTGTGTGTGTGTGTGTGTGTGTGTGTGTGTGTGTGTGGGTTGGGGGGACAATGGAATCGAGATGGAAGAGGGTGAGCCTGAGCATGCTCAATAGGGCTGCCGCAGCGCAAACGTGAGGAGAGGAAGCGTGCTCGAGGAATAGCCACTTTGTAGACATGGAGCTCTGAGCCATTAAGTCTCTGTGAGAACCACTTTACAGCAGTTTCAAGGAGAAGGAGAAGTTGGAGAACCTATTTGTGGTGTGTACAACCACCACAGAGACAGATAACCAGAAATTAGGGGCCAAATATATAGAGCAGCCCTTACTGTACGAGAGGTTCCTCAATTTCAGTGACATTAGATCAGACAACTGTGTAAAGTACTGTATATCAGCTATCGTTCTCAATGATGTCATCTCTTGATCATGACACTTGAGTTCTATGAGATATTTGTTTTGGACAGAAGGACGTTCTGTCAGGGAGTCTAAAGCACTAGAAGAAGCTTAGGGTTCCTTTCAAATTCAATGGGCATCCCAAGGCCATGCAGTTTATTCACAAGAGATCCATTTACTCTTAGTGATAAAAGCCTGTGGACATTGTAAGCTTTTACTCCAACATGTCTGAACAACAGTATGAATAGAATGACCTATGACCATCTCTCTCTCTCTCTCTCTCTCTCTCTCTCTCTCTCTCTCTCTCTCTCTCTCTCTCGCACACACACTTACTCTATCACATACTCTTTCTTCTCTCACTCTTTCTTTCTCTTACTCCTCTCTCTCCCCCCCTTTCTCTTCCCAGTATTAACAAGAAAGTGCTGCTGGATGTGCCCTGGCAGCTATTTATATCTTAACACGGGTGCACGTGAGTGCTAGCATGTGACGCTGCTTGTAAGTGCACTTGCTGTGGGAAAATGCACCACTCACAAGCATCTTTAATTCATGCAAGAGAACCACTGAGTCACTGTCACTAGTGCCATAGCCTCCCGTCTGCTCAACAAATGCAACATGCAGGCTTACACACACACACACACACACACACACACACACACACACACACACACACACACACACACACACACACACACACACACACACACACACACACACACACAAGCATACACAAATACACACACAGACACACACACACACACACACACACACACATACACAAACACATGCTCCCACACCCACGTGCCAGGATGTAGATGTTTTTTTCCCTGAGAAGCATGTGAGACACTGCCCAACTTCTTCTACTCCAGAAACCCATAAACTATGCCACACATGTAGGCCTATATATGATCATATATCACACTGGCCTACTGAGATAGCGCTGCACATGGACACAATTCAAACTGCTTCAGGTTAGTTTTTTTACAGTAAAAAGAAAGCAGGAAAATAGTTCCTTAGCAATATACCATGAGCTACATGAGCTTTCTTACGGTAGCTCTATGCAATGTAGTTTAATTTCTACATTACACTTCCTGAAGTGTCTTTTTGGAATGACTACAAAATAATCTTGAATCTTGGATTTTACTATTGATTGCTTTGACGCAGCAGTCGACTCAAAATTCTCATTTTTCAAAACAGTTAACGCAGAGGCCTAAACTTGGTTCCAATGGTCAAAATGACACATTTTGTTTGCAAAAGTCTCTAACTCTGCCGAAACCTTTAAAATACAGACCAAAAGCAAATTTTGTCCTCAAACAAAGCAACTTGCACACAAGTGTTTGAGTGCTTCAAATCAGTCATTTCACGAGGGGCAACAAAATGCAAAATACAGCAGTCATTGTGAGTCAGTGGACAATTGCTTGTTACATGTTTTGTAATGTACAACTCTCTGTTTCCTGTGCCATGTTTTGCTTTTTTCACAGATTTTGTCAAAATTGCTTTCTTACAAAGGATCAAATCCAAAATCAGAAAATATTTGATGCAAATTTTACTGATTCCATAACATTTCCTTTTTGCAAACTGAATACAAACTAAACCTTTGTAAATATTTCAGAAACTATGCATTTCTGTAGTGCATGTGTATGTAGATTACATGTCTGTGTGTCTATGTGTATGTTTTTGATGTGTATACTGGACACCTCAATTTCGATCTGGATAAAGTAGTATCTCTAATCTCTAAAATTACATGTACAGTAAACCAAAAAAAGATCCATTATAGTAAAAGAGAGAGAATAGAAATAAAATATTTTACTGTGAAGTATACTGTAAAAATCTTTTAGAGTATAAGAAATAGCCAACACTATTGTATTCAGACTCAGACTGATGGCTAATTGAAGATTTTTGGGAAGATATGTCAAATAAGCGCTTTAATGATTTCATATCGATGCAGATAGTTTCTAAAAAGCTGTGAAAAGATTGTTTCTGTTTGGTTAACTAGCTAAAACAATGGAGTTTGGACTGCTTGAATGGCATATGTGTTAACTGTTTTGCAAAAGGGTGGGGAAAATGTGTCAATTCAATGAAAGTTGGTTAACTCATTTGCAAGAGGTGCCTTCTGCTCTTCTGAGATGGTGATGATGAATACTGAGAGGTTCTGAGTTTCTTCAAACAGGTCAAAGCAATCAATAAAAACTGTAAATCAAACAACTCACCACCACCCAAAGCTTGATGGGAATGATCATGTCATCTCTCTCTCTCTCTCTCTCTCTCTCTCTCTCTCTCTATCTCTGACCACTGTTGACCATCTGGTCCTATCTGATGGAGGACAGGCCACTGGAGGCAGCCAAATGCCAGTGTGAGCTTTCAGATCAGACCAGATACAGCTGCTCTATATTAAGGAGTCGGTTGTCATCTCCAATCTTGCTTCGGACTGTAAAAACAACCTCACTGATTTAATCAAAAAGCAATCACTTTTTTTGGCTATAGAAACTGCTCACTGTACAACGTCTTCGGGTTGGGTTTGAACAAACAGTTCCGGCAGACACTGACCTGGACTTTGATGCCATTCCAGTGAAAGACTTAAATCTGGCTAAATTAATTCTGTCTCTTCAGACAAAATCCAGCATGAGAGGGGGAGGCTTGTCTGCACACACTGATCCTTGTCACGAGACACCTGCTGATCTTAGTGATGCTCCACAGAAAAACACTCTGATGTCTAGACAGCCCTCAGAACGAATAACAACAAAGATGATGAAAGAAGGGGAAAACACCTTTCAGACTCTGTAGCAGTTGTTTGTGATTGTTTGTTGTGATTATAAATTCACATTTTAATCCAACACCAGATTGATCTTTCAAGGGAGGCCCTACAACTGGGGTGGCCAAACTATGACCCAGGGGCCAATTGCGGATCTTTTCCCTCTTTCATGTGGCCCTCCATGAAGTCAAAAAATAAGATGCAATGTGGCCCATTGTTACATTTACCTATTGTACTGTACATCCATCTCACATCATAGTTTCAGTACTGGTATGACATGATTGTCAATAGTATCATTAAACTTAAGTTTAACTGATCTAAAACATAGTCGCTCTTTCACTTGACACTGGTTAAAAACTAGTGCCCTTCGTTATGCATTAGCCCTTGGTATCTTAGAGTTTTCAGTATGCAGCCCGCAACCCCTAGCCTGGTGACACCATCCTACGTACTTCACTCTCAATTTGATTTCGGTCTTGTACATGACAATCGTAGTCACAGTTGGGTAAAGGCCAGGCTACGCAACCCCTGGCCTATAATCTCATGTCAGAGTGTTCTATAGCCTCTGTAATTACTCTGATGGTTTTTCAGCCTATACTGACTTAAAGGAATTATCCAGAGTGAATCAACACGTAGCCCTACTGTTTTATAGTGGCAAGCGCTATTGATAGGCACCTCAATCACTGAATTTCATGCAACATAGACTGAGATAGTGAAACGGCAGCTAACAGTAACAGAATGGGGCATTTCAAAACGAAAGCAAATAGATCAGGTTTCGTTTTTGACATGCCTCATTCAGTTAGTGTTAGCTGCCGTTTCGCAAACTTGGTCTGCAATGCACGAAATTCGATCATTGAGGTGTCTTTCAATAGCGCTTAGCTGTATAAAACAGCAGGGCTACGTGTTGATTCACTCCGGATTTTTCCTTTAATACTCATCCTCCACCCCCACCCCCACTCTGCCCATCTCCCCTCTCACCTTCACTGGTGGGGGTGGGCTGTTGGCTTATGACCTCCTCCAGGCTGCTGATGATGCTGTTCTTGTCGCGCAGGCGCTGGCGGTAGTGAGTGCGCAGGGCCTTCATGTGCCTGCGGTGCTGCACGCGGTGCCTGCGGAGCTGCACACGGTACTGGTCCGCCTGCTGCTGCAGCTGCTGCAGGTGCGAGTACTGCTCCAGGAAGCTCAGCAGGTGGGACATCACGGCCACCAGCGGAGACTCACTCACCTGGAGTAGTGGAGGACAGGAGCAGAGTGTAAATGCAGAAGCAGGGCTGAGAGGGTTCAGAGGTGTGTGTTTAAATTTACTGCACAGAGACAAACATTTGTGAACATTTGATTTCACTGACCAGCTGATTTTGCTGACACCAATTTCCCCAACATTCCAGATGTAATTAAGAATAAGCTCTTTAAAATGACATGATTATTTCTGTCACATCAAATCCATATTTTTTTAATAAGCGGAGCCAAAGGAAATAGACCCTAATCATAATCAATATACTGAGGCAGTGACAGAGCACACTGGTGAGCAAGCCAGTACTGAAAACAAAATGGAATCAATTTGGC
>JAODXP020000015.1:24656932-24689432 GCA_027497455.2 Sardinella longiceps | reverse complement strand
TAAATACAGGTCCATGGGAGAGGTAAGAAGTCAAGTGTGTGTGTGTCTCTGTGTATGAAGTGTAGTGTGTTAGGATATAAAAACAACTTTTTCTAGATCGTACGTTGCTAGTGCATGGTCATAGGCCTATGTGTATTTTCAATGTCTTTGGCTTAACCTATATTCTGAATGAATCTGAAGGGCAACCACCTGTTGGGAAAATGCTGACAGCAGCTGGTCTTGTCTTGGTTCCAGTGCACAGGTGATTAAGCAGTCTGCTTCCTGTAACCTGATCTATCCGGTGCTCCCAGGTAAAGTTAGAAGAACCATGCAGCTTAACTAATGCTATAGGGCAGTGATTCTCAAAGTGTGGTTTGGGGACGACTGGTGGTCCGCGAGCAAGCTCAACCGGTCCGCGAGTTGATCACCATAAAAATATGTGAATTTAGTCTGTGACATTTTTTGAAGGCCAAAGATTTGTTGTTCACTGAATATAAGAGGCAGACCTGTGATGTACTGTTTATTAAAGCATTTGAAGTGCCTACTCTATAAATGACTTGGTTAAAGGGTGGCGAGGGGGCACGAGGGCAGGTGGTCCCTGAAAAACATATTTTGGGCAAAGTGGTCCACGGTCAGAAAAAGTTTGAGAAACACTGCCCTAAGGTTATGGTTAGTTCATAATATAGTCAGTTCATAATATAGTTATTACACTTGATATTTTTGGAAGTGAGAAGTTTGGTCTTGCTTATGACAATGTGCAATGATGAAATGCTCCATGAAGTAGCCTTTAAAGTCTTGCAGTGTCATAGGAGCTGGAGTGGAACTCACAGGATTAAGAGACTAGTTGTGACCTAGACTTTACCACGCTGACTGACACAGATTACCTGCCAGCAATATGATGAGTTCTCTTGAGGCTTGCAAAGGCACAAAAACAATTCTAACAATTCTAAAAACACACAATTCTATTCTCTCAGTATCTTTTGACATGCCTGTAATGACCTGCATGTGTGGGCTCAAAAAGACAACAGATCTACATGCCTTCAAGATCCAGTGAATTCAAATAAAGGTAGCTTACTGAATAGTGTTAGTCTGTAATGTCATTTAAAGTTTGATCATTCTTGATTAATTGATTTCAACGGAGAATGTCTTACATTTTTAAAATTTCTCCTGTCCTTTTGCACACACCACTTCTAAAAGCTATAGGACACAACAACATGCTAGGCTACAGAGAAAGGGCACTGGCTGCAGTACATTACGCACAGGTAGGCCTACAAGTACGAACGCAGCCATTATGTCCAAGCCAAAATAGAACGCCAAGACCAGTCTCTTTGTTACATCGAATTCTGATCATTATTGCGTCATTAATAAAGGTACTTAATCTGAAATGATTCAGTTTCTATTTATTAGTGAGCGGCATTACCATCAACTTGCAGCCAAGCTCTTAGCCAGCTCTTTATCAAACCAACCATGTCAAGTACAAAACTTACCCAGTCTAGGAAGGTAAGCTATGCTAATTTTGTTGAGAAAATGGTCCGTAAATGACTCCAGCATGCTTCAGAATTTATCAAAATTAATGTCATCCAAGCTTAATTAATCACCACATTTTGACTCTGATGTGGTGTGCTGTGTGCAGCTATTTGTCCTAGTTGTGAAACTTAACTCTGTGTGTGCCCACAGAATCTACAGACTGAAGCTTTGGTGGAAGTGGATGAAAAAGGCCCAGATGTTGATGTTACAAATGTTACAGTATCACTTTCTGTAAGTTGATTGTTTTACATCTTAAATTCTTTCCTTATGAAATGGAAATGTTATGCTACTGTTTAGGCCACTGTGCCAACAATGGCCAATAAGCCTACAATAATGCAACTTGGATTTGGTAGTGGCTATACTGTATCATCATTTATCATTTATCACAATTACTTTGATAATGTATTTTTCAGGACCTCAGGCTGTTAGAGGACAAGCAAATAGTAAGTACAAAAGTTACAGTATCCTATCATGTATGCGTACTTGTATAACTAAACAAAATCATTTACTTTATAATAATGAGACACATAAAGTTATAAAAGACACATAAAGTTATTTTCTAGTGATTTAGGCAGGGTATTTGTCTGTCAAAACTTCATCACAGCGCACAATTAGGCCTTGGGGATATTGACAGCACAGCAATATTTGGTATCTGGTACCAGTACCAGAATACAGTTGCATTGGCAAATATCTATACAGTTGCTTGTGGACAAGCCAAGCCATGCCAAAATAACTGACCTAAAAGCCTGTCTCAAGAACGTTTGCATGTGAGTCAGCAAGCAGCGCTCTACAGTCCAGAGTGGCCAGCTGACCTGGGGAGGTCGGGTGACAGATTGCACTACAACACTGATCCTCGCGGATTACCATCCACTCGGCTGCAAGACTGCTCTAGACATTAGGTGGCATGGCCAGGGAGGGTAGGGTGCCTAGAGTCGTGACGTTGGAATTTAACGTTACATCGGGCCATCTGCTCAATAGGCCTGGCTCTGATTGATGACTGTGTGCGTCAGGTCACTCACAAGAGCAGATTAGCACTCCAGGACAATGACAGGCCTACATAACATTTATGCCAGCTTTGCCCCAGTTTTATGGATGCCTGTGTGGAGGAAAGGTCAAAGCCTATTTTAATGGGCTTGCTTTGCCTGCTGAATCCAGGAATCTGTAATACAGTAATATGTAGTATGGATGTTGCAGGTCTTTCCTCAGAGCACTCTGTTTGTAAATGTTTTATGGAAATATGCTGTTGCAGCCATTTATATCGCATCAGACTCTATGAGTCTCTCTGACTAGAGTTTGATATGATGTGTACAAATACAGTCATCAACAACTAGGCTTATCTCTGAATCTAAGTGCCATATAGGATCCTCGCTGTAATCTGTATAGTTGACTTAGAACTCTCAATAAGAAATGCTGGAATGCATTTATAATAAAATATTTTAAACAAACTCTTTCCTTCTGAGATGCAAATCAGACCCTAAGAGTTCAAAATTCATGCATTTCATTCATGCAACATTTTACTTGAACCTGAACATTTGTTCTTTTATAATGTGATTACCAATGTGTGTTTCCAGACATCATGTGCTTAAGTGTCTATATGAACACCTTGGACACCCACAGTTTTGTTTACTGGGCCAGCATGGAAAAGGTTCAGATGTTTACATGTGGCACGTGCCCAACTGTGACTGACTGATCCAATTTAGAGATCACTTTGTCAAGAATTAGACTAGCCTCTGTTGTCAAACCCAGAGAGAGGGAGGGGGCCGGCTTAGACGCACACGCTAATCACAGGGCTATAAAACCCCAAGCGTCCGCTACACTCACAGACCGATAGCAACCGATCTGAGCTTCAAAGCACTGAGATATAGCAGCAGTACAGAGCTAGACTCAATCAAACACACCTGCAAACATGGTCCTTGAGGAATCTGAGTATGACTCCGTCTTTGAGATTCAGGTCACTGTAAGTATGAAAACTGCTCTACTCTAGTGTCTCTAGTGTGCTAGTGCTAGGTAGTCGTATTCTCAAGCAGTTCATGGAGTATTTTTCTTTCTTTGCTCTGTATCTTGAGATCTACCCTTAAAAGTGAAAAAGTAGTAATTGCTGTTACAGTGTTCATGTACTGTATGTATTCCACAACAGCAGCATTTGGGAACGTCACAGTCTAGGATGCATGGTGATTGGGCCCTGAGTGTATTGCAGGTTTTATGAGACTCCCTTGAAAATGAGATGTTGCATCTCAAGGAGGTTGTCCTTACAATACATTATGCATTGTTTTGTATTAAGCTGAAGTTGAACAGTTGAAGTTGAGTTTGCATTTATCCATGACTTGCATGTTATTGGAGGAGCACTTCTAAACAGTCTGCATGAGGTTGTGTTGTTGGTTATGACAGTGGTCTCACAGAGCTCTGTCCCCCATACAGGAGGAGGATGTGGAGACTCCCTTTGGGAAGGTGCACTGCACCATGAAGGGCTCCCCCAAGGCCAACAGGCCAGTTATCCTCACCCTCCATGACATCGGACTCAATCGTAAGTTATGCAGTTTCTGCTAAGTCTGCATTCAGTGGCTTTGTTTCCCCATCCTTAAAGTCCTATAGAGTGTTCTGTGTTTTTATGGCTCACACTTTGTTTTGGCACTTAAATGTATATTAAATGTATATTTCACTCTATATGCATAAAATATGTATCATACCAAACAAATATCATCTTAGATTTGAGAAGATGCAACACAGCCCAGTTTTTTCAGTACCTTCTTGAAAGAAAATAGTTTTTCACAGTGGAATTTATTTATTTATTCCAGACCAGACCTGCTTCAACCCCCTCTTCAACCACGAGGACATGATGGAGATCAACAGGCACTTTGCCGTGCTGCACGTTGACGCACCTGGCCAGCATGAGGGTGCCAGCACCCTACCCACTGGGTGAGCATCCACACCTTCTCACGCTACTGTACTGCTAGGTGCCCAATCGGTCTTTGGTGACCTGGAGGGATGTAGGTCAGAGTGTCAGAGAGCCAGAAGGTCACAGGACTAGTCCATGATCAGCCACTGGCCTCCCTGCTGCTTGGTGTCTGATGGTGGTTGAAGGGTGCAGCATC
The DNA here is from genome assembly GCA_027497455.2 of Sardinella longiceps. NCBI lineage: Eukaryota > Metazoa > Chordata > Actinopteri > Clupeiformes > Clupeidae > Sardinella > Sardinella longiceps. The sequence continues at coordinate 24,684,834 of JAODXP020000015.1, read as the reverse complement.
TGTTGTTGTAATCCAGCTTTACTGAGTCCGAAGGGTGAGCCGCTTTAAGCAGTAACACCTGGGAGGCCAGGGCATTAGGCTGACATACAAAAGGGTTAGCCTGGATTGGCTATGGCTAGCGAGGAGCCAGTCCATACGCTACTCTTTGGTATAGTTTTAGCCTACTTTAAAAAGCTATCATGCAAGAATTCCTTGATGACCACAGCCTGTGTCTTTAATAAGCATCAACATCATGGCTGAAGGAGTCAGGAAGGAAATCTAATACAGATTTACAGAAAGATCACAACAATCATAATAAGATTTGAATCTATACTTTCCACTTGCTGCAGATTACACATGTCATATCACCATCGCCTGGAAAAAGCTTTGGTCCTGCCAAAGTAGTAGCTCACAACTTTTAAAAATTCAAGAAAATGTATCTGATTTTATTTTATTTTATCACAGGTTCACCTATCCCTCCATGGATCAACTGTCTGAGACTCTGCCCCTTGTTCTCAAGCACTACGGGTAGGTGATACAAAAGCAAAGCATTTTATCTTTTTTTTTTTTTACAAAAGAGTCCATAGTTCTTCATAAAAAAAATTATTTCTTCAGTCTTCTTCATAAAGGAAGTGTTTCTGAAGTACCTATTTCTTGTTTGCAGCGTGAGGAGCGTTGTTGGGCTGTCCATTGGAGCCGGTGCCTTCATCATGGCCAAGTTCGCTGTGAGTGGTCACTTTGTTTTATTTATTCCGTGAAGGTCCTGAATGCTGCCACGATTAAACCCATGATTAAAAGCGGTTGCCACATAGCATTTGTGTCAGCGCTGGCAACCTAATCCTGCTTATTATTATTATTATTGGCAGGTAGTAAGTCTGTGGAATGTTTTTCATTTGGCAAAGCAGTGGGATGCTGAGTGCACTAATTCAGTGATAAAGTGTGAAAGTGTGCACTCTAAGTACACACTTAAGCTAAACCAAAAACTTACAAGTGGTAACTATTACAAGTGGTAGTATGACTGTAACAAGTAGTAACTATTACAAGTGGTAGTATGACTGTACCATCTATGCCTATACTATTAATGTGTACTTAATGAGTGCTCTGTTTCCCTTGACTACAGCTGAACCACCCCGACATGGTGGAGGGACTGATTCTGATCAATATCAACGCACAGTCCGAGGGTTGGATGGACTGGGCCGCGCACAAGGTGTGGAGTCTTATTTGAAGGGTCACGTGTACAGTAGACTTGGCTGTGTTTTTGTTTTAGTGTTTAGCCGGAGCTTACTTAGCTGTAGTGGTCACTCCCCTAGCTGACCTTTGGTGTTAGCTTGGGGTTAGCAAAGCCTTGTGGGGTTTCTCACTGGTTTTCAGCGGATTAAAGAGGGAGTAGGCCGATGCTCTTATTAAAGCCTCTGTTTTTTAATAAGGCCAGGAGTTTGATCAAGGACTGCAGAACATTTAGTTTCGAACCGCTCCACTGAACTTTTGTCTCACGTTGTCCACAGGTTAGCACCTTGGCACACACAATGCCCGACGTGATCATCACACACCTGTTCAGCAAGGTAAGGGAGTAGAACCAACCATGACAGCACACTTTATAACAGAAAATGTATATGTCCTCTTAATTGTCCTTCCCACAGTTTGTGTAGCATACTTACATTATTTGATTTGATTTGATTGCAGGAGGAGATCCAGACCAACCATGACCTTATTGCCACCTACCGCCACCACATCCTCAATGGTGTTAACCAGTCCAACCTTCAGCAGTTTGTCAAGTCCTACAACAGGTAATACAAACATGTCTTTCATAGGCATGTCTCTCTTATGGGGAATTGCGAAAATTTTAACTCAGTTCTCCACTCCATAGACATGTCAATGTAAAAAGTAATGGGCTGGATAATTAATCAAACGTGAGTCTCACATGCTGTCTGTTTATTGCAGCCGGAGAGCTTTGGACATTGAGAGGCCTATTCAGGGTGGAAACATCAATGTCAGGACTCTGAAGTAAGTTAACTATAAATATCCTATCTGACTGATTTGTTTTGAATTGATGAGGATTTTTGTTTTCCCCCCCGACAGACTAGATGTATTGACATGATCTGTTCCCATTTTTCAGGTGTTCTGCTCTCCTGGTGGTTGGAGACAGCTCTCCTGCTGTGGAAGCAGTGGTAAGTGTCAGAAGTAACTAATAAAAATGTGCACCTATCCTACAACAAGAATTCAAAGAGCCCAGTTAAAATTAAATGTTACTTTTTGCCGGCCTTTGACTTTAGGCTTAAACTAACTGGGGTTTTATTTGCATCTCAGGTGGACTGCAACGCCAAACTGAACCCAACTAAGACCACCCTGCTCAAGGTTAGTGTGATGGAGTTTGTGTGGTCAATAAGAAATATTGTTTGACCATTGAATGGTAATGAGGATGACTGTGTCAACAAGTATACTTATCTGTGTTTTTGTTTCTTCACCCAGATGGCAGACTGCGGAGGCCTGCCACAGGTTGATCAGGTGAGCACCCATCTCTCTTTCTCAATCACTCACTCACACACACACACACACACACACACACACACACACACACACACACACACACACACACAAAGCTTTCATTCCATGTATTCATACCTGTCTTTTCTTTGTCACAGCCTGGGAAGCTCACCGAAGCCATCAAGTATTTCATCCAGGGCCTGGGCTACAGTAAGTCACTTTAAAACTCTTGTGAAAGTTACTCATCAGTCCGAGGTTTGAGTTGCTAAGGTAGCTCAGTCCTTATAGTCCAAAAAATGAAATAGAGAAGAATGAAATACAATGAAATTAATAAATGACCAAGCACATTTCAGAGAAGAAACCCTTCAGCATGTGAGAGAGGAAACCCTCACTGTCTGTGACTGTTTGGAGAGAATTAGTGAGCTAGTTGTATTTGGTCTTTACTGTAGTTAATCTCTTGTCTCTGCCTTCCCCTGTGTCAGTGGCCTCAGCCAGCATGACCCGCCTGGTCCGCTCCCGCACCTCCTCTGGCACCAGCATCACCTCCATGGAGAGCAACCGCAGCCGTTCCCACAGCAACCGCAGCCACACCAACGTGGAGCAGCGCGGCCGCTCACACACCGACGTCTCCATGGAGAGCGCCACCAACAGCATCACCGAGCCCGTCCTCCCAGGACCCAACAGGACGGAGGTGTCCTGCTAAACGCCTGATCGGCCCTTCCCCCCGTTTGTTGCCTGTAACGCTGTTGCTACTGCTAGTGCTGTATGTGTGAGAATAAAAAGGCCCCGTTTCTGTGACGACGCAAAGACCCATAATGCAGCTCTTCTTCTCACCTTACCTGAGTCAATCCTTCCTGTAGTCCCAGGGCAATGTTTCCTGATGGGCGTGTGCTGAGGATGCTAAAAAAAAAAAAAAAAAAAGACTCTCGAACAGGAGTTTTTTTTAAACACGGAGGCCGGCATTTACCGTTTACTTTTACCAAGTAATCCCAGGTGAGCAGCTTGACTGAGGGATGAGCAGTGTGCAAAGTACGAGAGATTACCCTGCCATTCCGCTAATTCTAGTGCTTTTCTTGAGGGAGTTTTGTCCTGTTCCATGAGAACTCCCTCACTTGTATGTGGTGAGAGATGATTGTTTGTGATATGATGTGATGGTATTCTGATCTTAAAGAGCACAAGTGATAACCTGTAGTTGAAAATGCATTATAGATGATGTGTAGTTAATGCATGCTAAGTTGTCCCTTTTCTTCCACTGTGTTTTAACACTGTGAAGATGTTTGCAAGGTAGGGTATGTGCAATTTCTTGAATGACTTGGTTTATATGGGTGATGGTTTAGTGGCATCAATGTTTCAGAAGTTATTATTTACTGTTCATAAATATGTGTTATTGTTTTAAAGGAATTTTTATATACTTCACCCTTACAACCTCACAATATTAACACTTACTAATCAATTATTATAACATGTCTAAAGGCATAAATTCATATTGTATACCTTAATTGTTGCTGTTCCTAGAATGAATGTTTTTTTTTTAATACCTAAATTCTTTGAAATCTCATGTTATATATTATGTCTACACCATAGCATATGGATAATCCATTAATGTATTTTAGGAACCCTCCAACTCTTTGTATTATGTTGTAAAATAAAAATAAAATTCTTTTTTTGTCCAACAATATCAGATGCTAGTATTCGTTTATTTATTTATATTTGATTTAAAGATTAAAAAAAAAAAAAAAAAAAAACAGAACTGAGCTTGCTCTGGCATGCAATAGATGTACCCACAAGAACATCCAGTCACACCATAATAAATACATTATTATGGCTTAAAATACAGTAAAGGCAAGGTCCTATCTGGATCTCTAACCAGGAAACAAGCTTGAAAAAGGCAAGAAACTTTACAACAACCTGATTCAGAGTTATTTTACAGACACATAAATTACTTTTAATAATGATATTTAAAAAGTAACTTGCTACAGGTTTGCTTTCCTTGTGAGAACTTCTCCACAGCATGACCTATCTGTCCCACCAGTGCTGATACAAATATTTATTCCAACAGCACTGGTTCATGGCTCTTACACATTTTTTGAAAAAGAAATGATACACCAAAATAATTAGCTGTAATTTAAATATCCAATAAAAAATGTCCTTTTTGATCGAAGCTGTATATCAAAGTTACAATGCTGCAACAACAAGAGGTTGAAACTTGTGAAGACCTCATTTGTTGTGTCTAAATATTCCAGCGCCAACTGTGAACATTCCAAATAGGTTCACGGTAGGCTAATTGTTTACAGGAAAATACCATAAAATGGTCTGTCGAGAATCTCCTCTTGGACTCTGCTTGGTTTTCCATATCAACTGTCTTTTTCCAGTTCTCAGCTGGAGTCACATAGTAAACAGCTTTCTGTACATTAACCTCAGTTCAGTTCATAATCTCATTGTGGTCATAGAAATGGTCCAGGTCAGAAAAGATGTCGTTGGGATTTTTGCAACTGAGGTTGCAAAAGCAGGCGTTTATCCACATCATCTTCCAGGACAACACAGCTCCATTGGGACAGCGGAACTCCACTTCGATGGTCTTGGACTTGTAAGGGATGCAACAGCGGTCGTCAGTAGCAACACATACTCCACAGTACTTGGGCCAGTAAGCCTTGGTGCTGACACAGCCTGAGAGAGTTAGGTTCTGGTGGCGTGGCTCTCGGTAGATATTCAGACACTTTTTTCCTTCCTGGGACAAAGAACAATGAACATGCATGTGTTACTAGTAATACTGATGAAAAACTAATATGAAGATCAGTAATTATGTTACTCGAGGTCAAGTACAGGACAAATATACATAGTAAGATAAGAGGAAGTAATGTTTGAACTTGAAAAGAATAATTTAGAATAGTTCTGTCATCCATCTAGAATTTCTTGAGTAACTCTAGAGTAGCTCCATGAATGTTTATGTTTCAGCAACTTACAACAACTTCTGGGCCAACTTATTCCAGTTTATGGGCCAGTTCATTCTTCTTTATAATGAATATAATAAATGTAACAAAGGCCAAGTTCTAGCTAAATATTCTTTTTGTCTGCTGTTATCTCACATAAAAAACTTGTTTGCATTTACAAAACTAATTAGCATCTACGGTATTTGCACCTATGAGGAGAAAACATAATTCAACATGAGGCAGGTGCTTTTTTTGTATAGCAGAGGTGACTGATGATACCTTGATGTGTTTGGTGATGTCCACCTCACAGGGGCGGATGGTGCACAGGCGGCTCTCCTTGACCATCTCACAGTTGGCATTAGCGTTGGAGACGCGTGTAGAGAGACCTCGGCCGCACGTCTTTGAGCAAGGGCTCCATGATGTGGTCTGACTGATGCAGTTCTGGTGCTGCTCAGTGGTACGGGAACGCACTAAACAGAGGGGTCATCAAAACACAGCAGTCAGAAAAATAAAGCCTAGAATGGAAGCCAAGTACACTTCTTCAATTTCAACTGCAAAGACAATCTATGGTATTTATTGAGGCAAAAGTTCACAAAATGTTAAGAGTTAGACTGATTGAAAACATCTAATTATTATTATTATTATTATTAGACTAAGTATTTCAAGTAGGTGGTTAAGCGACAAACCTGGTTTAAATCACAGAAAGTGGTACTTTACACATCCTAATAAAAAGAGCATTATGATTTTCTATTCTTATGTGAATGAAATCCTTGGGTCTCTTCTATTAAGGAGGTTTACCACTTCCTCCTGGATAAACATTTCACTGAACCACACACTTGAAATACATCTCAGACATTTTTTTACACCAAAAATGACAAATTCTCCAGTAAAAAGGAGCACAATGAGTCCAATAATCATCCTGACAGCCTTACTCTCTGCCACATGTCGGGGGGAGGTCTTGCGGGGCTTGTTGGAGTCGTCACAAACCCACGACTCGCAGCACTGCCCAGGGACGGTGACGCGGCGCGGGGACTGGCACCAAACCCGAGGTGGCGGTTGGCTGGAGCAGAGCGAGACACAGCCGATGGCGCCGTTCACACAAAGGCAGGTGTACTTGCAGCTGGGTTTGAAGCTTTGGCCGTTGTGGTAGATGATACCATCATACTCACAGCCCGTGCCAATCATATCTAGAACACAGACCATACTGTTTGTGTTGTACAACAGACTCAGACAGCCAAGCTCCTATGGGTGAATAAGCATCTGAATTAGTTTAAGTATTATCTTGGTGTTAAATGGATCTACAAAGTAACACCACTCAATTTTTAGCAATTTTAAAATTTAGGAAAGTGTCAAACAAGCATAAAGAATAAAAAAATCTTTCCAAAATAGCCTTCTCATCTACTGAAATATCTCCTTGTAAAAATCGAATGATGAAATAATAAAAATTATGACTATCTTAAATGAAAGGAATATAAAAGGTAATTCCCACTTTGACGTGAAACTCTGCATCCCATACATTTACACAGTATTTAAGCTGCATCAGGCTGTATAGCTGCATTAGTTTAATCTGAGTCTCCCTCATTTTCTAACCACCTCAATCCCATTGGTCTCTCTCGTTCCCCCCCCATGCATGTTAAGACATAAGGGCACTTACATGCACACACTCCTTTTTCGTACCTAGGCTTGTCTGCGCTGTAGTCACAGTAGAGCCCCTTGTGGAAGTCACAGGTGTCCCTCTCGTTGCAGGTCTCCCCCACCTGTTTGGCACAGGCCTTGCAGCAGTCGCAGCCGTCCACCATCAGGCTCACCCCTAGGGGGCAGGATGGGGGCGTTTTGGGACACTTGCAGGGCCATTTGCAGTACTGGGTGCGATTATATAGCTCCACTGAGGTCACCACTTGATTGGTGCTGAGGTTTTGTGAGAGGGTCTGCAAGAGGTCGGATTATAGTTTAATTACACAGACCAAAAAACATGATGACAGAACCATGTTTGGAGACAGGAAACCAAACATAACTTTACACTGTGTTTACTAAGTATGAATGTAAATTGTGAATGGCTGAGGGAGCATCACACACAATAACACATCAAAGAACAGTCTAGTTTAGTTCAGAAATATATGATGTCTAATGTAGAGGTGTGGTGTATAATTGCATGAATTACAAAATTAAAGAGCACAGACTAACCACTGGGTGGCGTCATATGAAATTTGATGAAATGATGGCCATTTATATGGTGAAAAAAATGTGTAAAAAAGTGTAATTTTTAGTGGAAATCAACCAAACTGGCAGACACATGGTTAACCACTTAAAGAAAACTTTCTTAACCATTTTTTTCTTGGTTCAGATTAAATAACAGTCAAAAAATGTGTGACAGAAAAAGTAACATTTTCATATTGAATAACATACATTTCATATGTTTAAGATTAGCTCTCTTTCACATCTGGCTATATGCTTTGATTTATGAAAGCACTCATATGGATATGACAAGAGACGCACGACATTGGTCACGAAATGTCATGTCAGGATTTCAGTTTCAGTTAATTTAGTGAAAATATATGGTGAACATAAACATCCCAAATTATAACCTTGGTCTGACGCAACGCATTGCGCAGCGGTGAGCGGCAGTTCAGTAGCGTGGCACTCACTTGAGACTTTGGCTAATTTTTAGTCTGTTCAATTAAAAACAGTAAACATTCTGTCAATCGTACACGAACAGACTATAGCCTAGATGTAAGCCAATGACCTACAGTATGGCAGTTGCTGATAAATTGTCATTAATTTTTCTTTTGAAATAATTCGCAACAAATCTTTTTACGCACCTGACTGATACTGGCTACCGTTAAAATCCAAGGCAGGAGCCACCTCATCACGGGTTTCCAGTGAGAAATTCATTGAATCCTAAATCACATTATCCTCAAATGGAAGTCTTCACGTAGGCTACTGTAGCTGGACTAACACGCGCATACACGCACAGTGCCACCCGGGGTCTGTGAACTGTCCACTCCACTCTGGTGGAATCCGACGTCAGTTCCCAACTTCCATACACATTCAAAAGCAGGGGAAGGAACAGTGAAGGAGGGAGGGAGGGTTATTGTGTGTGTGTGTGTGTGTGTGTGTGTGTGTGTGTGTGTGTGTGTGTGTGTGTGTGTGTGTGTGTGTGTGTCCTGGAGAGTTCTTTAAAGTTTTTTTTTTTTTTTTTTTTTGTGAGTTGATACAGTATAAAAGTGAATGGTATGTGGTATGTGTGGTATTTGACATTAACTGAAAAAGTGCTAACTTTTCTTTATAAAGGACATGTTAGAATAGCCGATTTGTGGAAACAACTATTGATATTTTTTTCTCCATATCAAATACAACTATGTAAGGTTGAAGATGCTCTCTACAGTTCATACATGTTTTTAAGGGGTGAATGAATATCCTTTGAAGCATGTTGTATCACAAGCTGTTTACAATATCACAAGCTGTTTCATGTGCAAAGATGAAGGCAGATGCTATTTGCACCTGGGTGCATATAAAGGCTAGATATATCATACCACTAACCACCTATTCATCTGTAGTCTTGTTTGGAGAGGATGTGTTTTGTATAGTCAGATGCTTCCCATGGTGCAGGATAGCACAATCACAGAAAGTAGAGCCTTAGATGAAAACCTAAATTAGGTGAAAATGGTGAAGATGGTATTGTGAAGGAGGAGTAGGAAAAGGAAAACTTCTCTCTGCTTCCTGAGGAGTATGGTGTAGTTGAGGGCTTTTCACAAAGTTCAGGGGCAGGTAAATTACAGCCATTGGTGGTATAGTGCCTCCATGGCCGTGGGCTGAATGAAAGGAGCATTGAAACATTACACTTTCTCTGTCTTTCTCCGCAAAGGTAACTGAATTGTGTCTCTTATTAGATGTTATTAGGCCTTAATTGTGGCCTTGGAGATGGTGGCCTCAAGTTCAAAGGTGGGTTCATCACATCAACACCTCAATGTCAAAGTCATAAATTTATGTCCAAGTTTAGAGATTTGTATTGACTAAGGCACTCCCAGTTTAAAAAGTCTTTATTTAAATGACCAGTCCTTACATGGACATCTTAAAAACAAGTCCCACGCGTAGCGGCATGAGTGCCTTCTTCAGGGCAGTGTAAAGTTAATTTATGAATTAACTAAATTTATGTATTCCTCGTCTGCTGATTGAGTTCATTTTGTAACAGTTGCTCTGGTAATCCACTTAATTGGTGGCTGGATGTGGTGACAGCCAATATAGGCTCAATTTAGTTCTGTAACCCAAGAGCTGCTGGACTGTGTTCAGAGTGTGAGGGGGATGCTAAAAGTGACTGGAAGTGCACCATAATGACCAGCTATACATAACTTCCAGGGAACCACAGTGAATTTCACTGTGAGGCATCTGGAAACTTTCACCTTGGAACTCCAGCTCCGAGTCTAGCCTTGGAGGGATTCTACACAGATGCAGTTCTATGTTACATTTACTTATATGCTTGTGTATGAATGAATTTATGCTTTTATAACCAATGGAATGGTTGCGGAAATATAATGCTAAGAAACTCTTAAGAATCAGTTCCAAACTCCAAATGTGTCAAATCTTTTGAACTGTTTGAGAACTTGATTTCCCTGGCTTGCTTAAAGCCAACTCAGATCTGATTCAAACAGGCAACCTTAGTCAACTTACAGTAATCACAATACACTTTCATTTCATTTTAATACGCTTGCTTTATTGAGGAATTTGAATAAGTTGATTGAAGATGAGTAGATTACTGCATGATTAAGTAGCAACATCTGGATAACGACAGGTGTAAATTAAGGATAGTGGTCAGTTTTATTCATTGACTGAGTAACTGTCTGACATTTTAATTGTAGGCATCCTTCTCAGACTTGGGCTTGTTCTGTGTCACCAAATCTGTGAAAGCAGGTTCTAGCTTAGTCTCTGGTGTTGGAGCTCCAGCCTCCGTGGATCCAGCCACTACCGTGTCCAGAGAGAAGTTGGCTAAAATTGATAGTGAATAGGAAAAAAAATAAAATAAAATTATTAATGAACAAAATGCTATTGTAATGTAACAATACATATCTATTCTTAAAACATAATTTTCCCTATGAGGAGCTTAATTGTATGGATTTACAACTGTAACAGTGATAGCATGAACTGGATGGATTTACTGCAATCCAGGAGAACTGAAGTGGAGTTTAGACTCCTGTCATGAAATTTGTTTCCCAAAAGAATAGGTGCTAACTGGTTAGCAACTTAGTTGGTTGTCAATGGGAAAATGCATTGCAACCAACAAAGTTGCAAAATTAGTTAATTAACTTAGTTAACTTATTTCGCAACTATGCTTTTGGGAAACGGACCCCTGAGCAGACATTAGTGTGTCAGCAAGAGTAATGTCGGGGTCTGACAGACAGGACTCACCGGTGGAGGTTTTCAGAGCGGGCACATAGTCATTCCAGAAGGAACACTCTGCCCTCCGCAGCTCTCTGCCGTTGCTCAGGGCTCCGCTCAGCTGCTTGTAGTTGTCACCCGCCGCCGTTGTCTGAGCCAGCACACGTGGCCATGCAGGCAGCAGCTCGGCGAAGGATACACGCGCCAGAGACAGTGGTGCATTGGGATTACTGGAGAGAGAAAACCAGGAAATCAGACAGATGCAGAAAAAGATCCAGATTAATGAAGAAAAACATGTAGAATTTTGAGAGGACACCTGTCAATGACATTAAACTATTCTGTATTTCATGCTGTATATACATGTATGTATACAATATGAAAGGATTCAAGTTTGACACATGCATATGATTACTGGTGTCAGCATATATAGGAATAAAAAATATAGAAAAATATAGAAAAAAAAATAGTTTTAAGATCACTGACAGGTGACAGGTGTACACAAAGCTGTATTAAACCTATACGGTACCATGCAATTAATACAGCTTTGTGTCTATGCTTTCTGACATCTATGGGCTTTAAATGAGGTACAGTAGGTGTATGTCCTCTTTCTATATACCCAGTCTTGATGAAGTTGGCCATATAGGTCATCATCTGTGTGGAGAGAATTCTCTCCTGGCTGGAGAAGAGCTGCTGAGTGGAGGTGCTGTGGGGCAGGCCAAACACCAGCTGCACATCCAGGGGGATGGACAGGTCAACACTGAGGAGAAAACACACACACACACACACGCACACACGCACGCACACACACACACACACACACACACACACACACACACACACACACACACACACACACACACACACACGTACCCACACACACACACACACACGCACACACGCACACACGCACACACACACACACACACACACACACACAATCAGTATATATGCTGCCTTGTTTAGCAAGAGATGGAAGGTGAAATAGAAACATGAATAATAAATCAGAAACTTGTGCAGGGGGAATCACTCACAGAGACAAAGTATTCAAAACACCTAAGAAGAAACTAAGAAACTTTCTGGCTTAATGCTCCACAGGTTGTGACAGGTAAACATCATTTGTAATGTGCAGAGATCAAAGCTAAGGTGAAAGTGAAACAGTCGAGGTTTGTTTGGGGGTGCGAGTGGGTTGGGCGGGGGGGTGGAGGTTGGGGGTGGGGGTGGGGGGGGTGGTTCAGGATCAAAACATGTAAGCGCTACCTGCTGTCTCTACAGCGCTGATGAATGTAAGCAAGTCAAAAAAACTAATGAAACACCTCAGTCAAAGACATACAGTACAACAGCCTTCAAAGTTGAGAGTGCAATCCATCAGCCACAATATTGTGCATGTAGTGCAGCGCTTGAGAAACATGGCTACACTTTAGTTTGAACTTTGGAGGCCATGAGATGCCAGACTGAGAGTTGTACATGTATAGGTGCCCTAAGTGGTCACATGGTTTGAATGTCTCAAAACTACAGGTGAGATGCCAGACATTTTTGGTATTTAAAAATCACAATAATGGAAATAGTCATAGCATAGTTGTTCTGCTCATTGAAACAATTATGGCTGGTATCTAGAACAAATAATAGGTCCAGCTATCAACTTGAATATGCATTATGGCTATATGCATATTGCAAAAGGTTTTGATAGATTTCCAGAAATACATGTAAAATGTTTTGTAGAATGTACTACTCTACTTGGGCTATGCTGATTTAAGGGTGAACCTGATCTGGGCAGAAGCAGGATTAAGGCAGAGAGCCAAAATATGGACTGGGTGTAGTCCTGCCTCGTAGAAAAGCCGGTCATTCCAGTGCCAGGTCAAGCTCTTCGCTGTCTTTGAATCTATCTATTGTTTCCACTGGTTACTCTTGCTCTTTGAAGCTAAGGTTGTTCAAAGTGGCCCTGCCTGCGGGCCTTTGTGGCTCTGCGGCACAGTTGGCACCGTGACAGACTCATAAAAAAGTGCCAGTCGTTCGTTTGTTCGGTCGGTCGGGCCGGCAGGCAGGCAGGCTGTAGCTGTAGCCAACCTCTCTGTCCAGGTGTCCATGAGGGAGGTCACTGAAGGTCATGTTCTGCCTGTGGCATGTGGCACTGGCACTGGTGATGGGCAGCTTTCCCACCGGTGGAGAGCTGGAACTGAGGGAAAGCATCTGAGGAATGTCCAGAGCAGAACCTACTGTAGAGGGCTGCCTTTCTCCCAACACTCACACACTAAATGACTGACCTCTGGACCTCCACAGAAAAAAATGAGGAGGATTCTGAGAAAAGAGCTTTTTTTTTGTGTGTGTGTGTGTGTGTGTGTGTGTGTGTGTGTCTTCCTCTGACAGGTGAAAAGTAGGACAGGTAATGTTCTCTTACCTCTATATCAAGAAACAGGCACATTTTGTACAGACCATTAGGTTTAAATGTCAGATCTGTCTCACATCCTTCAGCTGATTCTTACAGGTGCAGCTTACCTGGTATGAGTCATATCCTCCGGTAGATGGTACATGAAGACGTTAGATTTGGTGTTGGAGGCCCAAAACTCAGCCATCTTCTTAGATGGACAGATGATGAAGAGGTCCCTAAAACAGCGTTAGAACAGTTAAAGGAGAGTACCGGAGTGAATTCAAACATAGCCCTGTTGAAAGAGCTTGCTAAATGCGCTAGCTATAATTTGTACAGCACAGACCGAACGCGAACACAGAAGCAACAGGCACTTTACACTGAATCAATGGGACCTGACTGTTGGAAACCAAAGTAAGATCTGAGGTTACATTGACTCAATGTAAAGTGTTTCGCGTTCGCGTTAGGTCTGTGCTGTTCGAAAATCTTTCATTTCATGCTAAATATATTGCTGTTAGAAGGCTTGTGCAGTAAGGCTATGCTTAAACTTACTCCGGTATATTGCTTTAAAGAACACTGTCACTGGACTCAGGATTCCACCTTACAACGGCATGTACTGATATAACTGTAGGATTTCCACAGAGTTTTTGAAAGGCTTTTTCTAAGTGTTAAATTTCATGTTATTCTGATGAATTGGCTTTGTATTTGTCTTCATCTGGTGTAAACCATTCATTTGCAGTGCACCGCCCAAATATGTCAGAGAGACTTCTTTGCGGTAGCTCACACTAGGTTGCGGTGCGTCTAGAAGCATTTCCTGCGCGCTCTATATATGTGGCAAAAAAACACCACACAGACTTCCACTTGCTGCAATTTGCCACCTCCACCACTTAGCACGACGCAGATGAACAGGAGTTCACGATCCACAGTCACACACACACAAACACATGGAGGAGACGGAAACCCTGTCATCAATGCTGAACCTCGAAAACAGCACAAGTCCCAAGAATGTGACCCAGAGTCTGAGCAGTTCAGATCGTACAGTTCAGACTGTACTTCTGAGGCACTTCAAGAGCGTTGTGCAGTGGAAAAGTCTTTCATATTAATCTTGATCAAAATATGCTTTTGATCATCAAGGAGCCAAGTTGAAATCAAAGCAAGAAATTAAAGCAATCCTTTTGAGCACCTCACTTTTTTTCTCACTGTTTCTCACCTCACTGTTTTTTAACAACATTTTTGAACTATCTGGGGTCACTAAACTGAAGAGTACAAGAAGTATTATGGAGTTGTACTGTACATCAAAGCAAAAATCGTTTGTCGTGACAGTGGTCCACATTGCCTCAGCTACAGAAATACAAAAAAATGATCTCACACAGATAAGTCACTAGGAATGCGTCAAACTAAGAGCTATCTAAACTATCTGCAAAATACACTAAATGATTTATTGGGTGATGGTTCATCTGTTTTTTTTTTTAAATGCACATCTGTTTACCAAATGGTTAACACAAAATTAGTTTGGGTTTGTATTGTAAATATCTTTTTTGTGTCTGTTTATGCGTGTCTACATTTTATGTGGAAACCATGGAACCTGCTGTGTTGTGCTTAAATTCTAGTTCCTCCTGCCTGTCTTGCTTGCCATGTATCGAGAGCAGCTTGTTGAAGGGTGTGTCGCATTTGGGTCAGTGCTGGTCCCTGCTATATTTGACACTAGTCATTATGTGGGCAAAACCATGCACCACACTCGGAGTCAGTCTAGGACCAAAGGTTCTTTAGCCCATATTCTTTACCCCTGATATATCAGAGCATCTCCACATAAGAGAGAGGTGTCAGCTATTGAAGGGGTGGCCTCGGCATTGAAGCAATCTATAGATGACCTAAAAGATGCTTAATACTAAACCTCACAACTTGTGGCAGCCTGTAATTGGCTACAACAGATCTGAGATCAATCTGAAAGCAGGCTTGGTTTGCCTGACAACCTGACATTACTGGTAGGCCTCCTCTTAGAGTGTCTCCACAATGTTTGGATGTGACCTTGGGGTTGAGGAAACCGACTCTTGGGTGCCGTCAGTCTCAGAGTCGGCCTGGGTGAAGCCTGCCTGCCTGCCTGGCGTTTATTTCGACTTTAACAAGCGAGCATCGCTTCCTTCCTTCCTTCATGACCGCGAGCCAGAATCACGCCCCTCCTCAGAAGCAGCTTGAACTCAGCTCAGCGGTGGCTTCTAATAATAATGTCTTCATCGCAGCATTCTCTACCTCTACTGCAGCCTACTCACTCTCACTCTCACTCTCACTCTCACTCGAATATCTCTTTTCCGAAGCCTACTCCTCTGACCACCTCCCACAGGATAGCTGTTTTTAAAATTAGCCACGTTCAAGATTTGATCACATGACATCATTATTAGTGTGACTGTAGAATCAGTGGGCCTGATTCAACAACCATTCTTATGAAGAAATGTCTTCCTAAATCCCAAGAAGTTTTGCATTCACCAGTAGAACAAATCTAAGACATTTCTTAAGGTTATATTGGTGAATGAGGCCTATTGAATACTGCAACAAGGTTAACATAACAAAGACAACTAGATTTCAATTGCACAGGATATTATTTTAAGAGTTAAAGCTGCTTAGGAACCTGACCGCATACCTTGACCTTAACCTAGTTTAAATCTTAAACCTTGACCAATTTTAAAACAAAATCACCCACAGCCCTTAGATAGTTCCTGAGATTAATGGCTCGTATCAGGTTAAAAAGGAGACCCAACGATGATAATAGGTGGAAGGAACTATCTTTGGCACCCCTACCTGGTGGCATTCTCGAGGGCACGGGAGAAGACGTTGTAGCCAGCAGGACTGGGTGTGTGATGCAGAGAGTAGAACCAGGAGGCAGCCTCCTTCACAAAGGCACTGGCCTCAGGACCACCCAGTGAGTTGGACAGAGCCTCGTAGAACGCCGTCTTACTATCCACTCTTCCCTGCAATTCCTCGAACCTCTGCAGTAGAGAGAGAGAGAGAGAGAGAGAGAGAGAGAGA
This sequence comes from Sardinella longiceps, assembly GCA_027497455.2. Taxonomy (NCBI): domain Eukaryota; kingdom Metazoa; phylum Chordata; class Actinopteri; order Clupeiformes; family Clupeidae; genus Sardinella; species Sardinella longiceps. The sequence continues at coordinate 24,668,682 of JAODXP020000015.1, read as the reverse complement.
GAGAGAGAGAGAGAGAGAGAGAGAGAGAGAGAGAGAGGCCAGATGAATGATAGCCTCTCAAACATAACATGCCAAGAAGTATTTGCAATACAAATCTGCTTTATTCAAGGAGGGGATATTAGATTTAGATAAATAATCAAAATAACAGCACACTGTATTCAATTTTATTTAAGCGAACAACGTGTTTCACGTAGCGCCTCTTCAGGTTCGCTCGCTCAAATAAAATGAATCGGTTTGCTGTGATTTTGATGACTTATCTAGATTATACTCATCTGCTTCACCAGCACCTGTACCACTTAAGGCCTGTGCACAGGAACACCTATGAACTGGGACATTAGGTTTGTGTGAGTACTAGAGCAGACACTGTAGTGTGGTGATGTGATGTGTGACCTTGATGTTGCGTGCGCGGCTGATGAGGCCGTCCTCGGCCGAAGATCCAAGCAGCAGGTCCACTCTGTGGAAGCGAGAGCCTCTGAGTGCCACTGCTGGATCCTCCTTCACAGAGAGCCCATCCAGCACAGGGGACCACGCTTGCAGAGGGCCGCTAACAGCTAACAGCTACAACACATAAACACATAGTCAGTTAGAATAATATCAAATATCAACACATCAGGCTATATGAGGAACTCATCTGGCTATGATACATTAGATGATTTAGATATGTGATGTATATTTAGATATCCTCCGTGTTGGTAAACCCACCCTTCCTCAAGCCGCTTCCCCAAACCAGTCCCTTAACTGCACATATGCACTTTATACTGCCTCTTCCTACCCCATTAATACACAAACAGGCTGACACCAGACATACAGCTTTTCTTGCACCCAGTAGCTATACTTCCTTCCTTATGAATTACAACAAACTAAAATAATCTTCCATCTGCCCTTGTATTTGGTGTAGCGAGATTGTGTATCTGCCTTGTAGATTGAGCTGATAGGTTTATCTTATTTTTATCAACGCAATCAGAACTGAATGTGTACAGGAACACACACGCACACACAGGCACGTGCATAAAAACATACGCACAAACACAAATTATTAACAAATTAGTACGTCATACACAAATGAGTATGTCATACATACTACAAATCATTCTCCAGGTGCTATGAACTCAAACATCATACTGTGCAAGAATACTTGAGCAAGTAATGAATGGATGGTTGTCTTGAGCAAACCTTAGTCTGGGCAGCATTGATGGCTTCGGCTGGAGCCGCCCTGAGGCAGGCCAGCAGCTGGGCTGAGTCTGTGGTGGAGCAACCCAGCTCTCGGCCCAGAGATGAGCTCTGCTCCTGGGCCTTGGAGGGACTCTGCACTGCGGCTGGGGAGAACGCTGAGCCGCCCTAAACAGCACAACAACAACAACAACAACAACAACCTAAACAACATAACCAGGGGTGAAAGTAAGCCTGTACGCACCTATACTAAGTATAGGTATAAGATTAACAGGTGGTATGTAGTAGTGGTAAGAGAAGAGGATTTCTGCCAACCAAAAACCCAGTCACATGCAATAATTAAGAAAAACACATCTACCAACAATTTGGCATTGGGAATGAACAATATTCAAGCCGAAATTTATTCTGCAGCAATTTTTATCTATGTTGCCTGAAATGGGTCTTGGCAGGTTGGGATGTCTAGGGAGTGGAGTCTGCTGCTAACTATATTATATCCATCCATACAAACCTTAGGGCCTACATAACGCATAGGCCCATTCAATTTTTATTTTTTATTTTTTTTAATCATTGACGACCCCTGAACATAACACAACATAAATGTTGACTTTAGCAACATAGAAGGGGGACATTATTGTGGCTTATGTCATTCACTGCCCATGGTTGTCATGGAATCATCTTCTTAAATAACATCAAACCCCCACAGTGGCTTTCCGAAGTCTAAAATAAGGCAAACATCAAATGTAACACATGAATGATCTTCAACAGATGTTTTCACACTTGATCGAGCAGAAAGGGAAAGTGTCTAAACATCATTAAAGAGAGATCTGAAAGCACATGCATATTATTTTGATTCACTGAATCAACTTAGAACAACTTTAAAATAAGAACTGGGACTGGTAAGGTTAAGAAAGTCCATCAAACTTGCAGTGCAGAGTTGCAGTGTTTGTTAGTTTCTGTGCAGTCACTATGGGTTGTTTCAACAGAGCTTCCTATTTTATCATTTCTGGAGTGGAAAATGTGGTTTGAGACACACACACACGCACACACACACACACACACACACACACACACACACACACACACACACAGCTTCCCCATTTTGATAAGACTTGCTTACATGAATGCACCTTACGTATGTGCATAGTCGCTACAGAGATGGTTGTGTAAAGACGCTCCTCAGATATGAAAAGATTACAGCGGCAATATAAACAGCTGAAGAACGGACTGAAGTTGAGACGCATCTTAGCACCAGGACATTGGCTTATCTGACCCTTTTTATTTTTCATTTTTGTGAGACATGGGTAATGCTGCAACCAGTCCAAGGCTATCACCAAATAGACTACAAAGAACTACTTCTCCTAACAGTCAATTAGAAGGTAAGGAAATACTTTGAGATCAAATGGGTAGTATCAATATTATTATTATTATTATTGTTATAACAGAGGTTGTCAACTATTTAAACTGGATAATATTGTTAAAAGGCCAATTACGCATTTTTGCTGTTGCTGTTGTCTTATGCCTTGTTTGAAAAAAAAAAAAAAACCTCTATGAACAACATGACCTGACTAAACTTAGTCTCTTACACTTGTAGCCAATAAAATTTCCACTTGAAAGCCACCACTCCAAAATCCTGTGGTTCACAAAATTATACGAGGAAAAAATACACAGCAATGCTTAGGAAGTGAAATCTACAAACTGCTCCAGCTTCAAGCGCAGACAACAGTGTCCGGCAGTCTGGTCTTACTTCCAAAAATATCCATCTTAATTGGTTGGTTGCTAAGTCTATTGTGGACTGTAACCCTTAAAGTAAGCCTATCATTTTGACTACTGGTTCACTGGAAAAATAAGTTACGCTAAGCCAAGTTAGTCAGGGTTGCGTTGTTGGGTTAGTGGCTGAAGCTATTTTTAGCTCTATTTCTTGTGATAGAAGGAGACCACAAAGATAATCTCAGTGATCACTCTTGCACACTAAAAGCACACTAACACATCTTTCGAAGATCTTATGTAGTCTTTATTTTTTTTTAAAAAAAAATAGTGCTGCTGTTCAAGAGAATATTAAAATGTGACAAACATTTCCAAAGAGGCTGTGAGTGACACTGACTTGTCTTTCCCTCTTAGGTGCGGATCAAGTGTCACTGATCACTCTGTGCGACTACCCGCCTGCTGACATCTGTGAGCCCATCTTCAGAGCTGGAGAGCCACTGAGACTTCTCTCAGAGTGAGTGAGAACTTCACTTATTTCACATTACTGTGCATTAAAAGCCTTGGGGTGTGTTAACACAGCACTCAGAGTGCTGTATAAGAGGCCTGAGGTTAACACTACTGTACTGTATCGGCCACACCACATTGCACAACTTGAACCGCTTCCTAACATGGTAGCCGTTGCATTTGAGGCATGCACTGTGCATGTTACTGTACGTCTGAACATAGAATATGAGGAAAATTCCACGGCATAAGTTGACAAAAAAAAATTGTGCTTAAATCTAAAGCACCAAATCAAAACTCCTCATATTGCCATCATCCAGCAAATGACTGATGATACACAAAGATTCTGACCATCAACTGTGGCCGGTTTTCTCCAGGGAGGGTTACAGATGGAAGGTGTGTTCTGTCCTAACAAAAGAAGAAAGCTTCATTCCCCAGTCCAATGTGGCCAAAGTCTACCATGGGTAGGTCAACACATTTCCAGTGGAGAGGTCACAACACAATATCAGTGTTGATTAAGGGTGACTCAGTGCCTTATTAACCTGCAGTCTTTCTCTGTTTTCAGGTGGCTATTTGAGGGGGTGAATCGACTGCAGGCGGAACACCTCCTTTGTCTCCCTGGCAACAGAGTAGGCTCCTTCCTAATAAGAGAGAGTGGCCGAGGTGCGTGGTCATGCTGCGGTCACTCTAGACTGCCCTCTATGGCGTTTTCTTTTTTGGAGGTCAGGGTCAGAAAACCTGGGAAATTCCCTTATGTGGCTCCTAAAAGCGAATGTAATTTCTTTCTCTCTTTCTTTCTTTCTTTCTTTTCTTTCCAGGCATGTACACTCTTTCCATCCGACACAGGGCAGTAAAGCATTACCGTATCAACCGCCTGCCAAATAACTGGTACTACATCTCCCCAAGCCTCACCTTCCAGTGCCTAGAGGACCTGGTCAACCACTACTCTGGTAAAGACAAGCTCAATGCCCCAACCAGGCTTTGTCTGAATTGCTTGCTTTTCTTCCTAAAGCATTATAACTATAGCTTCAGTCAAAGGTGATGGAGAGGTGCCACAGAAATAGACCTCTGATATTATCATAATTATGATAATTGATTATATTTATCATAACTATGGTTTTAATTATGATAATTGGTTATATGTTATCATAATTATGATAATTATTATAAATATATTATATTCCTAATTATAATCATACATTAAAAATCATAATATATCAGTTTAAGTGTTGTAACGTAGCCAGTGAAAGGCATTGACTAGAAATGAGTGAACCTGAAGGTGAAACAAGCTGTTCGCTCTTCATAAACCAAATTAAAGTCAAGCAGTGTACGGTATTATTTTCCTATGCTATACAACAGGCCTGGGCAAACTAAGGCCCGGGGGCCACATGCGGCCCGCCAAGCTATTTAATCCGGCCCGTGGAGCCTTCCCAAAGTTGAATAATTTACCTTTTAGCCAAGGAGACTTAGAGTACAGGCCTAAATTATAAAATTTGTTGTATTCATGAAATACAAGTTTTAACCCTGCATCTTAACATGTCCTCTGAAGAAAGTGGGGCTACTGGTTTGACACTTGCCAATTTACCGGCATCAGCCGGTTGACGGTTAACACCCGGCCCGTTAGTCAAAATCTAAAAGCCAATGTGGCCCTTCGGCTAAAATAATTGCCCACCCCTGCTATACAAAATAGAAATCCATTTTTTTTTCTTTGAGCTAAGGGACGTGAGATCTCTGTTTAAGCGATCCTCTCTGATTGTGCATTCCTCTCTCAGACGCAGCAGACGGGCTGTGTTGTGTTCTCACTGGGCCCTGCATGCGCACGTTTGACTGTGCCTGGACACAGCTCCACTCAGCGCCACCTGTGGACAACCCACACACCTTTGACTGGAAATACGTCAACAGGTAAACAGCTGAGGAATGATAATAACAAGTGTCACAGCCTCCATCATGGCTAGCTTATTAAAATAAAGTCATATTAGCATATTTTATACATGTTGTACATGGAGTTTCCTTTTAGATGTAAAACAGCTCCCAAATGGCCTAGAAACAACTGTCATCATCTAAGTCTGTCAACATCTAAGCACCATGTTGCTTAGACATACTCTGCAGTTATCAACAAGCTCTAGGGCCGGTTCTTCCATCATATCATACTCTACCATACTGCATTAAAAACAATGCAAATGAATCCTAAGCTGCTTTCGAGAAAATTAGACCGAAACCCCCTTAGCAGCTTTACAATCCCCAGATAAAGTACCGGTAGGCTAGTTTGTGGACTCTGGATCACTATCACTGACCGCGACTCTCTCCCACAGCTCTGAGCTACTGCGAGACGAGGCCAGCCACAGCGGAGAGCCCGACTCCCGGCTCAGCTACGGGGTGCAGAACAGCGTGAGCTCCTATCTGTCCCTGGCCGGGACGCAGGAGGAGAGCAGCAGGCCGCGCAGCAGCTGGAAGCGGCGCAGGGGCAGGTCTGTGTACCTGCTCCCACAGTCACACCTGAGGAGCAGGCTGGCTGAGGAAGAGGATAGCTACGAGAGCCTGTCTCAGTGAGGAGGAAGAGGGGAAGAAGACAACCGCTACAACAACTCGAGGAGCATCTAGGATTACTCAGTGGGGAGATGGAAATGGGAAGTCTTTAGGGAAAGGAGGACGTTTGACTGATGAGGACAATAAAATTGCCTGAGGTCATGCTGGATATGCTGCAATTTTTGGTGGCAATAGTCCACCAGTCTGTGAATAAATATCTAACCTTCAAATGGTATATAGACAAAAAAGAAATATTTATTGTCTTTTATTTTTTGGAGGCCTTAATATGGGAATTTTACACAATTTTTCCCACTTGAACAGTAATGATTCCTTGTCTTGGTTTCCCACTATGATGCATACAATAGTTCACATATAGTTTTCATTATAGTACAAGGTAAGATGGGTATCACCTTTTATGATGCAGATTTGTCTTATTTTAGTGTGTTCAGAGCAGAGAGCTTCAGTGAGAAAGACAGAGAGAAAGAGAGAGAGAGAGAGAGAGAGAGAGAGAGAGAGAGAGAGAGAGAGAGAGAGAGGACAGGACAGGAGGGGGGTCTCTCACCATGAGGAGGGCTCTGTGGAACAGGCCTGCGGTGGACGTGGAGGTGAGGTGGAGACTGGCCACGTCGGCCCCACTCCTCTCCGCTCCCAGCGTCACACGCCTGGGGTCTCCCCCGAACTGAGCGATGTTCTTATGGACCCACTGCAAAGCTGCCACCTGGTCCAGCAGGCCATAGTTCCCTGGGAGGCTGTCTAATCCTTGGACATGATATGACACAAATGTAAAAAAAAATGTATTTGATGTATAAAAGTTAAGATGCTTAAAATATCCTGGACATAATCTGAGAGGGGAATCTAATACAAATATGTCCCAATAATAGGAACAGTTTCATGGAAAATGTATAAACCATAGAACTGTTATTGTTATGATATACTGTATATTGCACTGAACACAGTCATTCAGTAAACTCTTTCAGTTAAAATTGTACAGTGATGTACTGTATATGTATTTAAAGAACTTTCCCCTTTTAATCTTGCCCTTTTGTTTGCAATAGTTTCAGTCCAAACACTGCACATAACCCACACGGAGTACAAGTTCTACTTCTATAGCATAACATGCACTTAGTCCTGCAGTTCATTTAAACAAAGAGCTCCTGAACTGAGGTCCCTGCCAAATGAAACTTCCCTTGGCTTCTTGGCATCGGCTGTGAACTGTGAACCAGTCAGACAGACTCTGTAGAAGAGGCCATTGCCAAATACTTTTTCACATAGAACACTGATCTGGCTGCAGTGCAGTGGAAGTTGAATTCCAGACGGGCTAAATGTGCAAGTTTTATATGCAGTGTACAGACGGTTTATAAACCATTTCATTAGCCTTGTGTGTTTATAGGTCAGTGGTACGATAATACCTTCAAGTATCAAACAAAAAACAAATGATCAAAAGGTTACATTAAAAAAAAAAGAATAACAATAAATTGCTGTTGCAAAACTTAAATGGCTTGAGTGTTTTTCTGATGGCTGGCGTGCAAGTATCAGCTGGTGTGCAAGTCTCAGTACCTGTTCTAAGGAATCCAAAGGCTGAGACTCTGAAACTGGCTGTGACCACAACGATGTTTCCAACGGCAGCCAGAGAGGAGCCGTCTAGGAGGGCAGACCCATCTGAGGAAGCAGGATTGTGGAAGAACACCAAGACTGCGGCCTCTCTCTGTCAAAGTACATCACAGTGAGTGAGTACCGTAGATCCTGATCAGCCCTTCAGAGCAATAGTCAAGGGTAGGGGTTGCCAAACTACAGTACGGTCCAGGGCCTATTGGGGCCTTTTGCTTTCTTTCATGCAGCCTGTCACTGAGTAGGCTAAAAAAGTCAAAGTCAGTATTGCATTACAGTAATCTAATATTACATATCCTCATCATAGTTTCAGTACTGGTGTTACATGTTTGTCAGTATCATTAGTAGCAGTGTAACATTAGACGGCTTGTGGGTTTTCTGATCTAAGACATACTGTAGTCCTGTAGTACTTTCACTAAAAACTGGTTACTCCTGATTTTGCATTGGCCCTCGGCAGGTTGGATATTTCAGTATAGGACCTGCAAACAGAAAAGTTGGGACAGCCCTGGTCAAGATTCAAGATGCAAGAATTTTATTTGTCACTGGTATATTTGTACAAGTACAAAGAGCAGTGAAATGTAGAAATGCCACTAAGTGCTGTTGGTAGGATTAAGAACAAGAAAATTTGGTTTAATCTGTTTCTGTTTCAGCTTCATTTTCCTTGCTTCATTCAGTTAGCATTAGCTGGCAGTTCATAAATTTGGTCTGTGTTGTGCCAAAATTTCTCATTCCTGCAGTATTCCTGCACTTGATGACCTTGAAGATCAGGGTTGTGTTGGGTTGATTTACCCTGGACAATGGCTTGAAGTCAAGACAATGCTTACCAGCGGTCTTTGGTATTTTTTGCCCTCAACGGTGCCTTCCAGGCAGCGCTGCCTTCAAGGCACTACTCCCCTCAGTTTAGGGTTAGGATGAGGGTTGAGGGGGTTAGGGTTAGGGTTAGGAATAGGGTAAGGGTAGTGCCTTTTAGGCTGTGCTGCCTGGAAGGTGCCGTTGGGGGCAAAAAACACCATTGAGCGCTTACCAGCTCCCTCCAATTGAGTGGAATCAGTCTGACTTACCAGACCAGCAGGGGCAAACACATTCAGGTAGAGACAGTCCTCACTGGTGCCGGAGGTTACTCCAGGCTGAATACAACTGGGTCTGGGAAATATCACGGATACACAAACATAAACATGGGGAAATGTATCATGGAGGGAATTACAAAACCTCATTGTGATGAAACACACACACACACACACACACACACACACACACACACACACACACACACACACACACACTTACACACACAACACACACACACACACACACACACACACACACACACACACACACACACACACACACACACACACACACTACACACCTTGAGAACGTGGCATTCCAGGATCCTGTCCAATCAGCTGGCTGAGGAGGACTGAATCGGAGTGTTTTGATTGGTGGTTGGGCGTATGGGATACCCAGGAACTGCCAGACATTCTTCCTGTCGGAGCCCACCGCTGTGACCACTGACTGTCCCAGGAGCTGCCCGTGGTCAGGGATCATAACAGAAGCCACATCCTGTTGCCTCGGGGCTGAGACACATACACACACACACACACACACACACACACACACACACACACACACACACACACAAACATCAATCTCCTCTCGGTCAACAATGCTTGATGGTTTCATCTTCCACATCAGTTCCAAAATTAGGTTGTGCTTCTATACTTTTTATGCCAGCAAATGTCGTTTGTTGTTAAAAGTCTTCGTATTCAAAATTCCTTAAGAATTTCAGACTAACTAAATGGTCTGGGGCTTTTAGAAGTAAAGTGAACCCTACCCTCTTATTAAGGTATTAAAAGAGAAGAAGACGAGACAGAAGTAGGTGGTCTGTCTCACTTTCCCTCATTTAGCCCCAACTGGTTACAGCCAGAATGTGGAGAATGCATACCTGAGGAAGGCCTTTCTGTGTGTGTGTGTGTGTGTGTGTGTGTGTGTGTGTGTGTGTGTGTGCGTGTGTGTATGAGAGAGAGAGAGAGAGAGAGAGAGAGAGAGAGAGAGAGAGAGAGAGAGAGAGAGAGAGAGAGAGAGAGAGAGAGAGAGAGAGAGAAAGGTGGGGCAAAAACGTTCAGGTACAGACAGCAGTGAACATGTATGTGATCTCACCTGTTCTTAGGTACACCTGAGAGGCAGGTTCTCTGATCCGAAGACGGCAGTCCTGAGCAAACTCAGTGGGAACACAGGTGTGTGTGTCAGGATATAGAACACAGCGAGACGCTGAATCTGTGTTCTCCAGAGACACCGCTACACAGGACACACTCTCTTCACAGGCTGCAAACATACACACACACACACACACACACACACACACACACACACACACACACACACACACACACACACTAATCAGATCCTGCTGTCAAAATTGATGATTTACATAAATATGTATTAATTATTAGAATCATAGCCGCTTCCTAAAGGGTTTCCATTTTAATATTCCATATGGCCGTTTAATGACACAGAAACATTGTGGAAGTAGTTTGGGGATGAAATACATCATGCAGCCATTATTTTTGTTCTACTGTTGAAACGGTAAATCAAACATATACGAGTATACTACTAGTATTAGTGAAAGAACACTGCAAAATGGTACTTGCACACTATTAAGAACACATGTATGGACATTAGGATATAACAGGACTTAAAATGACTTCATTATTGACTGATTCATGCAAGTGATGTCTGTGAGGGCTTTGGGACTCAGGAAGGACACTGGAATGTAGCCTAGATGGCTGTGTCCTAATAAATGGTCTCACCTGCTAGGCACCAGTCTCTCACCCTGTCCGCATCTCCAGCAATGTCTTTGCTGATGTGCACAATGTCAAACATGGAGACAGATGGGTCTACCAGGATAGCAGATGGGTCAAGGAGCTTCCAGTCCCGCATGTTCACTACAACAATAAGGGTCAATATCATGTAACCAAGACAGGATAAAACCGTACATACTCTAAATACCTGGATAACACAAACCTGAAACTCTGAAAACTGAAACCGGTTGTGCAAATCAAGTTCCACAAATTGTCGACAGAGCAGACAAATATACTGAAAAGCTTAACATATAAATAACCTGTGGAAAACAAGCAGAACTGACACCATGGATTCATTACTGGTGCAATTCAGGCACAGTTCATTGGAATCTTAATGCAGAACTCAAACATTTTCACTTCTGTATGAACTTTCCTTGTTGTTCACTCTTATGAACGATAATACGTGTGTCAATATCACACAGACTTAATGCACTTGGACTGTTCTGAGACCTGCAGCAAAAAAAGCATAAGGTCAGAGACTGAAGCATGGCCAATACTTATTTACACTGACAGCTCAGAAACCTTACCACCATTAGAAGGAGAACGCAGGCCAAAGGTGGGGCACAGACTTGGGCTTTTGGTCCACTGGTTCACTGAGGAAGAGAAACAGTTCATCAGAACAACCTCATACACACCCACACCCACATCAACTTTCACAAACACTGTCAGTTATTTCTTATTACAGTTCACAGGGTCTCAGAGGGGCTACTAGCAGCTCATTTGATTGAAATGTACACAAGCAGCTCATTTTATTCAAATGCAATTACCGATATTTGGTTATCACCAAAGATCAGCAAACAGTAATCAGCACTTCTGAGACCCTCCACATCAGGGGTGGCCAACCAGTCGGAGACCAAGAGCCGCATATCTGACTATGTTACAGCAAAGAGCCATGGGCACACACATGCACACACACACACACACACACACACACACACACGCAAACACAAACTTGGACATGAATGTAAGAGCCGCATGACTCCGGGCAAAGAGCCGTATGCGGCTCCCGAGCCACGGGTTGGCCACCCCTGCTCTACATCCTTTTCTTATAAAGGAAAGAAATTCCTCTGAGAGGCCTGGCCCCTCTGCAATGGTGTCGAGAGCACTTGGAAAACACATGTGAACCTGACACACACGCACACACACCTGGTTTTTCATACCAGCCGAACGGGTAAACCTGAGTCTCCACTTTCGATGGACTGCAGTCCTGCACTCTCCAGCTGGTTCGGTCGTTCTCCCCGCACGTCTGAATGCCAAGGCTGTTTAGGGTGAGGCACAGCGTTTCTGAGCCCGATGGTGATGCTGTGTCCTTTACGTATCCGATTCCTCGACAGCATGGATCCTCGTCACAACGTCGCTCACACTCGAAGAACCTACAAA
>JAODXP020000015.1:24649432-24651932 GCA_027497455.2 Sardinella longiceps | reverse complement strand
TTGTCATAAGCGCCGCACACACGGGTGTCGGGGTACAAATCGCACAGGAAATACACTGGGCCTTCATCACGCAGGTCAGACACGTGGCATAGCTCCTCCTCCTCACAGCCTGTGTGTGAGACACACACACACACACACACACACACACACGCACACACGCACACACACACACACACACACACACACACACACACACACACACACACACACACACACACACACACACACACACACACACACACACACACACACACACTTAAAGTCTATATGTAAGTCACAGAAACAAAAAGAATGGCTAATTTCATCAATATGTTTTCAGAAAAAAGGTTTTTCTCATACGTTTGAGGCACCAGAGTTGGGCCTGCTCCAGGCTGTACTGGTGCTTGAAGATCCAGTATTGCTGACTGGGTATCGTCTTCTCAGGATCGACTTGAACTTCACTTGACTCCAGTGAACCAAATGACTGCAGAACTGCATCTGTGATTGATAGTCAGAGTTTTCATGAGGAAAATATATATTATACCCAAACAAATTGGGAGTTAGGACTGTAATTTTATCACATTTTATCATTTTTAAAATATATTTAATGTCTCAGCATTAAACGCCTCCTACTAAATCAACAGTGGACTTGTAGTGAGTGAGTGTACCAGATAAGAGGTCTCCAGTGGCAACTTGAGACATAGAGCTGGCGCAGGATGAGGTCTTGGGTCGAACGCTCATGTCCGTCTCTGAGGAGACAACAACGTTGTTTGCCATGATGTCACACAGTAGACCTTAGACTTTGTGGGAACTGTCATGAGCTCAACTAGATTTAAGGGCTGAGATGATTTAATCAACATATAATAATATGATTATAGGATAGAATTTTTCTACCCGCAGAACTGGTGAAGCATGACTAAATGAAAACGTACCTTTCCAGAAGTAGACTCGCTGGAAGCCGATAATGGAGGCCTGGTAGTCAGTCTTATTTTTGCTAGATGCAGGCAATGCGGTGTCAGCTAGGAAAGACAATATAATAATTAAGCATAAAGTAATAATGCAACAATATAACAATGACGATAGGTGTGTCATTAATTCATGTTAAAGGCAGAGACCAAAGTTTCCTCACAGGATTAAAAAGAAGACAGATTATTAAGAATATTACATCCCACAGAAAGTTGGAATTTTTTTGCCACATCAATAACAGCTTTTTGGCATAAAAATGAGAAAGAAAAAAGAAAAAGAAAAAGAATATTTCAGTAATATGATATACAGTATGCCCATGATTTCTCACATCTATTAAATGGATGGATAGTACTGTTTTAAAATGGCAATTTTATTTGGTTAAGTACCACCATCAAGCAGCTGCTTATTGCTATTCATATTTCACGCAGGTGGCCATATATCAAAAAGGATCTGGATTACAATCAAAAGGTGCTGACATACTATATTTCATAACTAAAGGCAGGTGTGCTTGACCCTTCATTTATGGCTATCTCTGCCTATTTATATTGAAAATATTCCTCTCAAATTTACAATGGCGTTAATACTGTACATGACCTTGGGTGAACCTGAAATATAAGCCAAGAAGCTGAGGGTTCTCTGCTGTTTAAAGGAATAGTCCACCCCTTTATGAAAATTGGTTATTCACCCCCTTACCTGGAGTTACATATGTGGGTAAGAGCATTTTGGTCTCAGTGTAAGTGTTGTCCTAGTCTGGCAACCCCAATTTTACCTTTAGCTTAGCATAGACGCTGGAAAGTAAAGTTGCCAAAGAGTTGCTATCTGGCAACATTACATTCCAGCGCCTATGCTAAGCTAAAGCTAAAAAATGGGGAAAATTGGGGATGCCATACTAGGAAAACGCCAGCACTGAGACCAAAATGCTTTTACCCACATATGAAACTCCAGGTAAGAGGGTAAATAACCAATTTTCATAAAGAGGTGAACTATCCCTTTAAAGGGCTTTGTGTTGTTGTGGTTGTCCTTACTGATATTGAAGACTTGGCCACCAAAGTTAAAGGTGAAGCGTTTGGTCTGCTTGCTGTACTGGACTCCTGCACCGCAGATCCTGCTGGACTTGCCAAGGCCGGCCACGTCCCAGTCAGCCTCGCTGCAAAGGAGCACGTCAGGGTGGCTGAGGAGACCACACATCAGGGAGCCTGGAAGACCACATGCACGCATAAACACACACACACGCACACACACACACACACACACACACACACACACACACACACACACACACACACACACACACACACACACACACACACACACAGGCACACACATATATACACACAGACGAGAGAGAGAGAGAGAGAGAGAGAGAGAGAGAGAGAGAGAGATACACAAAACAAAATTCAACAATTTAATTTCAGAGAGCAGTCAAACCCAACAACCAGAAAGTCATGTTGGTGTGTGTTTTTTTTTTAAATTGCATGTCTCAAAATAAGAGTGGAAGACACCGCATCTAACCAAAAACAAAAACTATGGTAGAGCACATGTTTGTGCATGTGTG
>JAODXP020000015.1:24516932-24646932 GCA_027497455.2 Sardinella longiceps | reverse complement strand
ACAAACACAAACTTTGAGCTCACACCAGATGGGAATTTATTTCAATGCCATGACTCAGCATGAGTGTACAGTGAGTCAGCAGAAATAAAAAAAAAAACCTTTAAACTGCAAACAGCTTCATAGAAGTTCACAGTTAGAATTGCATTAAAAGTAGCACACAGAGACATTTACAGCATCATTCTTTTGTTGTTTGTTTCCTCACATTTAAGCCAATTGTAATGGAAAGTAAGACTGAGAACATGTGCCTTACCTGCACAATCCTGCTCTGTGATAGGCTCCTTAGCGGAGGTCCAAGGCAGAGGCTGCCCACTCGTCGTCACACATTGCCACCTGCCTGAGAGGGCGTCTTCCTGTGCAGATACATATCCTCCTTTCATGGTGCACCGCATGTCACTCCGCTGACAAGATGAAAGACCTTCAAAGGAACATCAAAATCAAAGGTGTCAAAAGTGACACTATGTGCTGTGTGTGTGTGTGTGTGTGTGTGTGTGTGTGTGTGTGTGTGTGTGTGTGTGTGTGTGTGTTTGTGTCATCATTGCGCTACTACTTGTGTGTGTGTGTGTATTTGTGTCATCATTGCGCTACTACATCAACAATCAACTGAATAAATATTATTTGCCAATGCTTTGAAGCCTATTAACTATTAATACGGTCGTCCAATAGCATTGTCACCCAAGGAAGTACAGTGAACAAAAAAACTGTAAAAAGTATTTTTTCCCCTTGGCCTACAAATATGGCTTGGATTTGTATAGCTTATATAAATACTACAGGCAGATCAAAGTGAAACTACTACTATAGTTACGAGTCTCCATCTGTCAGTATGCTCGTCCAAACCATTCCTGAAAAGCCGTTTTATCCGACCAGTGGTATGGTAGGCGTGTGTGGGCATGAGAAACAGATGGGTCAGGGTGTTGCTGCATATGTGGGTTTTCTGTGCCATAAACTCACACTGGGTGGCACTGAACGCCCCCTGTGCCACGGTCGAGGTGCCCGCTGGGCATCGACTGCAGACGCTCTGGCCTGCCCGCGCCTGGTAGGTGCCAGGAGGGCATGGAGAACACATTGCACCACTGGAGAAGGTGCCAGCGGGACACACCACTGAGGGAGGGGTGGGGCAGAGAGAGGGAGAGAGGAAGAAGGGGGAGGGAGGGAGGAAGGGAGGGAGGAGGGAGAGGTAGAGAAAGTAAAATCCACAATTAGATGAAGTAGAATAAATTGTTTAAATTGTGCAATAGCTTGATGGTGAGGGTGAAGTGTGTGTCTGTGTGTGTCTGTGAATGTGAATGCATATGTCTGTATACTGTAACTGCACCAGACTCAACAACATCATGCAGGTCTGGGAAAGTCATGACATGGTGGAAAGGCCTGAGAGATGTTTGTGTGTGTTTATGGCTATGTGTGTAAATATTTCCCCAGTGAAATGTGTGAAATGTCTATTTTGATGCAGAGACATTTTAAAAAAAAAAACAGTAAAAGAACCCACCACAGCCTTTAACATCTGGAAGCTTCTGGTAGCCCTCTGCGCAGCTGAAACTGGGCTGGGACATGAGCGCCTCGGCCTGGTTGGCAGACAGCAGGGGCTGGTACTGGTCACCACCCATCAGATCCAGCAGGCCGGCCACAAGCCTCTCGCTGCTCAGCGCCACGTCTGCATACAAACAAACAACAACACACAAACAACACACAACTGTTAGCGCTGAACACCTGAGAACACACATGGGATTTCTACAGCTTCACTCACATTTGCTGGTCTGGGAGATTCACATCATGAAGGGAAGGTCTAAAGAGATGTGTGCTTGCTTGTGTGTGTGTGTGTGTGTGTGTGTGTGTGTGTGTGTGTGTGTGTGTGTGTGTGTGTGTGTGTGTGTGTTGCTTTATGCATAGTCTCTATTGCAGCCTTGCCAATATTATTCAGGTATGGGAGAGTCATGTAATGAAGGGAAGGTCTAAGAGATGTGTGCTTGTGTGTGAGTGTGTGTGTGTGTGTGTGTGTGTGTGTGTGTGTGTGTGTGTGTGTGTGTGTGTGTGTGTGTTTGTTTCTGTATGCATTTGTCCAGCTGCTCCTCCCTTGCCAATATTATTCAGGTCTGGAAGAGTCATGTCATAGTGTGACGGTCTGAGAGTCACGTGTATGTGTGTGTGTGTGTGTGTGTGTGTGTGTGTGTGTGTGTGTTCGCACATGTCCATGTGACTGCTCCAGCCTTACCCACATCATGCAGGTCTGGGAGAGCACTGACGGGAAGGTCAGAGAGGTGTGAGCTGAGAGTGAACCGTGCCGTCAGACGCTCATCGTTCACACACTCCAGAGACACAGACGACTCGTCACACACAGACACACTGATGAGGCGGCTGCTTCCTGACAGCTGAGACATTTCAACACACACACACACACACACACACACACACACACACACACACACACACACACAGAGAGAGACACTCACACACACACACACACACACACACACACACACACACACACACACACACACACACACACACACAGGCAATTAGTGCTTCACACACCATCCGTCAGATCTGAACACACACAGTCTGAAAAGACCCAGACAGGGTGTGCAGACATACTGCAGAAACAATGTTGTCATTATGGATCAAATGGCTGTCATTAATTATCAATGTAGGGAGTCTAAAATCAGGGTATAAGAATGAAATTTGTCAAAAATAGCTGTCATAGGCTCTTGTGCACTAATGGGCCATATAAATAATTCATATAGACCATTTCAAGAGGGTTTTATTATTAGAGTCATTGATGTTTCCACAAGGTTTCAGTTTTAACATTCTCTATGCGATCTTAACATAGTGGAACTATCCTCGTTTGGGAACAGCATAGAACATTCAAGCATATGATTTTGTTTTTATCAGTGGAATGGTCTAAAGCAGGGGTGTCATTTTTGTCGAGGGCCACATGAGCAATTGGATTTTTACATGCACGACCACAAACATGCTTACAAAAAAATGCACATTTCCTCATGTTTCTGACCATTATGAAAGGGGCGATGGTGGCGATGGTGGCACAGTTGGTAGAGGTGCCATTCGGCAACCGGAGGGTTGCAGGTTCGAGCCCCCCTTCACCTGACCCCATCGAGGTATCCTTGAGCAAGATGCCTAACCCCAAATTGCTCCCAGTGAGCAGGTTGGTGCCTTGCATGGTTGCCTCTGCCACCGGTGTGTGAATGGGTGAATGTGAGGTATACATTGTAAAGCGCTTTGAGTGCTCGTAGGAGTAGAAAAGCGCTATATAAATACAGTCCATTTACCATTTGCCATTTACTAACAGTCCTAATGCCCCAGCACTTAATTTTGTATCCCTTTCCTGTTGGCAAGCAGGTCTAAGATGCACTTCAGAATTCTGTTGCAGAAAGTGCATCGCTAGAACTGTCTTTAAAGAGGCAACAAACACCTTCAACTCTTTTCAATCTTTTTATGCGGGCCGCATGAAATGATGTAAAGGGCCCATCTGCATCTGGCCCCCGGGCCTTATGTTTGACACCCCTGGTCTAAGGAGATCCTACATATAAAGGTTTGACACAGAATTGCTGTTAAGGAAAAATAGTACAGAGTCAATCAGTCCATATCCCTGTTCTTGGAAGCAGATCTGGGCAAGTGAAAACGAAATGTTCCTGCCCTCATCAGTTAGTGTTGGCTGCCGTTTCGCTACTTGGCCTGAGTTCCACGACATTCTGTCATTCTCATACCTATCGATGACGACAGTGCTTAGCAATGTGAAGCAACAGGCCGGCTAGAGGTCGATTGACTCGGGATAATTAAGGCTCTATGTACCCCAATGGAGCAGATGGGGATCAGGTAAGAGTGTGTGTACCTGTAGACTGCAGAGTCCAGTGGACCTCATGTCACGCAGCAGAGAGGACTGCAGCTCAGAACGCAGCGCATCACATGACCTCTGACCTGCCTTCAGGGACAGCTGCAGGGTGGCACCACTGCTAACCGTCTGGAACACCTGAGAACCTACACACACACACACACACACACACAACACACACACACACACACACACACACACACACACACACACACACACACACACACACACACACACACACACACACACACAAAGAACACACACACACACACACACAAAGAACACACACACAAACACACACACACACACACACACAAAACCACCCACATAAAGAAAGACAAAATGACAAACGACACACATGGAAATAATTTGTGACTGAGTGATTATGTTTTTATAAGAAAGAAGAGATGACTTCACACTGTATTATAAGCACATGTTGTGAAACTAGCTGATGTACTGAGCAGCATAAAATAATCCACATGCAGCTGCAGAAAACGAAGCCAGACATTCTACCTTTAACTACTCCATTCAACCCACACTGGGATTATAAGAGAGTTACTTGACATTATGCATTAGGCAGATTGCATTTTCCCGACTGTAATTACTCGGCTTCAGATTTTATGGAATATGAGTTCAAGTTCAAGTTTATTTTATTGGTGTGTTCCTTATCATTTGCTGAATTTAACAGCTGAATAAAAGTTCAGCATCAAGAGAGGAGAGTGAGTGTGGAGTCATTACGTTGGCAGCTGTTGGCGAGAGGAGCATCTGAGAGCCATGTTTTACTGCTGGGGTCGCAGAGGAAGCTGGCAGCTGGGAAGACGTTGACGTAGCCCTGGTGGCACAACACCTCGCAGCGCTGCCCCCGCTGGTCAGGCTGACACACCACAGAGCCGTGAGACACGCTGGCAGCGCCAAACGCCAAAGAGCACTGAGGACCTAGTCCAAAATGTGATGGATAAAAGAAGGATATAATGATTAATAACAAACTTTTGAGTGTATTTGTTGGATGAAAATGCTTTTAGGACAGCAAAATGCCAATGTATTTTGGAGAGAAAATAAAGATACTTTCCCAAGAAAAGCTAATGCCCCTCGAAATGCTAATGACTGGTGTATGTGTTCAGACTCTCAATGTCTATCAATGAAACACTACCAAACAGCACACTACTGTAATTCAGTAATGAACTATGGACAGTAAGTGTATGGCAAGCTATTGGATGAAAATAGTGTATTGACCCAGCAAAACTGCAATTAATTTTTAGAATAAATAACAATAATATGTGTCACTGGAAATGCTAACGATGATTGAATTCTAAAGTAGGCATCCAGGTCACACAGGGGGATCATCACAGCTTACGGTCACAACTGGGGGTCTGTCCGGTCTGGCGAGGGGTACGAGTGCCTGGAAGCTCCAGACCGCTGTCCTCAGACACACACCAACAGTCGGCCAGGTCACACTGCAGAGCTGAGAACACAGCCCCATCCTGCTCACACTCAGGCTCAAAGCCCACGCCAGACTCTCTGCTCAGGGCACGAGCCTTCTGCAGCGCACACCAACCAGGGCCTGCAGTGCACACATACAATTATCACACACACACACACACACACACACACACACACACACACACACACACACACACAAAACACACACACACACACACACACAAACACACACATACACACACATCAAGGACATACATAAACACATAAATATCAAAAACCATACAGATATATACATACATATATATTCACACATCACTAAGACATACGGGACTATACAGTATACAGAATGCACAAATTACAAGTGTGTCTGGAATGAATGGAATTGAAAGAGAAAGACTGGATGAAGATAAGGAAGGAGAGAAGGACAAAGGGAAAAAAGAATGGCAGTGTGAACCCACATCTATAGTCTCCATCAGGGCTCTGGGTGGCAGGCTGGAGGGCTTCTCCGGACACGGGATCAACACACCAGGCAGAAGAGCCTTCGGTCTGAAGCACTGAGAACCGTCCATTCTACACACACACACACACACACACACACACACACACACACACACACACACACACACACACACACACACACACACACACACACAATCTGTATTAGTACCTCAGAGAATTCTGAAGTGAAAAAAATTGTGCTCCCTTTAGCACGTGTTAAGAAAGAGAGCACTCAGCCTCTACCTCATCACAGCTGGGGCTGTAATAGGAAGTGATGTCACTGGTTGGCCTTGCCCAGTCAGAGAGGTAGGAAACACTCTGAGCCCGCTGGCATCTACTGGGGCCTGCAGAGGAGAAATTTTCACACACTTCAAGATCATCCTACCAGAATGACAAATAAGTGTACTCTTATACACCACTATTAAGATAGAAATATACTTAATATATGCTGTATACTAAATACAGTAAATACAGTATACTAAATATAGAGTATTTACACTGAGGGGACTGTGTGGAGCGACTGCTGAGAGATCCGGTGATGTATCTTCCCTCCTCATCAACACACCAACATTGACCTACAAGACACACCACCACCACCACAACCACAGACATTTGGGTCAAAGGCACATTGAACAGTGTTTTCCTATGCGTAAGAAAGTGCGTCACTTCAAAAGAGTTCAAAAGAGATTACTCTGACTAACAGATCACACACACACGCACGCACGCACACACACACACACACACACACACACACACACACACACACACACACACACACACACACACACACACACACACACACACACATATGCACACACATACACAAACTTTTCTCACCATAAAATACATCTGACAGTGGATTTGACTCTCACTGCCTCTGACACACACAAACGCACACACTCACGCAAACACACACATCACACACACACTCACACACACTACACAGAACTCACACACAAAACATGTTCAACTGTATATACATAGCCTAATGTAACCCAGTTACCTGTGCTGGGATGGCACTGCTGGGACAGCCATTGGCCCTGACTGTCACACTGGGGCTGATAGGGCTGATAGCCAATCAGCAAACTGGGCCTCTCCATGCCATCAGACGCCATCAGGCGACTCTGCCAGTAGAAATGGAGTGCTAGAATGGACAGACAGGACAATCAAATAAAAAAACATACAGAGGTCTTTCAGGGCTGCTTCATAAGTGTTATGCCTTGTCCATGTTTATGAGTTGCTTTCATACATAAACGTCAATGAAAATAACTTGTTTCCCTGACAAGTGGGGAAAAACGGACCTTTGAGTAATAGGCTATTTTTTTAATTTTTTTATTTTTATTTTTTTTTTAAATATAAAAGGTATTTATTTTTGACAGATCTCCAAAAAAGGCCATAATAAAATAAAAAAAACAATAACTGCTGTGCAGTGTGTACTCACAGTATAGCCATTGAGAGCTATTGTAAGATTAGTGTAGGGTAACATTATTTTAAGCTCGCTCAGAGCTAAAACTCTAACCACAAGATATGAGGTCGAGAGAGAGAGAGAGAGAGAGAGAGAGAGAGAGAGAGAGAGAGAGAGCAATAGAGCTCTACTGAATTGAATTGAATTGAATTGAATTGAGAGAGAGAGAGAGAGAGAGAGAGAGAGAGAGAGAGAGAGAGAGAGAGAAAAGAGAAAAGGAGAGAGGCTACTGTACTGGAGTGGGCAGCCAGGCGCAGTGCTGAGCTGGAGTGGCTGAGCAGAGCCTCAGAGAGCTGGGCTCCAGCGGCGGGAGCAGCCGGCTGTTGCAGGAGCATCTCCTGGGGAGACAGACGCACTCCCTCAGCCAGCAGGAAACTGTAGCCCAGGGGCACGTGTGAGCTGTTGGACACAGAGATGAGCTCCTCGGCTGAGGCCAAGAATCGGGAGACTTCCTGCTCAACAAGCGCACATGAGGCTGGACCTGAGGAAGTGAGAGGGAGAGGTGAGGGAGAGAGAGAGAGAGAGAGAGAGAGAGAGAGAGAGAGAGAGAGAGAGAGAGATGAATTAGAATCATCAATAACTTCATTCTGAAACTACCCACCAGTGTCTGTCTATATCTCTATCTCAAGAACATACCAAAAACTAAACATATCAATAAATGTTAAGTCATGGAAGTTTCCTTGCACAGCCTCTCTGTCAGGTGCTGGTAGACTGCAGGAATCCTCAAAACATTGTTATAAAAGAAAAAATGCTGCCGCACACTGCTTGACTTAACTTTTTATTTATTCAGAGTGTACAACGCGTTTTGCCTTAAGCATCATCAGGTTCGCTCATGTGACAACGCTTCGGGCAAAGCACGTCGTTCGCTCTGAATAAATCAAAAGTGAAGTCAAGCAATGTGTGGTAGCATTTTTTCTTTTATATCAATAAATGTGTTATCTACAACATTAATTGAATACATCATATCAATGTCTATTAGCTATGAGAGTATTCAAACCGAATTGGAATACTATTGGGTGATTTATTAGAGTGCGCTATTCAAATTGGATTGGAATTTTATTAATGTATTTGATCAGCTCTCATACATTTTGGGACTTGGTTGAGGGGTGCCTTTGTGTTGGGTACAGAGTCTCCAGATGGGCTGACACACCAGCACTGGCGGAGGTCGAGATGGCCGAGGGGCTGGCTGAAATCTGACAGAGGCCCAGGGTAGCTTGAGGAATCTCCCTTCAGCAAAGTCCACAGGGACAGAGGGTTGAGGAAGACGGAGGGACCAAACATGGCGGCCACCTGTCCCTGCACCACCTCCTGAGGAACATCAGCGAATGTGGCGTAGCCACTCAGCATGGGGAAGACCTTCTGGTGGCCTGCCTCGAACACTGCAGAGAGGAACGCTCCAAACGATGACATAGCCGCAGGGTTTTTCCCATAATTCCTCAGAAGAGTCAGGAACTCAGATACGGGGAGGTCTTGGCCACCGTTGTTGGTCTGCACCCACTCCCTGTAGAAATCAAAGGCCTGCTCTGAGGGTCCATCACACTGGATCTGGTGCCAGCGGCCGTCAGCAGTGCAGCGGGGGATGTAGACATCAGACAGCTGCGAGATGGCGGATGGATCAGACAGAACTGAGCGGACGGTGCTCAGGACGGCCTGTGCTGCGCTTGACTGGCAGTCGGTAGGACCTGGGGGAAGAGGAGGTCATCAGGACAGCTAAACATGAATCCACTACTGAGAGTGTATATATTATCAACAAATAACAGTTTACAATTATTTAACAGTTGAATTATAGAACATATCAATATACAACTTTCTGTTGTCCAATAGTATCAGATTTCTTTGTTTGCTTTTTTTATTCTATTCTTATGCAAGTGTGGATGGAATGTCTATATGAAGTCAAGCTTACATGAAATGAAAAAAAAAGATGACAACATTAAAAAGCTGCTTAAAACAAAATACTCATATGAAAATATTAACATCTACAAGCTATTTAAAACTAAAGGGTCTTGGAATTTGGAGTGGTACTGACTCTTTGCAAGCAGCTCTCCTTACTGGGATCAAATAAATGTGATATATGACATAAATGGACACTGTACTTACACTGTTGGCTCCCAGCCTCAGACGTGCTGAGTCTGCTTCCTGATCTGTCCACACAAAAGCAGCTCTGGCCTTGGCACTGTCGCTGCACATACGCCCCACTCGCCTCACACTTAGGGATGAACACCTGGACACCTGCCGACATGCTGGCCTTGGCTTTGATGGTGGCGTCTCGCTCTTTCTCACACGGGCTGGGGCATCTGGGTCTCGACCCTACCAGCCGTGACCCCATGACCTCACGACCCTGTGAGTCGACGCACCAGCACTCTGATCCAGCGCACTGAACTTCTTCAAATTGACCCTGCTTGTCACACTGGGGTACGTATAGCTGTGAGGGAGACTGGCACATGTCTGGCTCAGCGCCCTGTAAAGGAATTAGAATCAGAATGTATTATTTTCATATCCATATGCAGTTTATGTCTTTATGTTTGAGCTAGACCTGACTCAACTCTCTTTCCATGACTGTGATATGTTTTTACTTCTTTCTGTTCCTGCTGTTCCCATCATTATTTGCATTTGTCTCCTGCATCAGTGACTATGTGCTTTAGGGTACCACGCTGGCACTAATCATGGTCTGATTCTGTGTGGTCCACGTCAACTGGGATGACCAGTGCCATCTTCCGTCAACCTGGAGCTGTACTTATAGTCAGGCTATTTCCTTGTATAGTTAGAGCAGCGAGCAGCTGGTGGTTCCACATGTGTAACATGAACTTTGGCCCTGATTTTTCTAACCATCTTCTAACATGGTCTCCATTAAAACTTTTGGTAACCCTAAAAAATGAGACAACTAGGTGCGAGAGCCTGAAGAAGAAGACCTTACGGCGTTGAAACGTTGTTATTTTTCAATAAATGAGAGATATTAATCAGTGTTGCGGACATTTTCTCTTGTTCTGAACCCTAAAAAATGTATCATCACCTGGAACACGGCCCGGAAGAGACTGGCCAGTTGGGTGCTGTCTTCAGCCTTCAGGAGAGTCACAGTCTCGCGGAGGGTAGAGAGGAAGGACTCACTCTCCAGAGTAGCCCCCAGCAGCCGCATCAGATCCTGGTTGGCCTTCAGGCTCACAGGGCGTCCGAAGGCGTCAGTGATGGTCTGGTCCAGGTTTACATCTCCCATCTTCATCAAGCCGCCGCTGCCTGGAGCAAAGATCTGGGCTAGTTGTTGCAGCTGGGCTCCGGAGAGCTTGATGCCCACCTGGCTGAAGGTCTGGCTGAAACTGAGGGTGCCGCTGGTGCCTAAGGCACCGGTGAAGTTGAAGTTGCCGGCGTTCTTCAGGAACTTGCCCCCAAAGAGGTTCTCCTGCAGCCTCTTGGGATTTGGGGTGAGACTCAGGGCCTTCAGCGCCAGGGCACCCGAGGGGAACATGCCCTGGAGCAGCTCAGCCAGGATGTCTCCGAGATCCGAGCGCTCCGACTCAGGGAGTGAGCGGAGAAGGCCGGATTTGGCCACAAGCTCCTGGAACTCAGGGCTGCAGACGGAGACAGGGGTTGTGCTTGTGTCTTTTTGTGTGTCAGCTGGACGGACAGACGCAGGGCCAGAGAAGAGTCTGGACAGAGCCTCTCGCCTCTCAGACCGGCAGTCCCTTCCGCCGGCACCTACACAGACAACACATATAAAGGTACATTAGGCAACTTTTTGACAATGTTTGAGGTATCCAGTAAGACTCTGGTTTTGTATGCGTTTTACCAAACTAGTTTAGAAATTATACAGCAAAAAGGACGACTGTGCAACAGTACATATGTTTATTAAGGATGATCCCTTATCTATTATCCTGGCAGTACTCATGCTCCTTTGCGCACTCCATTTCATTTTGCTCCTATTTCTAGCCCTGCCTTAGAGATCCAATCTAAGGAGGGACTAGCCCAGGAGTATCTACACTGCTTTGTGTGCTTGATATATGATATATATGATATATATGATGTGTGCCTTGTATATGATTGGCTATGATATATGAGCTACGTGAGCAATAAATAGACATATCTCCAAATATCCCTTGTGATTATTCAGTTTACCATTAGCAATGGGCCTGCTGGCTGTAATGATTATAACTTACCACAGTCAGGTTGTCCCTGCTGACGTGTTCCAAAGACCTCTCGTCCATCTGCATCGGCACACCAGCACTGGCCACCAGCCTGGCACTGAGTGGGCATGTATGCTCCATTAGCATCACAGGAGGGCACAAACGCGTTGCCAGCTTTAGAGGCGGCCGATCTCTCGCTCTCACACGGAGTAGGGCCTGCACACAGGAGCAAAGACAAATACAATTCACGTGCCACAGCTCTGCGTTTCTATTTCGTTTCTACTAAATGCCAGAGGCAGTGCTTTAACCGCAGTTACATACGTAAACATAACTTTTAGTGGCGATAACCAACACAAAATCCTTTCATGCATCGGAGTAAACACTGCCAAGCTAGCAGACATCACATAGACACCACAGATTATGGTGAAGTCTTTTTGAGTGGAGTGGAGCGTCCATATGAACTCACATCTAAACCTTCCAGTCATGGCCAGCTGCACCGCCAGGAACCTTCTGTGCAGGATGCGGTAGATGTTGGACTGGGTGAAGGAGCGGCCTGCACCGGTGTCTGAGAAGGCTGTGTCATATACCTCATCCAGGAGCAGCTCCAAACCTGCCCAACACATCATACTTCACTGCCTTAGCTGCACAACAATAATAAACATCTACTGTACTCGTAGTAAAAATGGAATTTGTATAATAGCAATTTATAAATATCTACATCAAAGAGAGTAAGCAAAGTGTTACCTTTTTGCACCTTTTTTGTACCACTTTTTCACCAAGTGCACCTTTATTTCAAGTGATCAATAAGCAATTCACATTTAAGTCCTAACATTATGTAGGCAATGCTCTATTTCTGAACCCAGTGTTTGTGCCAATTCATCTGTGCTGGACAACTTCTGAGAGGGTATACAGTATTCATTTGTCCAGGTAGTAGTTTCACAGTGCTGTCGGTCTCAGTCTAACCTGTGCTGGGTAGCTCTCTACCACGGCTGTCGGAACAGAAACAGTAGCTGGAGATCTCGGGGAACGTCTTCCTAAACCCACTGAAAGTCTGGAACAGCTCCGGATGTCTAGAGGAGACACAGACAGCATAGAGTTGGAAAGGTTTAGCACTAAACATGAGTCGGCCACTGTTACTAACTGCATTGGACATAACACCAGTATACCAGTTAAGTACATTCCCAAGTGACAGTGCTGAATATTCATTAATGTGCCAGTTTGAAAAAATGAATAGTTATCATTGAAATTCATTGAATGAAATACTAAGAATCAACCAAACTCAATGAACACGGAGCTAAATAATTAGACTAAATGGCATGCCATTCATTTCTTTATCTTTTAAGCTAAAAGTCCTCTTGGCCTACATTGAGTTCAGTAGCCTCTTATGCTGCTTTGATCTAATTAGACACTGACCCAGGTTTCTTTATCTACCAAGACAGGTAAGTGCACATATATCAATTTTTAATGAGGTAATACAAGATGTTTACTCTGAAGTAACCATTCTTAATTAAAATTCTTGACTTTTCACGAGTTGCCAAAAGATGTATACAAAGGATACATAAAATATCCTTTGCTGTGCTCCCCAAGGAGTTTCTGTGTAACATTACAGACAGATGGCAAAGTCCCAGGGATAGAGTTATATGTCTGTAAAATGAGTGTGGCTCATGGCATACTGTTTTCATGGAAAATCAGAATCTATGTTAGCCGACATGGTAGATACCAGGTCGTGAATCACACTTGCCCCTGCCCCCTCCTAATTTCACTAAGTCTTACATAATACATGCAATGCAATCTTTCAGTTGCAGTAATTCCCAGACAAGATAGTTGTTAATCCCCCTCACATCCACATACAGTCTCTCAGATCATAACAATGTTCATTGCACTGCTAATACGCCACTGCCACCTAGTGGTCAGAGCTTGCATCCTTATAAAATGAAATTGGATGACAATTCCATAACTTTCTCTGTAGATAGGAAAAGCCATCACTGCCTCCCCAACTGCCTTGCTATCTATCTAAGCATGCTACATTGTGAAGTGTTCAGCAGAGATAGGTGATGAACTCACTCTTCAGTTTATTACCTCAGACTGAGTGTGTTAGTGTTAGTAGTAGTGTTACAGATTAGACGTGGGAGTTACGGTGGGCTCACCTGTTGAAGGTGTGGAGGAGGTCGAACACCATCCTGTCTGTCATGTTGATGAACTTGCACTGCACAGGAAGGAAGAGACCATCTTCTGAGCACTGTGGGGGGGAGGGCTCACCCACCCCATGGAGGAGGCGACGCTCACGCACCTCACAGCTACCGGGACCTGGGTTAAGAAACCATCAGGAAGCCATTAAGAAAGAGGAGACTGGCTGAGTCCCAATGTCCCCAAATTATCAATTGTCAAGAATCAGTAATGAAGTTATTTCTTTGTGCCAGCTATACCTATTTTTTTTTATGCCAGCTATACTATTGGATACTATTGGGGCTTAGGACTTCGGGCTTAGGGGGGACAATATGATTCAGTCATTATGAAGAAACTCTGAATACTGTTACATAGCTGAGGATTTGATTTTGATATGAACAAGGAAGAAAAGAGGAAATACAATCATTCATTAATCAACATTGATAACTGACAATTATTATTTTGGGGTATTGTTATGAAGTGATCAGAGACAGGAATATCGAGTAAAAGGGACTTTTTTTTTTTTTGGAGTGAGATGACTTACAGCGTGCCGGTCTGCCATTCTGTCGTGTCCCATAGATCTCCATGCCTTCCTGATCCACACACCAGCACTGCCCTGTAGTGGGCTGGCACTGCACCTGCTGGTATTCTCCAGAGTCCGTGCACACAGGGAGTAGAGCAGCATCATCTCCACTCTGGAGGACACGCTGCCTGTGTTGCTGGCATGACGTCAGACCTACGGGTAACACATACAGTACAGTACTGCCATACAAAATCACGGAAAAAAAAACACACGAAAATATACCTAAACATGCGCCCTCAATCAAGACACACAATTGCACAGATACAATCTCACACACACATGCACACACACACACACACACACACACACACACACACACACACACACACACACACACACACACACACACACACACACACACACACACACACACACACCAACACCTCTGCCCTAGAGGTCAGGCACAAACAGATGCTGTGCGTGTTTTGTTTTTAACTTTAACCATTGAGCTAGCATTTTGGCCTACAGTACAATGTCTCTGATGTACGGTACAGGAAGTGTTTCTCACAGTGGATGGCTGATCCGCTCTGTCTGCTGCCTGGAAGCTCAGTTCCCTCAGAGTCCACACACCAGCATTCAGAAGCAGCGGTGTTGCACTGCACATGCCTGCAGAGGACAGAAGGGGGGGTCCCAGTTACAGTATCTATATGGTGTCTATGTCTGTGACTGAAACCCAATGACCCCTAGCCATAAGCCCTGAGCCCTCAAAGACATTACTATCATGAATCAGCCTGTCATTAAAGCCACAGTCAGAGATATTATGTGGTTTGTAAACACATAACACTTTCTATATCATCACTGGCTTTTTTTCAATGATATAGACTTTCTCTGAGGCTCTGAAAACTGAAAACTGTGACTGGTTCACTTAACTATTCAATTCAAGACTTTTGCATCAAAATATCCAAGTACATTTTTAAAACATCTAAGCTGACAACTGAAAGTCTCCAACTGTTTTTTAAAAAGATTTCCACATCAGACCTGAATCGGCCATCTTCTGAGCACTGGGGCACGTGGTCACCCTGCTGTGCTGCCCCAACACCCCGCAGCAGCTCACACTGACTTAGAGTCTCCGTCTCCAGCTGGTACTCTGTGGAACACAAGAATATGCTGCTATAGTTACCTTTTTCTGAGGAACAATTGGATAACACAAGACATCATTTCACTGCATTTTCTACCTGTTTTCTGGAACCATTTAGCCTAGAAATCTAGACGTACCCTAGCGGCTGCAAATTAATTTGTTCAATGATATAGGATGGCCTGCCACAGGCTAGGTACCATTGGTACTGTACAATTACTGTATATGCATGTGACTCAAATAAAACTCCTTGAAGCTGTATTTAACAAGAAGACAAACAGAGATGGCATCCCATTCCTCCAACCTAAGCATGGCCATCATCCAGGAGTCTTACCTGAGATCTTGCCTGCGCCGAGCATCAGGCTGGCAGCCAGGAGAACGGTGAGGCACACGAGACCCATCCTGTCCTGAGCGCTGCTGAAAGGCAAGAGCTCACCTAACTGCTGACACCCTTGGGCCAGGACACCTTTATATGCTCCCAGGTGGAAGTGCAGTGTCATGCCACCTCAGGTGTTTCAGACCACCTTGCGTAGGTACAGTGATGACCACGCACCAACCTGGCCCCTCTTGGGCCCGTCCGAGCAGCACCGTCTGGCTTGCGGTCTGTTAAGTGAGGTACTTGAGGATGTGGGCTGGGGGATGGAGGACCACGGTGAGAACCTCTCAGCCATGCCCTTACTGGTGGAGGACCACTTCAGACAGCCCCTCACTTCCTTCATTCACTCAACACAGCTCCTCCACTTAAAACTACTCCACATTTGGAGGACATGATGACAGAGCATTTTTCATAAAACTAACACAAAAATATGCATCAATGATTAGGTTTAACAGACAATGATTTCACTCTTCTTACAGTATGATCAGAGAATGGAATGAACAACAACACAGGTAAACATGTAACCAATCCCTTATTTCAACTCTTCAAATGTAACTATCATCTACATTTTCAAGTACTTAGATTACGTATTAGCATACTGTATTTTCTTACAGGGTGTAAGCATTTCATATATTACTGATGAGCAATCCAAAAAAGATTTAACCAAATTAAAAGATCCAGCTATGCTGGCCTCTCCAGAAATTCAGGAACACATGTTCAGAAAAGAAAGCTTGGATGACAGGACAGGAGGGGCCATGGAGAAGGCACACATAGCTAATGAACAAGATGACTACAGAAGTTACTCCAGGTTCTCAGTAGAACCCTGAGGTACTCAATATGATATTATACTATTATTATCAATATAGCTAAATTATTTAATAAGAGGTAAACACAAAATGCCAAAAAATGCATATTCCATATAGGCTGAAACACTACTTTGGTTCTTTAGGCTTGTACAGGTGAACATACTGTATACAAGTTTCTCTTTGGATCTGTCAATGTCAAACTGATATGATACATGTAGTTTTGGCTAAAAATAGCACAGAAGGGCTTACCATATATACTCTTACATTCCTGATGTACTGTATGCAGTGATGTGAGACCTTTAATGAGCGTTAAGGTTAACAGGTTTTATTACCTTACAAAAACACAAGATCGAATAAATATCCAGAATATTTTTTAATGAGGTTATGGGGTTAGGTTTGTTAACACCAAGTTTTTAAATAAACTCTTTATATACAACTGTTACATTTCAATGAAAAACAACTTTTGAAGCCATACAGCTTGCTAAATTCTAAAACACTTTTATACAGATGAATAGAAATTCTGAATACATATGGGCATTTTTTTTTTATTTTCAAGTATATTTTTCGTCCTCGTGCCTTTTGTATCCTTCCTTATGTATACAGCTACAAAAAAAAACAACAACAAAAAAAACCTGTACATACATTTTCCCATCCAAAACCACACACACACTTTCCCATTAACGCATGTGTCTGGTGAGGACCTAGCTTACTGTGCTGTTAACTGAGGGTGAACAGGGTGTGAGCGAGCGAGTGGCGGAGAAGAAGATCTTTTCTCTTGGGACTGACTGTCATTTCGGAGGCAGGCCAGCAGAGAGGCTGCAAACAGGTGCCAACAGTCAGCTGTGAGCACAACAGCTGCTGTCAGGACCACTGCTACTTCTAGCTATCTGAAACGAGAGGCCAGAGGGGGTAACCACTAGATAGGCATGCGTTGCATACATAATCAGATCCCGTGTGTGTGTTGCTTTCCCCCCACCCCCGTCAGGCTCCTATGAAAATGTTGGGAACAGAAGTAGAGGCTCCCCAACTGTTCACTTGGCACAAGATCGTGTGGCCATTCAGGTATCCCGAGTGACCAGATGCACAATCAATCATTATGGGTTTAGTCTTTCAAAAAGAAAAAGCACTACTAAAGCCAAAAGTTTGTTCCTTTCAATCCTTGGAGCCAGTTGATGCACACAGTGCAGCACCACATACAACACATTTACTTATTTGTGCCCACTTTGATCCCAAGCTTGTGCTACAGTTTTTTTTTTACAGGCATTCCTTTTGCTCACTGGGCATTCAAAGTCAATGGGGACAAAGTGAGTGTTCACCAGCAATGGGAGAGGTGAAATGTATGTATGTGTGTGTGTGTGTGTGTATGTGTGCAAGAGATTGGATCTTCCCTTTAAGTGCACCTGACAACACAAGAGCACCTCTAACTGCTCCCAGGTCAGCTCCTGTCACGATGCCTCCTCCAATCTGGCAGTCCTGTGGAGCCCCCTTTGATATTCATTACAAGAAGGGCAGGTCCAGGATCAGATTCAGGAGAGAGGGGGAGGGGGAGGATGAGGAGGGTGGGGTCGGTGGCGTCTGTGGCTCCGACATGTCACTCCGTGATTGAGAGTGAGGCCTCTCCAGCAGGCTGTGCAATGGTGCGTATGCGATCACAGTGTGTGCAAGCAGGTATGTTGGTGTGAGCGCGCGTGTGTGTCTGTCAACAAAGCATGGTCAACTGCGTCACACCGAACACAAGGTGCTCATTTGCTGGACCTTGGCCAGGTCGGTGAGGAGCTGCTTGATGCGACACTTCAGCTGAGGCAGGCGACCAAGGGGGTCTGGGGGCTCCAGCTCCCCTGTGAAGTCCAACCAGCTCTCCAGGACTGAGGAGAAATAACACAGGAATCAAAGTCACCACAGTTTCAATGTTACAAATGTCCAAGATAAGATACAAATTTTCACTTGTTGCTGTAGCGTCTGAACAGCAGCCTATGGCCACTGGAACAATCCTTCCTAAAACGCATTAAATGTCTGTCTACAAAGGTATGAAACTCATCGAGTGATCTGTAGTGTTCACTCATATGCTGACATAAATATCACCACTACAGAAGAGTCAGCAAAACTATTAGAATTCAAAGTCACTTTTGAACAAGACAATAGGAGAGCTGTTTGAGAGATGCTAATGGTCTAATCTGATTCAATGATCTATGCTAAGCTACAGCTAAAAGTCCTACCGCCAGACGCAGAGAATGGCAGGATGGACTGGAGAAAGATACCGTACAACTCAACAGTTTAACTCAAGGGGAGGTGGAAAATAAGCATATTTCCCAAAACAGTGGAATATCACTTTAACTACACAATATCACGAAAAGTAAAACTAATTGCTTCCAAGGGCATCTTCTCATTTTATGAACTTTGACCTTTATGTCTGTATATGTTCAGTTCTTTTTGACTTCCAGGCAGCACCGCCTTCAATGCACTACTCCACTCTGTTTAGGGTTAGGATGAGGGTTGAGGGAGTTGTGGTTAGGAATATGGTTAAGGTAGGGCCTTTTAGGCTGTGCTGCCTGGATGGTGCCGTTGGGGGCAAAAAAACTCCATTGAGCTCTTTCAGTCAGTGTGTGTTCACTGTCTCACCGTCCAGCTCCTTCTCAATCAGGTCCATCCTGCCGGCCACCTGGTTCTGCACATCCTCGATGTGAGTGAGCAGGTTCATCTGCCACTGCAGGCAGTTGCGGGCTTGATCAGCAGGGCCCGAGCAGCTCTCTGTGACGCAGCTGGCCAGGCATATGGCACTGGTGTCCTTCAGCAAGCAAGAGAAACACACACACACACACACACACACACACACACACACACACACACACACACACACACACACACACACACACACACACACACACACACACACACACACACACAAATCATCCCATACTGGAGTCAGACGGCAGTGTCAGGCATTTTAGGCATTGACAAAGGTCTTTTTGATTCAATGTAAGAGACGATATGATCAAAAAGATGATGTAATGAAATAAGCTAACATACTTTTGAGAAAATAAATACGATTTGCCTCTAAAATCTTAAATGGCCCCAGGAAAGAAGAGACACTTTCCCGCCTCCGCATTTGAGGTATTGACAGTCACAACTGGTTTTAATGCTTAACATTATTAGTCTGGCTTGCGTGACCACGTTCAGAAAAGCTAGCATTGCCCGGGAATTCTTGGCAGGATTAATCTTAACGTCTCATCAAACGTTATCAAACTTCTATCAATGCTATGGGACAGAACTGAACAGTCATCGTAAGCTCGCCTCCTTCAGCCTGCTCGTTCCTCATTGGGTCCTGATTTTTCTGGGCTCAAGAGTTGAGGAAATTGCCTCCTTGACCATACTGACCTGATCGCACAATATGTCAATATGATCAAAAATGTGTAGATGTGTGGTACACACCTCCTCTTCCTTTGGTATACATTGTGGCGTGTTGGCAGCTGGTTGTGCTCCTGGTTCTCCCGGCCTGTCTTGCGTGCCTGGAGGCTTCTGGTAGCTGTGCTCGCTGGTGATGTACGTCTCGGGGAGGGCGCTCGGATTGAGGTGGTCTCGGAGATGGATGCAGTCGGGCACGCCACCCATTGGCTGTTCCTCGTCCGAGTTCACCCACGAGCGAGCCCACAGGTGCAAGCTGGGATTGTGTTTGTTCCTGAGAGACAGAATAGAGGGAATCAGGATTACACAATGAAGATGACTTGACCTCTGTGTCTGGGAGAACTATATGTATCTGAACACTGTCTGTATTCAATTTGTATTAGTCAAATTAGTCTATTATTAGTGTATTAGTATTCTGTCTGCTTATCATTCATGATTTCATTAAGTAGCTGGTAGCTAATCTATCTGGCTGAATCAGTAGTCCTAAAGAGAAATCAGCTACTTTGAATGTGAATGGCTGGAAGAAACATGAAAGAATTAATCACAGAAGTCTATTGCCTATTATCACAATTATTCTACATTCATTTGAGTTCGGAACATAGAAAAGACCCGTCATTCAAAAAAGCGTGCTGGTGTTATGGCCCTTTTTTTTTTTTTTTTTTTTTAAAGATATTTTTTGGGCTTTTTGCCTTTAATCAGAGATGGACAGGAAGCAAGCGGGAGAGAGAGATGGGGGTGGGATCGGGAAATGACCTCGGGTCGGACTCAAACCCGGGTTCCCGGAGTAATGGCATGACGATCTCGTCCACTGAGCCACGACGCCCCATGGCCTTTTTTTTAACAGCTGGGTGTGGCAAACTTACTGCAGAATGTCCATCTTCAGCTGCAGGCCGTGGAGTACTTTCTTGACACTGTAGACGTCAGCCAACAGCTGGTGGGTGGACATGATCTTCTTGGCATTCTGGTGGGAGTAGTTTTCCGTCAGGAAGGACAGGCCATACATGTGGCCCTTGTTCAGCCAGTCTTTGTCGTGGCGGTACTTGGCACTCCATCTCTGCCCTAAGAAAAGTAGTGGAGTGGTGGAATAGAACACAACAAAGCTAAGTTTGATCCTGTCAGATTCTGTAGGTAAAACTGTCATTAGTGGCCGTCATGGGTACAGCTTCTCTAGGACAACAATAAGATACACAGACAACAAAAAATTTGAGCATTTTTGCTAACCCTTTACTAATTTTTGAGTTCAGTTGAAATAATTATTATTCATGCATTCTGCATTGTTTCAGAAGTTCTGGAAAATTGCATAATGCAAGCAATAACACAAAGAAAGCTTCATGCTTTTCCTGAAAATCAGTGTGAAATTTTTGCTTGTTCTTGCTGTGGGTGTGCAGTGAGTGTGAAGTTGATGGAAGTGTCAGTACCTGGAGGATCTCTGCAGATGTAGCAGATGTACTGGTCAGGGATACTGTCCTCCAGCAGACCCATACACACACTATGCTGCCAGCACATACATTCTTCACACTAACAGACAAGAGACAGAGAGAGAGAGAGAGTGAGGGAGAGACATACAGAAAATGCAATGTCTCATCACTTGTCTCCTAGCCATCTCCAGCTTCATGAATTAGAGGGTGCAAACACACACGCACACACACACACACACACACACACACACCTGGATCATGAAGCCGTTCTCCTCGTCCATCTCACAGATACAGCGCACAATCTCATTAGCTGCTGTCTCGTCCTCGTCGGGGAAGTCGTCCATCGCCAGTGACTCGAGATCCTGATTGTACTCATCTCCACTCAGTAGCAGTGACTCTGTGGTCGAGTCCTCCAGGAAGTCAATGTCCGAGAGATCTGCAGAGAGAGCCAGAGATGCTAATTTGAGAAATAGACAAAAAAACTAAAAAAAAAAAAAAGTTTTATTTAATTAATTAATTAATTAATTAATTAATTAATTAAAATAAATAAATAAAAAATCTTCTGGCCAAGTCAAGTGAAATTCATATTACAATAATTTTACAACTTATGCATGTCCAGCCTGGTCATAACCAGCCCCTCAGTCTACGCTTCGCTACATAAGAGGGTCTGGGATTCTGGCTATTGACAAATGATTGCTTGAGTTTGGTCCAGCATTCTGAAAGTTCGCTGAATGGCCAGGATGAGATGCATCCTGAGCGACAGAATCCCAGACAGAGTACTGAGGAGAAATGAGCATCAAGGGGAATTGCGTAGGAAGGCAATGGCCAGGCTAAAGCATGCAATCATTACCTCCGCCAAGGAGGTTATGTTTTGCTTGCCGTGTGTGTCCGTCTGTGTGTGTGTCTGTCTGTGTACAAGATAACTTGAAAAGTACCGTACGGATTTGGATGAAATTTTCAGACAACAAGTGTATTGGGACAAGGAAGAACTGATTCGATTTTGGTGGCTATCGGTGATCCAGAACACCTTCTATGACCACATTGGCTTGGCGGAGGTCTGCGCTTTTCTAGTTCAATCATGTCACTGTGTTATTGGGGGATTCTTACTCTCTCCAGTGAGGTCGATGGACAGGATGGCACGGGGATAGTTAAGTTTGGAGGAGGAAGAGGAGGAGGAGGACGTATGAAGAGTGAAGGCGCTGGCAGCGGAACGGTGGAAAGGAGAAGAGGACGCTCGCTCCAAGTAGGCCAGAGACATGTCATCTAGTTCAGAGTAACCTACACACACACACAAAAAAAACTTTTAAGAACCCACTGCTTTGGATCTCATCATGCACAAATGCATTGCTTTGAGTTAGATAAGGTAGAATAAACAAAACAATGGAATTAACTAAAGGAAGAATGAATTTCCTTCATCAAATATAAGCATGTTCAATAGGGAAATACAAATGAAGATGCCTTACAGTGCTGTTTGGATTTCTTCTTCTTCTTTTTCTTCTTCTTCTGTTTTAACTTGAAAGGGTCTTTTTCTTTTCTGTCCTTGCGATCTTTGTCCTTCTCTTTCTTTCTGCCTGCAAAGATGAGATTGATTTCGTCCACATGAAAGTCATTTCCCACACGAAATTTGCATATTTGCAAAGGCAACCTGAATTACTTTCAATTTGGCAAATCTGTGTAAAGATGCTAAATGCTGTATGATCATCATTTTCACAGCAGTCAATGAATTTAAAAAGTGAATTTTAGTAATGAAGTCAATTTTAGATTACTGATTAGGCTTTTTTGTTTACCTACTTATAAAATTATCTTACAACATTCATTCATGTGTTTACACTCAGACAGCCAGTGACTTACCGATCAACTGACACTTTTTCTCTGTCTTTATGCAAAGCCCTGTGAGAAAAACACACAAGACAGATGGAATCTTAGACAGATTGTAACTTAAGAAGTTACAAACTGCCTTATTGAAGTTAAAATATAAATTCATGAATACCATTCAAAACAGCATGAAAGCTTCAAAAGCAAAACGATAAAGGTGGGGCTTCTGTGCAACGAATAAGTCAGCCACACAATACATCAAAGAACATACCTGTGTCCTTCTCGATGACCTTCTTGAGGATCTTCTCGTGAAGGCTCTCGAAAGCTTTTTCCCGTGGTGGAAGAGGCAACGACACCTCTGTGCTGTCCGAGCTTACTGAGGCTGATGAGCGCTTCTTTTTGCCAAACTTGGGAGGCCTCAGACAGCTTCCAGTGTAATCTAGCTGCATGCTGTGACTCTGGGAGGAGAGAGCTGGCAAAGAAGAAAATAAGGAGGATTATACATTTTCTTGATTTTTTAAAGATATTTTTGGGGCTTTTTGCCTTTAATCAGGACAGTATAGAGATGGACAGGAAACAAGTGGGAGAGAGAGATGGGGTGGGATTGAGAAATGACCTCGGGTCGTCCTCGAACCCAGGTCCCCGGAGTAATGGTATGACGCTTTAGGAAACTGACATTACTCTCGAGGCTTATTCTCCTAATGGGCCTCTTCACTTTATGCTAATGTCAATCAATCTAACTGACTTATGGAAGGCCATCATTTATCTCAAGATTCCAGACAAAACAGAACAAAACAATCTGCTTGAGTATTCTGCTTACAAGAGGAGGTGGAGACGGTCCTGCGTCTCTTGTTGTCAGGGACCTCCAGGAGTGTGCTGGTGGGCATGGAGGCGGAGGTGGCCCTGGTGCGGCCTACTCTGTCTGGGGATCCCACCTCGGCTTCCTGCTCCTTGTCTGTGTTGTGGTAGTATTTGAGATGGTAGTCCAGGAGCTTGGCTTTCCGGAAGGCCTTGGAGCAACCGGGAATTTTACACTTGAACTTGTTGTGGTCCAGATCGATGCACTCGTTCAGAGATGTAGGGTCATCTGAGCGCTTGGTGCTCATGACTGAGGACAGACAGCGGAGGAAATGGGTGGAGGGGGGCAAAAAAACAAAAGCAGACTTTAAAACAAATGGTCATCTTTTACTCAGAACAACAACTGGGTACCAAACATAACAGTCTCAAAACCACCAAATGCATGTACAAAAATCACTTTGATTTGTCCATTTTCCTGTGAGTGGTGGTTAGATATTGGTAGATGTTTTTAAAAGTTAATTTGCAACCCACACTACACTGCTGCTGCTGGCTATTTTAAAACACACTGATATCAAACTTATGTATTTATCAAAAAGGACTCACTTGGTTCCCTTGCATGCTTATTTGCCTTGGGAGTTCTCACCGCAGCCTTGGGAGCAACAGCTAGAAAATGGAGATCAAGGAACAGAGGATCAAGGACTTTGACTTATTAGGCATTATATTACAAGACTGATGCTTTGAACCAAAGATTCTAGAGTGTGTTTGGACATTAAAGAACAAGGGTCTGCACACAATAAAGGGAAAGTAGGCATCTGAGACAATAAAGGCAATGTGCAGTATTGCAAATTCAGTATGCATCTCTAATGTTCACATTGCTTATGTGGCTTATTTACCAATACAGTTTCAGTTTTGCATCTGTTAGGAACCCTTCCGGTCTGAGACATATTTATCAAACCACAGAGGCATAATCTACTCCTACAGTGTCTACAGAAAGTATTCACACCCCTTTTTTTCACCCTTTGTTGCGTTGCAGCCAACTCCTTATCGACACTCACTTGCCCATAATGACAGCAAATTACAGAATCTTCTTAATTTTTGCAAATTAATAAAAAAAAGTATATTTAAATATCCAGATAGACACAAGTATTTATACCCCGTGTTATAGCACTCAGGAGTTAAATTCGGTCCTCTTTTTTTTCAAAAGCATTTTTAAGATAAGTCTGAACTTTTATTAACAGTGATCCCGTTATAAAAGCATGGTGTTTAACCACAGGACAGTGTTGTACCTGTTAAGAGAGACATTTCCTCTTAAACATATTAACTGCCCCCCTTTTTCTCTAGAAGGCGGGTGTTGGCAAGGATCAATGTACAGGCCACGGCAATGTTGGGGGATCCCTGTAACAGTATTCATTTCAGTTAATAAAAGCATGGCCCTAGTTTAACCAACATGTGCAGCAGCCATTAGTTGTACCTGTTACCAGAGGAGAGCATTTCTCTCCCTGTAGAACATTATTAGTCATGGGCCCATCAACCATCTTTTCTCTAGAAGGGCTGGGTGTTGAGCCAAGGGATGGTGGTAAGGAGGGTGGGGTAGCAGGAACCACAGGCAAGGTGTTGTGAGGGGATGCCTCTGTTTTATCCGAGCTGTTAATTTCTTTCTCTGTCAGGGGAAATGGAACTTAATACATAAAACAATTCAGTTGAAGTGATCCAACAAGTTAAGTGCTTGATTGCTCGGTATTTAAAAGATGCAATGTAGCTTGCTCTTGCTGATGATCTGCTATTGTTGATAGGTGTTTTCTTTCTCTGTGTTCTTACAAATTGGATAGCTAACAGCATTTCATGGAGCTCAATCACACTTTATATTCATGCATGACAAGCAGCAGGTCAGGGATCCGTTTCCCAAAAGCATAGCTGCTAACAACTTACCGGTAGGTTGTGGGAGGTCTGTGTTTGAGTGGGGACTGGTGGCTTTGGGTGAGGGTGAAGGAGGGCCTGTTGGATCGAAGCTGGTGGCGAGTCTCTGAGATCGCCGTCTTCTCTGGGGTGAGCTTGACGAAGACGCCATCTGTGCACCTATCAAAACCAACAAGACACTTGCATTGCTTCAACTCCGAAAAATTATGTTGCACATTTATTCATACATCTACACTGATAAAATGGTGCGAATCTAAACTAGCTGACTGAGCAGCAAACTAGCCAAGATGGGTTCTGCCTCACAGCATGACACTCTTATTGGGCAAAGCTAGCATTTTGCTTCACCAACATGTATCTGCACTGCAAGATCTTCATAGTACACTTAAAGTTGATGGTTCTGCATCTATTCAAAGCATAAGTATAAACATAACACTGTTCAGTAATGGGAATTCTGACGAAAGGATCAAAAGTCCTAATGACAACCACTTGACAACATACTCTTGTCGATTACTGCATGACAGCCATAACTACAGTGTTGATATCTTGAGATCACAATGCCCTGACAGCTGAACGAACCTGTTTGTGGAGCATCGGTGAGACTGTGACTGGAGGCTGGGGAGCAGCTGGCCTCTCCCTCCTCAGTCCCTTGCCTCTGGCTACTGCTAGACTCTCCGGAATCATGCTTGAGCCGCCGGTTCCGCAATCCCCTGGCCGGGGACGGGGTGCCGTGTCCAAATGGTAAAACTGTAGCTTTATCCTCCGCAGTGGAAGCCTCAGAGTCAACAAGTCCCTGAACAGAGAGGGAATGAAAGTGTGAGACTTCTGTCATATGTCTTAAAAACGATGTGTGACCAAAAACAACTAGAGTCAATTATGGATGTAAAAACATGCTCCATAAAGTAATGCCCATTTAATCAACTATTGGGCCTTTGACTCCCATCACAAATAAAACAATTATGAAAAAATGACAGGGCACCTGCTGGGTTGTGACTGGCACATCTTTTGTCTCCTCCTCGCAGTCCATCTCCTCTTCACTGCATCCTAAGATGAGTATAAAACGCTATGTTATCACTGCTACTTTCAAAACACAATTATAAACAGATTCATGTGAAGAGGCACACCTGCTGTTTTTAGGCGAACCCTCTTGGCATTGCAGACACTACTTTGTCTTCTTCTTTTCTTGGCTTTGCCCATCTCTTGGTGATCCGACTGTGACTTGCAGTCATCCTCTCCAGCAGATTCTGTGTCTGAAAACACCACCAACGAATGGCTTGATAACTTGAACTTTTTTTTCACTGGATTATAACTTTTGATCATGACTAATCCTGCCCTTTAGTAGGGTACTGCATGGATAATGTACTGTACATGGTACATCATATATGTACATGTATGTATCGGCACAGGTTTGTCCAAACAAGGCTGGATCAAAGACTCTGATTCTGTAAGGTGAAGTGCATCATTTTCAAATGAGTGCCATTAATTGAAATGTGAAAACCTTGAAAGCAGAGATTTCAGCAGTCAAACTCTAAGGTCTCAAAAGAGGGAGAGAGAGTGAAAATACCTGGTCTCTCTGACTCTCTGTCCTCCTCTTCCTCTAGTTTATCCTCTTCCTCCTCCTCCTCCTCACAGTCGGATGTCTGCTCGTCTTTGCTCTTGTTGCTGTTCACACTTGTACGTGGCCTGCAGCCTCCTTTGCTCTTTGCTGCTGCAGTGGCTGCTTTTACCAGTGCAATCCAGTCCTTAATTCACATCACACACACACACACACAGAATAATATAATGCAGCCATAACAGCTTGGAGTAATCAGATCAACATGGCCTAGAGAGGAACAAACTGGGCTCCATACCTGCCCTTTTGCGTCTTCAGGCATTGATTTGATATGAATTCTTTTCACGCATCTTATTACTCCATCAT
Source organism: Sardinella longiceps (assembly GCA_027497455.2). Taxonomy (NCBI): domain Eukaryota; kingdom Metazoa; phylum Chordata; class Actinopteri; order Clupeiformes; family Clupeidae; genus Sardinella; species Sardinella longiceps. The sequence goes on along the minus strand of JAODXP020000015.1, from coordinate 24,619,302 downwards.
AAAACTGGACTGTATATGTACCTAGGAGGAACAATGGCCAGGTTAAGGTGACAAAATATAATTTTATAAGTCATTCTACATCTACATTAACAACCGCTGGTAACTATTAATAAAATAGTAATAGTCTAGTGCAGTGGTTGTCAAACTGGGGTACGAGTACCCCTGGGGGTACTTGGATGGGTTCTAGGGGGTACGCAAAATTAATCTGTGAATGGGTTCTCAGCCAAAAAAAAAGGATCTTGTACTCAAACTATGGCCAATATCCCCTATTGCTAATACATTACAATCCCAGACCCTCTTACAGAGAAAAGCGCCCGAGGGGCTGGTTATGACCAGGCTGACAAGCATACTTACCATAATTGTTTCTAGGAGACAAGTAGTATGGCTTTTTAAAAGGAATTATAATGGAACTGACCCTCTTTGTTGACTGTCTCAATCTTTGCTGGATAGTATCGACAGTCAGTCCAGCGAGCCAGGACCTCCTCCCCATCTCTAAGTTCCTAAAAAGGTAAAAAGTAAACAGAAATCAGCAATGGCTTCTTGCTTATAAAGCATTAAAGAACTAAATGCCTAATAAAAGTGTACTAAAATAATAATCAGAATCTATTATAAAAAAAATTTAGTGTTTACAGTTTATCAATATCTTTTCATGTGTTTATGAAGATGTTGGAATAATAGATAATGAAATGGGCAAGCTTTTTGCAGCATTACATAGGTAATAAGACACACGCACACAAAAGGAAAATACCAGGTTGTTTGGTCAGTGTATCTGCTGCAATGGAGCTAAATATACAACACTACAATTCTATCTGCTTCTGGATTGATGGAAATAGCTTTTACATTTTGGGATAGAGATGTCAATTAAAAAACTCAGAATAAATAATAATCTGCATAAAACCTGATGCAAAATGAAGAATGATACCCAAACAAAATCTAAAAACTGTTGGCCAAGATGCATTAGATGAAAAAACCCAAACAATGGTGAGACAAGCAGTTAACACAGCCAAATCACTGCAAATGGGTGGTTGAAATATATACTTGTCTCAGCTGTGGTAACTCTGTTTGGTCCTCTGTGCTCTCTGTACATCCAGGAAGCTCAGGTAGGCGAGATGTTCTCATCTCGCTGAGTCTCTCCTGGTAGAAATGTTCACGAGATATGCATGAATACGATTTGAATTATGTCAGACGGTTTTACCTCACTATAACAGCGGACAATTCTAATCTTCTAATCTTTCTATGAATACGTTCTTCCTACATCATGGAAAGCTATCAGGCCTTGACTTGATATGTGTGTCTTGACTACATTTTGAATTTGGGGTTTTAATTCATGCGTCAAGTGTGCAGTTGAAGAAGAAACCTACAGACATCTCCTCTTCCTCTTTCAATCCCTCCTTCCTAAGGGCTGGTCTCTCAAGAGGCCTTAGGCGGTTGCTGTCCCAGAAGATCCATTCATCATAGCGGTGGCTCCAACGGTCAAAATGCACCAGCATTTTTCCTTCATCATAATCAATCTTCTCAATCCGTGAAGGATACCTGGATTTCCAGAAAGAACCAAAGACAATTACTTGTGCTGTAAAGCCAATCCTTGTGATTACAATTCCTTTTATGACCATGAGTTACCATTTCTGAAGATAATCCTGGGCCTCTACCCTTGCGCCCACCTCAAAGTTGATTCCTGGCCGACAGGGAGGCTTCTTACTCATCCTCAGAAAAAAATTCTGTTATGCAGTGTTCTGTGAACAAGATTGGAAATTCCTTTATTTCTCGTGCACAGCTGCAAAGTTCAAGTTAGACATTTATCAGTCACCAAGACAAACCGCTATCACAAGACAATCCATGGGAGTCAGTCTTGTTACCCAAACGACAATCTTTGGGTTACTGACCAAGTTTAAAAAAAAAATACTTTAAGCAAGTTGACGCTAACGGTTTTGTTGCCCAATATAACAACTGCTGACATAATTAAACACCAAAGAAATTGCCTACTGTAACAGCTGTCAGCAGTATTGTGGTGGGTTTACAGAGTAGCAGAAAACTGGTCATGTCTGTTATGTCCAAAGTAATTCGATGCATAATTTAGCTGATAACTATACATGCTTAACTTGCAGAACTTATCTTTGTGGCCAGATAGCCACTTTTCACTATCTCTTGTTAGCAATATTTAGCTTGTAAAGGTTATGTTAGCTGTCAACTTCTTACTATAAATATCAAAACAACCAAGAAATCAGAAAGTGACATCTCACGCAAATGATTACCCACAGCCAATCAATGTGTAAAGTTGATGTGCTGATCTAAAACTTGCAAGGACAATCGTAAAATATTTCGGTAAAAATGACGAGCTGGCTGTGGTATCTGACGTTAGCTACCGTCAGTTTGCGATTTAGCTCGTTAGCTGGCTAACGTTAACTTAGTATTACTAAGCTAACGTTAACTGCTAATAAAACGTATCAGTAACTTTACAGTCTACTACATCATGAAACTGCGTTAATGGGAATTTACTTTTTAAGCAAATAGCGTTCGTTTAAGTCATATACGGGTTACATAAAATGACTTACTTGACTGGCAAACCGTGTAAAGTTATAGTTCAATCAAGAAAATAGACCCGACTTACTCCGTTAGCTCTCGAGCGATGGTAAAGGTTAGCTAATCTGTTTTTCATAGTTTGCTAACGTTAGCTAGTTCAGAGTTTGATGGTGATATTTTGCATGTAACTGTTGTCGACACTTTATCGAAACAACGCTTCCTTACTGAGGAGACTGGTTCAGATGATGTCATACAAATGAGAGCAGTGACACACTTTCTCAAATAACTTCAACGTCCCAGTCTTCGTTAGACTAGCTCTTGTGTAGCCTAAACCCTAACGTAACGTTAATGGACAGGCTAACATTAGTCCTAACATTTACCATTGCGGACTAGCAACAGTGACCTGCTAGCGAATGTTACCTACCTAGCCTGCTAGCTAAGCAAATAACTCGCTAGAAATGAAGGGTAACGTTAGTTTTTTTCTAATGGAGAGCTTGCAAGAAAAACAATGATATAAAAAGCTCTCTCGATAGGATATATGACATTAATATTGTTCATCACACACTTCAAGGTTGCAGCAGTTTACCTTTGCAAATGCATTTAACGCTAAAGGATATACAGTAATTTTCAAAGACAGACTTTTCTTTTCATTCTTCTGCTCAGATATGTTACCCCTCACACAAACAGAGGGCGTCAGTACGGAGATGTGTACAGGGGCCACGTAGTACGCAGAGATACGCGATGACGTAACCACTTTCTGGAGGTGCTGGATTCATAGGATTAAATTTTGTTTTGTTTTGTTTTCAGATATTGTATCATATCAATGTTCTAATGAAACATATTCGGGAAAGGAAGACAAAAATGTCACTCATGAGAATATCAAATCATATATGCCTACTTGACAGTCTGTAGGCCCTCCCAGCTAGACCAGAGACAATTTATTTGTCATTATCCTGTCTTGAGTCATATATCACTGGTAAAATAGATATTTTTTGTGTATCACCTACCAAGTGTTAATGATAGCCCTCGCTGCTCTACAGTAGCCCCTGTATTGCAGAGATGGTGCACTACACAAGTTCAAGAAACTTGATTAAACAAAGGGTTACTTTGTAGTGTCAATCGCCAAGGATGGCTTTTTTAGAGCCTAGAATTGCTTATGGTAACATGAACAACACAAAATAAACCAGTATATTGATTAAATATAGTCTTTACTGAAGGAATGTTATTTCTGTATGAGACTGTCCTGGTTCCTGAAAAGGTGTTTCCTGTAGGCTACGTACCGCCTAACCCTTGTGTTAGGTGGTCTTTGGTATTTTTTGCCTTCAACGGTGCCTTCCAGGCAGCGCTGCCTTCAAGGCACTACTCCACTCAGTTTAGGATTAGGATGAGGGTTGAGGGGGTTAGGGTTAGGAATAGGGTAAGGGTAGTGCCTTTTAGGCTGTGCTGCCTGGAAGGTGCCGTTGGGGGCAAAAAATACCATTGAGCGTGTTAGGTGCTATATCATCCTACAGGCTGGACTTAATTTGTGACAATACATTCCACTCAAAGCTATGGTGCCACAGTAGAGAGAGAGATCAGCTTTGGGCAGGCCAATCTTGGAGTTCATCTCTCTGAAGATTTGTCATAGCCACCGCTCAAGCCTTGATGGTTTCCACTATGGTGAAAAGGGCAAAGGCAAAGACAAAAAAATAAAAAATAAAAATAAAAAAACAAATCACCAGGACCAATCCATCCGCCAGGGATACTGCCCTCTGGAAAACAGTTTCTTTCTTTTTAAGACCATAACTGAGAGATTAAGAGGAACCTTCTTTCCCTAAGCAAAACAGATTATAAATGCATAACTTCCTCTTTATTATTTATGTAATTATTTATTTTAAATGTTATTATCTCATTTGTGTAGAAGTAATTATAGTCTCAATTTCACTGCCCTTATTGTAGGCTACCTGACTACCTGAAGAAATATGCCTGTGACAACTACATTTCTTAAAACTTGAATCCAAACCTCAATTACCATAGTGTACACTGATATCTTATGATATCTTCTCATATTTGTTAAACAGACACTTCATCCTACACTTAATATATCATAGGCCTACTTGTTTTGCCCCCTTTCAAACTGAGCGCCTACTGCTCCCACATGACCTGACTGGGTATTGATCACGTGATCCACCGTGTGACGAGCAGGCTGATATGTAACCTTTCACCCCTGGAGGGAGTTCCTTCCTTCACAGCTGGGAATTTAAAACACTGGAAAAAAAGCGTACGGATAATACAACCGCTCTTTGATACAAACTGTAAGTTTTGTCGATTGAGCTAGCCCTGGCAGGGTTGATGACAAATTTCGTTAACCGGCTACTTTACATTGTCTTACCCTGTTCTGGCGGTGTATTGTTAGGCTGTTTTGATGGGTCGGCCAGTCTTGGGCTAATGTCGTCAGCTAGCTAGTAGCTAACATTAGCTTTGAAATATGTCTGTTTTTATCGGCATTCGAAATTTAGATTTGGGCTTGTAAGCCGTTATTTGCATGCAATGAAGGGTGAGAAAATCTTCATGCAACGCTTTGACACGAATGACGTTTATTTTGCTTGATAGCCGGCTGCAGGGTTGTAATGCATTAGCTTAGAATGCATGTAGTGTCCCTTGTAAGTTAACGTTAACGTTATAACTGGCCGAAAGAATGACGTTAATAGTTTAATCTGTCCACACATTTGCAATTTCATATAGAAAGTTTCGTGACATCTTGGCAACAGACTTCAACGTCAGTTTCAACATCTTCACAGATAATGTAACTACAATTGTACTGACACATTTTCAGTGCATGTGGAGGTTTTCACTCCTTAGTCATCAAAAACGTTGATGGAAAGGGCTGACTTGCATTGCTCTCTCTAGGGCTAATTTAGCGCCAGAAGATGTTTCAAATAATGTTTACTTTACGATGGTATGTGTTTGTTTTCATGTGAATTCTAGGCATCCACTCTGGGGTGCGATGGAGGTGTCTGGGGGTAGGAGGCCCCAAATGTCAGGTGCAGCATGAATGACTGACTGAGGCCTCGATCTTCTAGCACTTTCCGAGTCAAACCCATTTGCCTCACGTTGGCTTTGACCATGGCATCCAGTTATCCTCCTCCTTTGGAGGGTGCTGCGGAGGTAAAGGAAGGATTCCTGTGTCCTCTGTGCCTGAAGGACCTGCAGTCTTTTTACCAGCTGCAGGACCACTATGAAGAAGAGCACTCAGGAGAGGAGCGGCATGTACGTGGTCAGATCAAAAGTAAGCGACCTCTGAAGTCCTATTCTTTTCATCTACTTCATTCACTCGCCACATGAGCTCACTATCAGTCTGACATTAACGTTAACTAAACTAAAACATGCCACCCTCTCTGCACTGGTGAGGTCATGTAGACCGCATCTGTCACTGTCTGTCATGTTTCCCTTTGTATTCTATGGTGTGGATAGTACTGTATGTCTGACTCTTCATTTTGTCCAAAACATGGTACTGTACTCCACCGCACCAACAGCGAAGCCAATTGTTTCACTGACCTCAATTATGTTGAGATTACAGCTGTCCCTGTGCCTCACCAGGTTTGGTGCAGAAGGCCAAGAAGGCCAAAGACAAGCTGCTTAAGCGGGACGGAGAGGAAAGGAACGAGACCAGCTATGAGTCTTTTTATTACGGGGGCGTGGATCCATATATGTGGGAGCCGCAGGAGCTTGGTGAGTCTCCAGGCAGATTTCCTACAGTTGCCAGAATAATGATCAAGAGGACATTGAAATTTAAGCGATTTAAATAATTCAAATATTGCAATAAATGGCTTTGATGATTGCAATATTTGAATGTGTAAATCGTTGGCCCAATAGTCCTAATAATAAATTGCTAAGTCATTTTTCAGTGCTTTGGGGAAACAAGAAAAAAACTGTGACCAAGGCATCTGCAGGAAGCAGACTGGCTTACTCACTTCACTCCACCCACAGACTCATAGACACACAGACACACACACACTAAGTGGAGTTTGAGGGTGAATTCCTTGTAAGACAGTCTGCTTATTGTAGATGGCAATTTTTGGGTAGGGTTGAAGTTAGTTTCAGGCATTTCGTTTCAGTGTCTCTTCCTTAACGCAGCTTCCTTAATGATTGAATAGGTTTGTTATGGTAAGATTACAAACCGGATTCCAAAATAGGCTGGGACACTACAAATTCTGGATAAAAACAGAATTCAATGATGTGGAAGTTTCAAATTTAAATATTTTATTCAGAATGTAACATAGATGACATGTCATGTTTAAACTGTGCAAATGTATAATTTTTAGGGAAAAATACATTGATTTTCAGTTTCATGGCATCAACACATTTCAAAATAGTAGGGACAAGGCCACGTTTACCAGTGTGTGGCATCCCCTCTTCTTTTTATAACAGTCTGCAAACATCTGGGGACTGAGGAGTTGCTCAAGTTTAGGAGTAGGAATTTTGCCTTATTCTGAGCCCAGTTTGTGATTTCCGTTACAGTAGCATTCCTGTATGTGTGCAGTGCCGTCTAAGGACCTGATGATGTGCATCCTGTATGGTTTTCCGGCCTTGACCTTTATGCACAGAGATTGTTCCAGATTCTCTGAATCTTTGGATGATGATATGCACTGTGCTGTAGATGATGATGATAACTTCAAGCTCTTTGCCATTTTTCTCTGAGAAACTCCTTTCTGATCTTGCTCCACTACTTTTTGCCTTAGCATTTGGGGAACTTGTGATCCTCTGCCCATCATGACTTCTGAGAGACACTGCCACTTTGAGGGGCTCCTGTCATACCCAATCATGTTGCAAATTGACCAAATAAGTTGCAAATTGGTCCTCCAGCTGCCCCCTATATGTAGGGTTGTGCGTTATCGTTATCGTCAAAAAAAAATTCCCACGATAGGAATTTTTGTCATATCGGGAAATACGATAATCAGAAAATGTTTTGTTAGCGTTTAATGAGGCTTAGTAGAAATAGCCTAAATGCCTGTGCAGCGTGCTCATTCGCAGCCTCACCAAGCTCAGCCTATGCCTTCAGCTCAGGCTGTTTCTGAGTGAGTTTGGGAGAGGCGGGGTCACTCACTCACGCATTCATTTAGGATCATCATTTATATTTCCACCGAATAGCCAACACAAACAACTCTGTCAGGTGAATATTTATTGTCAACAATTGTCTTTCTAAAACTTGACAACGCAACATTTAAAACCCAAGTATTTTCAGGCACCTGTACGAACCCTGTGTTAAACTGTAGACCTAATATACTTTTTTATCGTCAGTTATCGATATCGTGATAAAAAAAAAAAAAACAGAAAATATTGTGATATATTTTTAAGTCCATATCGCCCAACCCTACCTATATGTACATTTTACTGTTTTGGCCCCTTATTCCTATCTGTCCCAACTATTTAGGAATGTGTAGCTCTCATGAAATCCAAAATGAGCCAAAATATGGCATAACATTTCAAATTGTCTCACTTTCAACATTTGCCATGTTATCAATATTATATTGTGAATAAAATCTAAGTTTATGAGTTTTATGAAAATTATTGGATTCCTTTTTAATTCACAATTTGTACAGTGTCCCAACTATTTTGGAATCCAGTTGTATATGATGGCAAAAGTGGATGGTGGTGATGGTGGTGATCATGATTATTATACATTTTGACTTTCAGGAGCTAGCAGGAGCCATCTAGATTTTTTCAAAAAACACAGAGCTGAAAGGATTGACCACTATGTTGTTGAAGTTAATAAGCGTATCATACGACTGGAAAAGGTAAACAACACAAAAACAACAGTGGGTGGCTTGACTTATGAATTCTAAAACACTGTCCAAATACACAGTTGTTGTTTTTGTTTGTTTGTTTATTTATTTATTTCTTTTCTTTGTCCAGCTGACCTCTTTTGACCGGACCAACATGGATGCAGGAAAAATTAGAGGTGAGTACAAATTATACAAATGACAAATTATATTGTAAAAGGGTTATTTGTAACTGTTTATTGATAAATTAGTTAGTTCTTTTGTACAATTGAAACAATTGTATGTGGTAGAGTGCTATGAGCGCATGTTGGTGTCATCTTAAAGGGCTTAAAGGGGTAGTTCACTCTTAAGCATGTTTAGCCCCTGGAGTGTCTGGTATGAAATAGAATAATCGACACAAAAATTTCAGAATGGCTTGATTTGTGCATGTCTGATAATGTCCTTAAAACAACCTTAAACCTTTGTTTTAAAACATGTGCAGCTCACCAAGTGGTTAGTGCTGTCCGTTAATGTTCCAAAATAATCATCATAGCGAAATACAGATCCTATCCAACTTTATTTGTCCTTTTGTGTGCTAGTATTACTATACCAAAAAAATAGTTCCAGAATGTTCAAAATGCCACATAAAATATGACCGATACTGTATTTCGCTACGGTAATTGTTTTGGAACATCAATGGACACCTCTAACCACTTGGCTGCACATGTATTAAAATAAATGTTTAGGGTTGTTTTCATGACATTGGACATGCACAAAGCAAGCCATTCTGAAGCAGAAAAGGCGGGGATTCTAAATGAGCCAAATATCAGAGACCGGACCAATCATCAAAATTTTGGTGTCAATTCTATTTCATCCTAGACACTCCAGAAAACATGCTGAAAAGTGAACTTCCCCTTTAACTTCCTTCTGTATCACATGTGTTTGCTCCTCAGCCCTGGAGAAGTCTGTGGTGTCTTGGGTAAATGACTCAGATGTGCCCTTTTGCCCCGACTGTGGTGGCAAGTTCAACATTAGGAACCGCCGCCACCATTGCCGCCTTTGTGGTTCCATCATGTGCAGGAAGTGTATGGAGTTTATCCCTTTGCCATTAGCCTGTAAGTGCTTCAACGTAAAACACACACACACACACACACACACACACACTCTCCATTACACTCTGAGGTGTGGAAAGCATTGGGCACTGATTATGCCCTAGTTACAGACAAGCAAGCAACACAGAAGAATTACTGTGCGTTCAGACCGACACCGATTCAGGCGACATGGGCGACGGAAGTAATTGACTTTGTATGGAGACGGGCGATTTCAGCGACAAAAGTGGCAGGCGACTTGGGCGACGAAACTTGGGCGATTTGGGCGATAAAATCAAGTTAAACTTCGGTTAACTTTATGTAATGAGCTATGATGCGGTTGGGCGATTACCAATCAGAATGTCGATTTACTGGTGAGATGCCAATAGAGAAGCAGGATCGAACGTTTGAATGCTAACGTCATGGGCAAATTTGCCGTTTTGGTTGCTGTGCTCAAGCAATGTTTCTTAGGAGTCTTCGGCGACTCTTGGCAATTTATCACTTGCGGTCTGAACGTACAGTTACAGTATATCACCAACTCACATTGTCTGGTTTATATGAGTAGTGGTCATATCCTATCATGCTGGTATGTTTTTGTTTTTAATGTACAGACAAACTCACCAGTGGAACTCGCGAGGCCCTATGCGCCCCAGCAGGCAGCCCTGGGCAGAAGGACTCGTCTGGCTCTGGGGGCCAAGGAATCGTGTCCCTCCCCCGGCGTGGCAGCATCACCAGCCTTAGTTCGGTCAGCTCGGTGCTGGAGGAGCGGGACGACGACCGCATTCGCTGCTGCCACCACTGCATGGACACGCTACTGAAACGCCAGGAGAAACTAGAGGAGAAGGACCACGTGCCAGACATCGTCAAACTCTATGAGGTACTGTATTTGTGCCGAGAATACTGGGCCTTTTCTAACACTCATTACTTTAATCGTGAAAAAAAAACTTTTCTTTTCACCTACTATACAACAACAATGGAGGCCATTTAAAGTTCTCATCTGTCTCAAGAAAGTCCTCATTTAATCACAGAATTTGAATCTTGTCTATACAGTATGTACTCTGTACAGTATACTGTATGCCTGCAAATACTGTATTTTGAAAAGCATCCTTTCCTGCCCAGACTATTTATTCTACGGTCCTGATGTGTTGTATCTATGTAGAAACTGAGGCTGTGCATGGACAAGGTCAATGAGAAGGCTCCGGAATACATCCGCATGGCAGAGTCCTTAAAGTAAGATCCATTTCTACAATAACTGCCATCATGACATTAATTTCATATCATCTCTTTAATTAACCTTAATGAAATGACAGTAATGCATAAACAGTTGAATTGGTGAGATGTTAATAGTTACCGTAATTTCCCAAATATTAGCCGCAGCTTATATATTGACTTTGCAAAATTTCTTCTGCTATGAGGTTAAAACAGGGGGGCAGTTAATATGGTGTTAATATGGTTTTGTTTTTTTAACTTGTATAAAACACTGTCCTGCGGCTTATACACAATGCGGCTTGTATGCGGGAATTAACTGTATGTGTAAAATATGCTCCCTTTGCTGTCATTGACCTGCCTTGTTTTTTGTCTACAGTGCGGGAGAGACAACCTACAATTTGGACACAGCAGGGGGCCTTAGGATAGAGGTGCAGAAGTACTACGAGCTCATCGATGCACTCAGGTAACCACCACTCTCCCTTCACTACACTCTCATGCTTCTTCCAAGTGCCGCCCCTCAGGAAGCTAATAACTGCTCTCTTCCTTTGTGTCAAACAGTAAGAGGATTCTGACACTCGGATTGAAAGAGGAACCACCGCCTCACCCAAAGACACTTCAGTTACAGAGGATGGTGCGCTACAGTGCCACCCTGTTTGTTCAGGTCAGTTACATACAGTACTAACCTTAGGAGAAGTGTTCAATGGTTCTCTGGGGTTTTCTTTTTCATGTCTTTCAAGAAGCAATGATGGTGTTTTCAGTACATAAATATATGTAAAGGTATCCACTGCCTGATGGAAGTGTTTTTTTTTGTTTGGTTTGATTGAAGTTGACCGGTATAGACAAATCCGAGGAGCGTTTTGGGTAGGCTGCCATCTTGTGGCGGCGCCATTGTTGGACTGTCAACAAACCTTTTTGGCAATGCGCAGTCAATGACAGCTAACAGCAAAGACCATGGAACACACTGACATTTGAAAGTAGTAGTAAATCTCGTAAATCACGGTATTTTATGCTGCTTACTTCCGGTATTTTCATCGGATTCGTCTATAGTGAAAATACATGGAGAGTGGTCCCCTTGGTTCTAATCTTTTACTTAAACAAGCAAATAAAGTTTGTATTTCTAATTGTGTTATTTCAGGAGAAGCTTCTGGGTCTCATGTCTCTGCCCACTAAGGATAAATATGAAGAGCTGAAGGAAAAGCGAAAAGAGGAGCAAGAGAGGAGACTACAACAAGAGAGACAGGTTGAGAAAGACTCCCTTGTGTGCACACACACACATACACATGTATACACACTCAAACGCGCACACACACACTCTCACTGACACACATGGACAGGTGTACATGCACGCACTCACACACTCACATATACGCGCAGATACACATGTATACTCACGCTCTGGCTCTCGTGGGCACAGTTGTTCAGGTTCTGTGCTTTCATGTGCCTTCTGCTAATAATTTGATTAACTTATCCAGCATCACTCAGCCCTTAATTCTCCCATTCTATTCAGGCTGCTCTTGAAAACCAGAAGCGGAGGGCAGAGTTGGAGAAGACGCGTCCATCCTCCAACACCAACGGCGAGACCCACGTCTCTGCTCGTCCCCCACGCATGACCAAGGAAGGTGGTTGGCTACCCTCGTCGGATGCACTACACACGCGGCAGGTGGACGACCCGCTGCTACAGCAGATCGACAACATCCAGAGCTTCCTGCGGCAGGCGCGTGCGGCCGGTCGCACGGACGAGGCCGCCATGCTGGAAGAGAACCTCAGACAGCTTCAGGACGAGTACGATCTTCAGCAGACCAGCCGCGCCATCGAGCTCTCCAAGAGGCTGGCCGAGGAGGAGAGTCTTCAGCAGGAGCAGCTGCAGCGACTGGAGTGGAAGGAGAGGGAACGCTCGGAATGGAGGGAAACGGAACAGGATGGAGATGAGCCACAGCCGCTGCAGGCGGTCATGATGGCGGCGCCAGCTGAAGACGACGAAGATGAAGACAAACGCCTCGCCCTCGCCAGGCTTAGCACATCACCTCCTCGAGCGATGACCATAAAGAGCTTCCCGCCGCTGGGCGAATCTCCTCCAACTGTGTCGGACCAGGCCCCATCACTCAACCCCTTTGACGAGGAAGACTCCACCCCGGTGGAAGAAGACGCTACCAACCCCTTTGCCGAGGACATTCAGAAAGAACAGAAGGCCGCTACAGCCAATGGGAGAAAGGAATACAACCCCTTCGAGGAGGAGGAAGAGGGGGGTGCTGGGGCTGGGGCGGGGGCGGGGGCGGAAGAAACCCCGTCAGGTGGAAACCCCTTTGAGGACGGGGACGACGACGCAGGAAACCCGTTCAGCGATGCAACCACACCACCGGGCGCGTCTACGAATCCCTTTGACGACGATGAGGAGGATGCGTCTGCGGCGTGCGAGATCATCGAGGAGGAGCTGCTCCGGCAGCAGATCGACAATATTCGCGCTTACATCTTTGATGCCAAGCAGAATGGACGCGCTGACGAGGTGGAGCTACTGTCGGAGAACCTGCGAGAGCTGCAGCGCACGCTTCAGGAACAGAAGAGAAAAGGAACCTGAACCTACCCTCTTCTTCAGAAGTCACCACCACCATCATCTCTCTCTCTCTCTCTCTCTCTCTCTCTCTCTCTCTCTCTCTCTCTCATCCTCTAACTCCATCTATTTTGCTTCTCTGTCTACTTTTACTATCAAGACTGTTCTCATAAGTAAGACTTTTTCACATGTCTCACAAAAGCAGGACTGTTAGATATGCATTCACTTGTGGTGATGTGTTCCTCTCACCCAGGACATTAGTCATGGACATCTTTGAGAAGGAGGAGATCTCACATTCACACGTGTGCGCGCGCACACACACACACACACACACATAATAAGTTAGACTGATGAATAGAACTCTCAGGCTTGGGCTACATTGAGATTTTGAGTTGAACATGAACAAGCACCTAAGTTAAGCAAAGTTGACTGATACTGGATGTGGAGAGGCTTGATCTCCCACAGCTACTACTACCCCCTGCCCTGTCCTGTCCCCCAAGGTCAAGTCGTCTCCTGCTTCATTTCAGCAAGCTCCAGGGAGAGAAGGCTTTTCCATAGATACCAGTGGGAACAGTAAAGTGTGTACAGTCCTAATTGTGAGAATGTATTTATGTGAAACTGCCATCAGCCGGCAACTTGATCAAAAATCCTTCACTGTCCATTTCCTGTCTTTCACATTTGACTGATGGCTCCCAGGGTCCCTCCGTTAGCAGCCTTGAGGGGTCTATATGACCTATGACCTCTCCTCACTAAAGAACCTGTCTGAGGCTCTGGTGATGTTCTCTCTGCAATGTGGTACCATATCTTTGAAGTTATAGCCTTAATACAAAGGGCAACCTTCTCAATTTCATTCAAATATTCAGCTACCAGAAATAATATCTTGTTTCAGTTTTAATATGCCATCACATGGGGATTTTTTATTCTTGATTGGCTAATTTTGCGATTTTCTCACGAACAAATATCCAAGCACTTTTTAAATCCCCTGAAGCCAAAACAATTAATTTGCATGATCAAATTGTCAACAGAACAACATTTATGTTGTTGATTCCAACCATATGTACATAATGAATATGTACTTACTGAGTGAATGGGTGTGATGTTTTGGTCAGTTTACAAAATGAAATGCAAGTGTCTTATGTGAATTATGTGTGGCTGATAAAACCTTATCATTCTCATGGTTCCCACAAGTTCTTGTTGTGCTACGCTAGTCATACACTAACATGCATTTTGCATGAAGCCCAAGTTTTATGTTGTATGTCATGATCTTCACTAACCTAGACTTGCAGTCCAAATGGAGTTAAGACTTGACCTTGAGCCAAGATTCACTCACAACAAGTGCTTAGTTGCTTAAAACAATATTCAGTAATTTGCCTATGGGGATGCCCATATCATGCGGACACTACACCACAACAAAGTATTATCACATATACTGTCTGTTCAAATTTTTTTTGCTCTAATTTACAGATTTTACTTTAGGATATGTTGAAGTTGACACATTTTTGTCTCAAGCTGGAACAGTATTTTTTATTTTTTTTTTCCTGTCACCAGTGCACGTAATACAGTGGTAGTCTTCAGAAAGCAATTTCAGAAGTCTTCACCCTTCACGGTGCGCTGTATGGCTGATTCAGTTTATTTTGGACAATGTTGCCTGCTCTCCTGTGTTGATGTCAGGAGTATGTTGTAACTCTGCACTAATAAAATTACATGTGAAGAAGTGCTTACCAAGTCTCATTAAAGTAATGAAACTACATGTTTTGTTTTGACCTACAAGTGTTTGTGTACACGTTATTCACACCAGTCATCAAAAGATGAAAAGAGGACATACAGTACGTTGAGACCATTTATTTTACAAAATACATAAACAGAGACAAAACCACAGGGCCAGTTTCTCTCCTTCACTCACTCACTCATTCATTCATTCATTCATTCATACATACATACATACATACATTCCATTCACTCTGACCAATCCTGCTCCACTCAGTCTTGAGAATTGGCTGCCATCTGTGCCCGATACTTGCCCGTCATCTCTTTGGGCAGAGGTACCAAGCCGGGGTGAGGCACCTGGCCCGGTACCTCACTCATACACTCCTTCAAGCAGTATTTCTTTGGGCCGAAATTTGCTGGGTTGGCAGACTCCTGTCGGGCTTCAGCTTGCAAAACCTCACTGAAATGGCAAACGATTGACAAGAGACTCAGTTTCTGTATATTAAATATGCAATCTACACACATTAGGACCTTTGTCTAATTTACTAATGTTCACTGTTCAGTCAATAGTTGTATTCCCAGTTAAGTTAAGAGGTTTTAAAGTTTGTTATGGTCTCTTATGGGCCATAAACACAGCTGCAAAAGTAAGAGGCTGTACATAAATACAGTTTAGTCTTTAGCTAACAATTTCCACATCATTGCCTTTTAAGAGGGTTGTTCTGTATTTCATGTCAATAACACGGGATGGAAGTTCTGGACCGAAACAAAAATGGGTAAAACAAATATGCCTTATTTTCCAATTTACATTTTTAGCAAATAAGGCATATTTGTTTGCTTTGGTCCAGAACTATTTGTCACACTTACTCAGATTTTCCAAGAATGTTTCTGACGTGTTGAGTAATTTCTTTATAATCTTTTCCCTCCACATCCATCAGCACATGCTCCCCATCATCTGAACAACAGATTTGCAAAATCAAAATATTGACCTGTTAGGCCTGAGCAGGTAAGTAAAAAAAAAATGTAAAAGTAGGAATATACTTAACTTTAAAATACTTTAAAATTCTTTAATAATATGACAACTAAAAAGTAAAAAAAAAAAAAGTTTTACCCAAGTAAAATTTCAGGAAGGGCGACGGCGTCATATTTTTGAACATCACAACTTGCACCCATGGATTTCTATATTGTATCTGAGGCACTTTGAAAAACACGAACTTTCTGGAAAACAAACCACAAAATAAATATTTAGACATCATAGCAGAAATCAGAATATCGAGTATATAATGAGAGTCCAGTAAGATCCAAGTCAAAGCTTTGCAAATTGTCTCTGCTCTCCCTCAGGGGCGCCACTAAAAATCTTTGGCCCTATGACTGAAAATGATTTGGGGCTCCCCAAACATTGATTATGGGGCCCTTGGATTCTACTTGAGCCCCTGTCTGAGCCAGGTGAAATCCCCCCTTCCCCTCCCCTGCTCCTGGTCTTCCCTTACTTTGTTATCACACTTGTGGTAGATGGTGCTACTACCAACTTGTAGTGCCTTAACGTTACTTCATTAGGCTACATGATTGAACTGTGGCAACCACATTCCAAAAGACGCAAACCATTTGGCATGACATCCAGAATTTTAGGCAGCAAAACGCAGCCAGCCATAGCGTTGCTGATCCAAATATCATCCAAAACAGGAGTATTAGCAACACCGAGATGGGACAAGTTGGTGTTATAACATAATGCCTGGTCAGTGAACTGGAGCAAATAAACCTTTCGACATATTCAATTTAAACTAGTGTTATACGCTAGTAGTAGCAGACTGACGCTAGACTGACCTTGCTCCTTCGCTGAGATCTCCATGCGTGTTGTAATTCACTGTCATAATCTTGACGGGATTTTTGAAGACAATTTCACCTTTTTGGAGATACTGTAATGTTCTCCGAATCGGAAACCTGCCTTTCATAGGCATCTTTACAGAGTTTAATCTGTTGGCGTTGTTATATCACCTAATCATCAAAGTCGTATGTGTTTCTGTTGTTTCTTCTATGTTATTTCACGTTCTGTGGCATTCAGAGCTAGTCTCCTTTGGAAACACCACTAGCGCCGTCTAGTGATACGGAGTTTCCATTATTTCTAAACTGAATACCCAATTTTATTTTAAATCGTCATGAGTGTCTGTGGATTATTCTTCAAAAATATAACAATGAATCTAATCTTACATATGGTCAATTTCCCTTCCCTCAAGTTACTATCCTGACCCACACTTGGCTAAACACCAACCTTCTTTGACACCACTCTTCCGGCTTTATGTGATGTGGTACTGTTTGTCCATCCGTTGCACCGTAGTTAGCTTACGGCGGGAGCACTGTTTGGATGGTGTGGATCGCACATTTGAGGTAATAGCAACTTTCTACCATCATTTCTCTTCATTGACTCGATAAAGGTTGCAGTAATAGTTTCCAGGTAAAGTGTTCGATATTTTTCAACATTAGGATAAATAGAAAACCATGTTTCTGAGGCTCCTGGCCATCATCGTTAACGTTATGTCTGTCTGGATCAGCTGTTCGGCCTAATGTTGACAGAATGTGATATCCGCACAAATTCGCCTAAATAAAAGAAAGTATGTGTTTTTCCTCCTGGCCCAACGTGTTACGTAAGGCTGATATTTATTATGCTCGAGTTGAGAGCAGATGACTAACGTGTCAGCATAGGATATAACGTTAACGTTAGACCAGCCAGCCAACAAACTAAAATTATTTTTTAATTTGCCGACAGCCAAGTTCCTATCAATTTACCTCCTTAAACATGGTGGTAGTGTTCTACAGTTCTTACTTATGTTATGTCTCTAACGTTAACTCCGGGTAACTTTGAGCTCTGCAAGTTTGGACGTCTCCAAAGTTTTGATCAAGTGTTATCAATATGCTAGTTACAGGTGGATTGTGCTGCTACAGTATGTGCTCCCTTTCCTTGTTTCCACCGCCACTGGCCGACGGAGAAGTGACCTTGTACGAGTGTAACAATGAGCTCGTGTCTGGGTCATCGCCCAGCAGTTATCCAAAGCAGGTGAGCTATCATTCAAATATGTGGTGCACTGGTGACTGTAATGGTTATGTCATTTTTCATTTGTCAGCGCATTCTCTGTTTGACAGGAGTGGGATCCACCAAGCTTGAATTTCCCACGTGAATCTCTGAAGCCCCACAGTCGTCCTGAGAGCAGCAGTAAGACTGCCTTTTTAGACCACAGAGACACACTTTGGATGAGGAGTGCTGGCGCTTGGTGCGTGTGTTATGTCAGCATTTTGTTTGTATTTCTGTCTGACTGTCATTATTTTACTGTAGGTCCATAATTTCAATGTGTTTGTCCAACAGGCGTGATGCAGGTCTGGCAGGATTACTAGATGAAATAACCAACAGTGCAGATGAGGGCAAGTTCGTGGTGTGCATTTTCCTGAAATATTAAACTCAAAGGATCCTGTCTTGTTGCCAAATAACCGTTTGAACTTGTGTTTTGAATAGTCCCCAAGTGGATGAGTATGACCTCCGGCTGTGTGCTGGCTCTGCTCCGCAACATTTCTTCATTTCATGGCTCCCTATTCCCACATCTTACTGTACGTAACTGTCACCTTTGTCCCTCATGTATGAAGAATTTGTGCTGAAATTGACAAACTAAATTATTTAATCATATCTTTCTACAGTTAAGCAGCGAGGACATGATAGCAGAGTTTTCGCAAGTGCTGGATTGGTAAGTGTTAGTGGGTTTTACTGTTGTGCTATTTAGAATTACTTGACAACGTTTTATGCAACATGTTGATTATTCCTGAACACTGACCGTCGTTGTTGTTGTTGTTGTTGTTGTTGTTGTCGTCGTTGTCATACTGGTATACAGCTCTGTTGCGTATTGCCTATACTAAGCCTTGTGTTACTTTTTGACAGGTCCGATTGCACAGTGCGGGCCTTTTCCTGGCATCCTCACACTGACAAGTTTGCTGTTGCCCTTCTTGATGATTCCATAAAGATCTACAACTCTAAAAGGTAAAGTCTCAGAGAGACCAATTACAGTTCTCAGTGTGATGTGTTAGTGTCCTATCTGACAATAATACACACACAATAGGACATATATACTCTGTCCCGTAAGCTATATTCAGATTGCAGTCCAAATTTGTCTGATTTATTTATTTATTTATTTATTTATTTATTTATTTATTTGTATATCCAATCAAAATCTGATCTTTCTTGACTGACTGGCTGCTTAATAAAAGTGCTCAGGTCTGCATCTGCCTGTCCGCATTTCCAATCCAATCCAATTTGTTATTATGGTAGCGTAATGCATCATACCCATTGGAATAGCTAATAAAAAACACCCTTTTCAGTGGGTTGAATCAGATCAGAATCAAAGAAAATCATGAGGTTTTCTGCTGTTCAGATGACCTAAAACTCAAGATATATACAATTTGACGTACAAAATTAGGATTTGAGCTAGAAGTCTGAACAGGGTTTTAGAAATTCAGGGAGCAGTGGATTACAGGGTAGATTATGAAAATGCTTGTTTCTCTAGCCCCAGATTGAGAGCGTAATCCTGTTTTTTTTCCCTCTCTCTCTCTCTCCCTCTCTCCCTCCTTCCCTCTCCCCTCTCCTTTCCTCCATACCCCTCTCTCAGTGCAACAGCTCCTACTCTGAAACACAGACTGCAGAGGAGTGTTGCGGCCCTGCAATGGAAGCCTCTCTGTGCCTCAGCCTTGGCCGTTGCCTGCCACACCTGTTTGCTGGTCTGGCATGTGGACCCCACCTCCCTCTCCACACGGTAAAGCACACACACCTACTTTACAACATGGGAGCGCACACACACACACACACACTCTCTCTTTCTCACTCACTCACTCACACACACACACACACACACACACACACACACACACACACACACACGCTATCTGTGAACCTCCCTTTATCTCATAGCAGGTCTCTCTCTCTCTCTCTCTCTCTCTCTCTCTCTCTCTCTCTCTCTCTCTCTCTCTCTCTCTCTCTCTCTCCCCCTGATAGGCCATCATCAGGCTGCGCACAGGTGTTGTCCCACCCCGGCCACTCTCCCGTCACATCCATTGCCTGGGCTCCCTCTGGGTCTTTCCTTGTGTCTGCGTCCCCAGTGGACACAGCCATGCTGGTACAGAAACACGGATACTGCTCTGTTGATTTATGTGCACTGACAAGTTATAGTCTCATCCCAAGTTGTGTAAAGAGTTATTTTAATGCCTTTGTTGTAGACATTGTGCCCGCAATATTTGAACAGTAAAATAGTGGAGGTGTTACGTGTACTGTATGTACTGGCTACTGATAATCTTTAGACACACACACACACATGAACATACAGATGCACACACACTTTCATCCAGAGATTGATTTGATATGCAAATGACAACATTTCCTCTTTAACTGACAGTAATATAGTACCACCCCAGTTAGAACAGATTTATAGTCATTCATGTTTCAGTGAGCACACCATGTTGCATGTTTGTTTATGTGTTTATTTGTTTTTTATATGAATTTAGTTTTTTGATTGTTTTGTTTGTGCGTGGTGAGTGTGTAGGTGTGGGATGTTGCTGCAGAGAGCTGTGTTCCACTGCAGCGAGTGGGAGGCGGGGGCGTAACTTTCCTGTCCTGGGCACCAGATGGTGACAGAGTGTTGGCAGCCACACCCTCAGCCCTCTTCAGGTGAAGCCTCTGCCAAAATCAGTTCAGTCCATGGCCTCCAAGCCCCTTCAGATCCATGGCATGTGTTAACTGATAACGCTCTGTGTGTGTGTGTGTGTCTTTAGGGTATGGGAGACAAGGATGTGGACATGTGAGCGATGGCCATGCATAAAAGGCCGTTGTCAGGTGATTTTTTTTTAATTATTATTATTTTTATTTTTTTTACTGCTATACACACACATACCATCTAATGTGCACTAAATCCACTGAATATTGAAATTTACATGTGTGTTGTACAAGTGAGAACCCCAACACACACACACACACACACACACACACACACACACACCCCAAGTAAATAAATAAACTCCCTGGCAGAAGAGACGCTTAGTCTCAATGGGACTATCCTGGCTAAATAAAGGCTAAATAAAAAAAAAATAAACTCAACATATAATTTTCCTCTCCCTCTCCCAGTCTGCTTGCTGGAGCCCCGATGGCTCCCGGTTGTTGTTCAGCGTTCAGGGTGAAATGGTTATCTATGCCCTCACCTTTACCGACTCACCAGGTAGGCTATGCATCCATCTCCATTCTGTCAAGTAGGTGTGTTTATGTAGATCTATGCATATCTTGCGCAACATTTCATGTTAAGGTCAAGCATTGTCCTTGTGCAGAAGACACAACCACTTAGAATGTATGTACGTTTACATTGTAGGAGGCCCGAAAGCTGCAGCTGTGGTAGCTGATCTGTCAGAGACTACCTTTGACAGTCCTAATGGAGATATAACGTGAGTGCTGTGCCTGTATTTACAGTAACAATGGCTGAGAAGTACATAGATATGAATCTCTTTGGGTGTGCTCTGTGTAAAAGATAGTGGTGTTGTATGCTTTTGGATTTGCAGAATTGGAGGGGAAGTGCAGTCCCTGGCATGGGATCCTAGAGGAGAAAGACTCGCTGTGCTCCTGAAAGGTATTTTTTTCTTTGGAGAGTTTTGGTTACAGTCAGTTGGTATCTTGAGGCGCTTCTTTAGTCTATAGAGGCTTCTCTAATAAGCCCATTTTTACCTTTGGAATTGTATTATAACGACACAGTGATGTTGGTCTTCAACTCTTTCTTTTTCTTCTTCGGGTCTTCATTACCCGCTCACAATTATTCCAGAGTTTTACATGTTTTTATTGGAAGGGTCAGTGATGCAGGACGACGATGTTTGTTTATTTTTATCTTTATGAGAAGATGTTTTGTTCCAATGTAACTTGCTTAAGATTTGAGCCAAAGACCACACAAAGCACACCAGATGTAACTCACACTTTTATTCTCCTGTGAAGTATTTTGTTATTGTTTGGGGAACAGCCTGCCCATACTTTGTTTCGTGTGCACAGACACAAAGCTGTAAATAACGAGAGGAACAGGATTTTTTTTTTTTTTTAAGAACTAATGGATTGTGATATTTGCTGAATGCTGTAACAAGCTTTACATGTTAGAAATCACTTAGTGTTGGTGACTTGCATGAGTTACTTTTCTTTTGGTTTCTTTAGGTATGGTTTTAGTCCTGTCTATATATTTACAGGGAATATAAGCACAGAGGGGCGTCCTGCAGTGATTGCTGTTTTTAAGACCCGTGCCAGTCCAGTGTTCGAACTCCTACCATGGTGGGTCCACTCTTTACCTTTGAACACACCTACATTCCTTGCTCCCCCATACACACACTCCTCCAAATTTTCTTTTTATTCACATGATGATTTGACTTAAAATGTGATGATTTTTTTTTTCTTTCAGTGGGTTTATACATGGAGAAGCCGGGGCTGAACCCAGACTTATGCAATTCCACCCTCACTTTCAGCACGGGGCACTGCTGACTGTGGTAAGTGCTTTTACCAATTTACTGTCATACATGCAATTAGTTTCGCATACTTGTGTGTGGTGACTGACTGACTGACTGAATCTGTGACTGAATGAGTCTTTCTTTTGCCTTTCCAGTGTTGGTCCAATGGAAAAATCTCCCATTTGCCCTTCTACTTTGTGAGTGCAGGGGCTGCCCAGCCTAACCCACTGCCTCATCTTACAGGCCAAAGTGCCGACTACAGCACACATCAGCTTTACAGTGAGCAGTGCTCTTAACATACACACACACACACACACACCACACCACACATGCAGCTGCCTCTTCTCCGCAGCATTGTTTGTAATAAAATAAATAATGTAGATTACTAATCATTTCTTTGGTGTTCTTGAGAAATGCGCAGTTTAACAGACATACAACCACTGGTGTTTATTGGACAACATACTTTACTGTGAAAGACCTTTGTTTAGTGCAGAATAAACCTTCACTGGCAAAAAACGGGGAGAGATGACAAAATTCAAATGCAGAGAATGAATGTGTGCACATGTGTATATATATATATATATATATGATATAAATCTTAGACATTAGAGCTTGACCTGGTTTCACCAGACAAACCCTGAGGGCTCACAATAGGCCCTGTTAGACAAACAACTGAAGTTGCATATGCAACCCCTTAGGACTTTGGGAATGACGCACACTCGGATACAGAGAAGTTTTTCATAGTCCAATCTTCATCCCCGAAACAAGACCAGCAACAAAAGATCAAAAAAAGTTTAATGATTATCCAAACAGGTGTGTCCTTTGGATCATTAAAACATACAAATATACACATGCCACTCGCCCTCCTTGTTTTATATCGAAAATATACAGCATGTATGTGTATACTAAACTGTTCCTCTTTCTCGATGGCAATCTTCATTTTTGTCATTTTTACATCATCCGTAATTATGAACCATTATATACTTTCTGCCTTTTTTATGGTTTCTGCTTTCAACAACTTTGTAGATGAGTTATGAAACCTTTCCCAAGCAAGTTAGCATGCAGCTGGTGAATGGAGGATAGAGAACGGCCTGGGGGAAACCTTCAGAACGGATCAAATCAATATCTTCATCTTTCAGTACAGTCTGCCCTCAAAAGTAAATAATATGTATAGTATTATTAGCAGTTGGGATAAATAAAGTCAGTTTCTGGAGGTGCTTGAAAAGTGAAGTAAGGGGGGGAAGAAGTAAACAAAAATCTCAAAGCAAGCATGCCAACTCATCGCTCACACACACCTCTGCATTCGCAGATGCACGCACGCACGCACACACACACACACGCATGCACATACACACACACACACACACACCTTCTATCACTCCTCTCTGCAAATCAACCTGTCAAAACACACCACTGTCCACTCTTTAACAGCCCAATGAGTTTGTACAGTGTATATAGTCTAAGAACATGTCCTCTGAGAGGAGAACGAAGAAGTAAGGATCTTCCACAAGTATCAAATCAAGGCTCCATCAACTGGGGTAGATGTAAATATATATACTGTATTTAAAACATCCTATTTTACCTTGTACCTATTCTAAATCAACACATACAAACTGAATCAACACACAACTCATTTCAAAATATTGATGTCCTCAATAGTCTCCCTTGGGTTACTTTTGTAGTCAGGATAACTGATAACTAAATTATTGTGAAAGGACATTTTGAGCACTTTTAGCCCAGAGGTTCGCTACCCAGATTTTGGCCAACAGAAATGTGCTCATCGTTAGCCTGACCGAGGTAGCACTGGGCACAGGTTAGGATTTGGAGCTGTTGATGTTGCGTAGTGTGAACTTTTGTGAGCGTGTCCGGTTCCTTTCAAGATCCCCTGTATGAAGAAAGCAGAACGTCCCATTTTATCTTCCTCTTAAGGTGACAGGGGTTACATTGCCTCCATTGCCCAGGCCTTGAGCTCGTCCATGTCGTCGTCATCCTCCTCCTCTTTTTTCTTGGCTAAAATAGGAAGACGGGAAAAGTTCATTACAGCAGTTAACCAAGTATGCCACATAGAGCACCCATTACAGAACCTGTTTAAAACTAGGACCACATGATTTATTTATATATATATATATATATCAGACTCATGTGCTAATGAATGGAGAGGGAAACAATCTTACATATAAATCACTTAACTCACAAAAGTTTTGTTCTCCCCCCCTTAGAAAAGGCCCTTTAAAATGTGTGTTATCTTCATTGGAAGATTCTCTTGAATGGATCTTTTATACTTCTCTGGAGACTTAAAAAGCTTTTAAGTTAGAAATCTGACCTGGTTTGGATGGCAGAGAAGTGGAAGGCACACTTGGTAATGGGACATCTTCCGTCCCACCAATTTCCAACAGATTTTTGTCTAGTTCCTCCTGCTCCAGCTCTTCCAGTTCAGCTAGCAGCTCGTCCTAAATAGGTTCAATAGACAGTATTATTTACATCTGGAAATCACACTTCTTACCCCATACAACATTGGAAATATACATGCCCATCTTTCTCATTGCTACAACTAAAGACATGTCTACCATACAATCTCTAAAATTATAAGTAAAAAAAAAAAAAAAATGTCATTTACAGTACTCTGACAGCAGGTGACCAGTCCTACAAACACCTACCTCATCAATGTCCTCACCAAACCCAACAGGTCTGGAAATAGCGTCTGAGATCTCTTGAGCAAGTTCTTGCTGTTCAGTAATATCCTGCATCAAGTCGTCCACTTTATCGATGTCCCTGTAACATCAGAGAAGTGATGGTTGAGCAAATCTAATCAACAAGAGGCATTGAAAAGTGGAAGGGGGAAAACAATTGATTAATGGACTTACATGTTTTCGTGTGCAGCCTTCATAGCCTTTGCGGCAAATCCCATATTCTTGAGCACCTCGGTGTTAGTGTTGGCATTCTCCAGTGCCTCCCTCTGGAACTCGATGGTGGACAGAGTTCCATCGATCTGAGCCAGCTGCTTCTCATAGCGTTTCTTCCTCTTCAATGCCTGCAAGGCAGCTGTGCAGCGAGTTCATAGGTTAGTTGACAAACATGAGGTAACGTTATCAACATAAGTTGATTGGTGACATAGCTACGGTCATGGAAAACCACACCCTATTTCTCTCTTACGTCAAACATCCACAATTTTGTCATGTGAGGGGGGATGCCCGATTGTTGCAAATGACCATCATCAGATAATATCATTACCTTCAAAATGTATCAGATGGCACACAACATGATCACTTTACTTACTAGCTAGCCAAAGCTAGCATGACAACTTCAACCCATATAGCTTGAGAGTGAACACCGCTGAATGTCAACTCGGAGCCCTGTGGCTGCTAACGTTAACTAATAATAAAGTCAGCTAGCTGTCAATATGCACCAAGACAGTTCGTTAAATTATGCAGATAGATATTTGTATTATGAGACCCCCCACCCCATTTCCTTCCAAATTGAATACTACATCGTGTGTTTCCAAAGAATCCCCTTAATTAAACAGCTAAAGCTTCAAAACTATCCCTATTTACCGTTAGCTTACAGACAGATAGCTAGCTAGCTTGCTAACTGGCATGAAGTTTCACAGGGTATTTAAATTCTAATGCCCAATATCAAACCGATACATTTCACTATTATTAAAACAGAACTTTGTTTAAACATTTTATATTACACCAAGAACAATCAGCAAGTGTGTGTAAATTCCAACTTACCTCGTTTGTTTTTCGTGCCGTTCTTCTTAGCAGTGACAAGTTCCTGTTCAATCTTTTTCTCTAGGAAGTCTTGTTTTTTGGTTAACATTTCCTCTGTCTCGCGAAGTCGTTGGATAGCCTCTTGCGGACTTGGCCCTTTTCCTCCTTTACTCCCTCCGCCAAACAACTTTCCAAATACAGACATGTTGAATAAAAATGACAAAATCGAAACCTTTCCTCTAAACAGTCAGCTAAACGCCACTGAGTATGACTAGCTACGTCTCCGTCTGCCTTGTTGATGTTCTATTTCCGCGTTTAGGCCTGGTGACGTAATTTTCCATCATGGTGTTTTATCGCCACCAGGAGGAGGAAGTGAAGAACTGGCTTTGGTCTTTGCTGGTGTTTCACTACACTTGCGCTCTCATGTGGATCAATGAGAAATTGCCATTGAAAACACGTATGTATTAACCCGGTATAAAGGTGACATTGATAGACTGGTTTAAAATCTATCTATCTATCTATCTATCTATCTATCTATCTATCTATCTATCTATCTATCTATCTATCTGTCTGTCTGTCTGTCTGTCTGTCTGTCTGTCTGTCTGTCATATAGGATCTAATTCCATAGGCCTATAGGAACACTTCAACTTTTGAGGAAGGCCTATGACAATTTGTTTTATAGCTATGAAGGGTGGTTAGATGCCAGTTTTACTCCCACTAGCCATGTGATATTGGGTTTACTGCTGATTGCTGTGGTGGTGAGGGAAGGGAGGGGGGTGGGGGGGTGAGCAGCTGTGAGTGTGTTGGTTGGACTTACTATTAAGGCAGAGGAGTGGGTCAATGTGCTGTGGGTTAGAAACAGAAATGTATAGTTTTTCTTTTACATTAAGATATGCATATTTTGAAGTGGGACATAAGCCTATGTATCTTTTAGCTTTGAATGTGATGATACAATTCTTTGATTTGTTTTGAGACTTGATAATCAGATTCATGCCTTTTCCGATGATTTGCTGTAATCTGCTCAATAATAGGGCCTTCATGATGTTCTTCATACTATAATCCACTTAGGGGACTGGACAACAGACCAGCAATCTTATTTGGCTTGTCTATTATATTGAGCCAATTGCAATCTGTGCAGACTGTATGGCGTTGTGTTTCTGAATTATTCAAAGACTTAACTGCAAAACTCCTTGTGTAGAATCAACATACAGTGTCACTGAAAAAAAAAAAAAATCATTGTGACTTTGTATATGCATGGGAAGTATGGAAGACACTTTATTACCTTCACCAAGGAGGTTATTTGTTCGCCGGTGTGTGGCTGTGTGTACAGCAGTGGTCCTCAAATATTTTTCCTCAAGGGCCGAATTTTATCAAGCATATTAAGCCAAGGGCCAACCCCGCAAACATTAAAAACCACATGTTGAAAGGATGCTAGTTAGAACATCACAAAGTAGTCCTCTTTTAGCTGTCTGCTTTCTTTAATGCACCTCAATAAACTTCGTATTTAGTATGAGTGCCTATAGGCCTAATGTTTATAAGGTCTGTAAGCATTTTCATGGAGAAAACTGCTAAGTCAGATGGTGCTGCGGGCCACTCATTTGGTTCCTGCGGGCCGGATCTGGCCCACGGGCCGCCATTTGGGGACCAGGGGTGTACAGCATAACTCGAAAACTACTGCATGGATTTGGATGAAATTTTCGGACAACGTGTGTATTGGGACAAGTAAGAACTGATTCAATTTTGGTGGTGATCGGTGATCCAGAACACCATCTGTGACCACATTGCCTTGGCAGAGGTCTGCACTCCTTGAGCGCTTTTCTAGTTAGATACTCTACTGACAATACTTCCCTTTGACCATGAATATGTCTGCTCATGCCCATTTTCTCTCTCAAAGAAGTTGTGCTTGTTAGGCCATCCACTCTTCCCTCTGAATGCAAGATCTGTAAAAATTATAGACTTATATTTTGAATACAAGTAAGGTGAAAAGGTGTAGCATGGCCGTCATTGGCCGAGGGATAAACTTGATTTGAATGTTGAAGCAGATGTACAGTAAGTTTAGCTTTCACTGTGCTTTGCAATATGACATAGGTTCTCAAAGTGCGGCCCACAGAAACATTTCTGCCGGCCCGCGATAACATCTGAAAATATCGGTAAAACTGTACATTGCTTTGAAAGAATGAATCTCCAATTAGTAGTGTGTAGTGGTACCTTTATTTATTACAATAAATGTAAACTGTATAGATGCAACCCAGTCATTAAAATAATTCCAAATGTTTTTTTTTTTCCCCCTTTTTCTCCCCCCGCCCCTTTGGTTCAGTGTTGGGTCCCTAAATTGGCCCTCACCTATCAAAAATGTGAAAACCCCTGAAACATGGTAGCCTGGCTTTGGCCATCCCCTTGGTCTAGGCTTTAGCTTAGTACAAAGGACTGGGATTGCATCTATTGACGAACGATTGCAAGCTGGAGGTGTGAACTGTAGAAGTTTGAACCAATAAATCTGATTTCACCCAATCGTTAACGTTATGCATGAGCTTGGTCGTGAAGTCAGCTATGCTACAATAGCAGAAACCCGACATAATCTCTCACAACTCCCGATCCTGCTTGTTTTTTTAGCTCAGTATGAAATTGCTCGCTGTAAACGATGCCAATGGCCGGAATGCCAGACGGAGTTGTGGAGGGACATGATTATTGAGTGGAAGTCATAGGAAGGCAAGGCCAGGCTAGCAATATGGTATTCACATCCAGTTTGCATTGCTTTGTAATGCTCTATATTATGCAAAGTATGCCCTGTAATGATTGACACAAGAGAATACTTTTTAAATTGATAATATGGAATAAATATCTGTCTTGATTTGCCTTTGGTGATGGTCTACACTTTCCCACTTTCAAATTTATAAGCTGACTGTGTGACAGAAATCTTTTAGTCTTCTGAAAGTAGACAAATGCCTAAAAACTACATTTGTAGTACCGTGAGTAGCTTTGATAAGGGCTTCAAAATGGTAATAATAGTTATCAACTAATCATCATATCTCGGCAGATTTATGTACACACAAGTGAAAAAAGTTATACCTTCAAGAAAAAACAATTAAAATTGACTTCATTGTTCCTTGTTTTTTACTTTATTTTCCAATTTACATTAATTAAACCGTAACAAAACAAAAACAAAACCCTCCCCAAAAAGAACAAAAAAATAAAAAAAAAATAAAAAATAAAAAAAATGATCATGATCATAATAATATTAATAACAAAAAATATACACACCCTCACACATTGAGACACACCCTGGCTCTCAGAGAGGGGGAAGCTATCTTGGGAGCTGGGTTGCTGTCAAACTCCGGCTATTCCTGGAGGAGCCCCTCCATCCTCCGATCATTCCGGACAGTTCCGTGCTCCCAGCTCAGGGTGTGTGTGCAGTGTGAGGCAAGTAGGGAAGGGGGATTCAGGGACCTTCTAACAATGATGGATTTTTGGTTTTGAAAAGTCATAGCACCTTCTGAAATGGGGAGGGGGGGAGAGAGGGGGTAGTAGGGGCATCTAAACAAGGCTCATGCATGTTCAGCCTCACCTCAGGCTAACTCTTACTTTGTGTTGCCAGCTTGAGGTAGCTTCAAGAAAGAATAACCCACTAAAAAAAAATTAAAACCAAAACAAAACAATAAGGGTAATGAAACTAAAAGAAAACAGACATTTTTTCCAATTTTATTAGCATTTCTTTGGTTGTGTGTTGTAAGGATAAAACAGAGTTCCTAACAAGGGCTGTCAAGGGGAAATAAAAAAAACTCAATCAATCACACTCAAACCCAAAACCTCCCAAATTAAAAACTGCACTTCCCAAAAAAGTGTTGGCGTGCACACAGACACACGCACACACACACTCACATAAACATGGAAATATATAAATCAATATCTGGATGAAACACAGACTTTTACAACAATAGAACCAAGGTTTTATAATACACAGTAAATGTTTTTTCCTAGTTGGTAGATTTTAGGAACACCTGAACTTTTTACATCATTCTAGAAAGACAGGGAGGGGCCTAGAGAACTGGGTGGATCCTGATGTTCTGTAGTGGGAGGGGCATCTGTGGTATCCAATCAAACTCACCCAGTTCTGTGCACCTTCCCTCACTGTGTTGGGGGTATAAGAGTGACATCGAGTCATGTTTCGTTGCTTCTTTCCCTCTCATGTTCGTCTGTTCCTTCCATCTCACCCTGACGCCCATCGGGAACATGGGATCTTTGGGAAACATGACTGATGTCAGAGGGGCAAGCTGACAGGGGGGATACTGGTGCCGCTCAGTGGAACTACAAACCCATACTTCTGGTGTCGCTCAGTGCCGATATCCTAGGCGCACAACTTGGAGAGCACAACTTTACGTTTGGAGGAAAAAGTATCAAATCAATTTTAATGTCTTTTCCTGTCTTTTCCATTGTCTTCGTTTCTTTTTTTTTTAAAGTGTGTATTGCTTCTTAATGGACTTTTCATATCGTTTGTGTTTCTTTTGTCTTGTTATTCCACTTTACAAGAAGCAGACGGCTCCGATGTCCACTCCAAACTCCTGGTCAGCACCTCCAACGTCCATGGGAGCAATGTCCACAATGGGCAGCCTGGACGTCTTCTGGGTTTTGTACTCGATGACTGTCTTGGCCCACTGGCCTGTGTGTTTCTGTGTAGGCAAATGAGTGTAGAAAACAGAAAGTCAGCAACAACTATTGGTGTGTGACTGTTACTATTCCAGTATCTTCTGTATCGGTATATCTATATACTATTCCAGTATGTTCTGTATCTGTATATCTATTCAGGGAGAAATAACATATATTATTTTATGAGCGACGTACCTTGCAACCATCCTCCAGCACGCTGTACGTGAAGCGGCTGTTGCCCTCAGCTCTGATCTCAATTTCGTTGGAGCCCTGGAGCAGCAGGGACTTCTTCAGGTTACCAGTGGCCTGGTCCATGTAGGCGATGCTGTTCTTGCAGTGGTAGGTAATCTTCTGGGTAGCCTCCGTGGAGAGCAGCCTCAAGAAAGTGAGCTGGATGTTAGCGGTGTTGCCTGGCTGGTTGTCGTCAGCATAGCTGAACTGTAAAAAATAAAAGAAAACCCATGTCAAGAAAAGACATTAAGAAGTAACTTGAGGCCAGTGTTGGTAAGATGGAAGTGTCATAACAACAAGAGGAAATCAAACTTTTGTGAAATACCAATAACAATTTGGAAGAAGCACTTACGTGGAATCCACCGTTCATGGTCTCTCCGAACCAGACGTGTTTCGACGTCTTGCTCTTGCTGTTCCACCAGTTCTTGCGTGGGACGCTGGGAGTGTTGGGGTAGACGCAGGTCTCGCCGCTCTCCATGTTACAGAAGACCTTGATGGCATCAGCAGTGCTGCCCAGGTTGGGATCAACCCAGTAGTCGCCTGTCACAGAGCATGAGAGCCATAAGATGCAGAAATGCACACTTCTCAGTCTTCTAGGTCAATAAGGTTGATAATGGCAAATATTTTTGTCAATATTGAAATGGTGATTACTACACATGATTACTCTTGTGATTTTGGAAACTGCATCCTGTATTATGAAATTAAAGCCTAAATCGTTTTTCATATAAGTAAACTGGACAATAAATTACTAAGCCATCAGATCATTAACAAAACACTTAAGCCATGTGTATATAATAATAATAATAATAATTAGTGATATGTCTATCAATGTCTATTATTCTATTTACATTATTTTTGGAGAAGAATCTCATGACTAATCAAAAAAACTACCCGTACTGTCGTAAAGCACCACGAGACATAATGTATTGTATTTGAGCGCTATACAAATAAAATTGAATTGAATAAATTGATGTTGTGTCTTTCACTTACCGCTCTTCCATTCAGGGTGGCAGAGTTTCAGGTCCCTGCAGCTGCGTGCTGGGTTCTTGGGGGTTCCGTCAGGGCTGCGCAGGTTCTCCAGCTGGCTGGTGATGGACTTGAGTGTGGAGTCCACCTCCACGTCGTGTTGCCTGAGGGAGCTGGCTGGATCATCGGCACGCATGTATCTCAAGGGGTCTGGGCCCTTCTCATGCTGTCCCAGGCCGGCGAAGGCAGACATGTCAATGCCAGGGCCTGGAGGACCAGGAGGTCCAGGGGGTCCAGCGTTACCAGGGGGACCCTGCAAGGGTCAAAGAGGAGAAAGATACAGGTGAGATACAGTACAGGTGAGAATCAGCCCAATCTAACTTTGTGAGAGAAGAGGACATCCTGGGTGTGTGATGCTGGCTAAATGTTGTGTGTTGTATGATGTTAGCAAAATCATTTTTGTGAAGCTTCTCCATGCAAGAGCCTCTTCTGGATGTGTTCTTTTAGTTAGAAAGCATATTGCTTTGCATGTTTTGTAAGTCCTGTGTAGGAGATGTATATCATAAACTGCTAGTGCCTATAGTGCTGACATTGACCAAAGCACCAGTGTTTGCACATCCAGACTAGTGAAACAAGACTCACAGCGGGACCAGTCTCTCCAGAGCGACCACGGGGTCCAGGGGGTCCGATGGGTCCTGGAAGTCCATTATTACCATCCTTTCCAGCGCTACCAACTCCTCCAGGGGGTCCCTACGTGAAACACAATCAATACATCAATCAATCAAGTCAACGCAGATAAAATGAAAAAAGAAAAGTACTGTGATATGATATGGACATTTGTATGGGAATTAGAATGAGGTGATTCTTTTGAGTGGAACTGAAAGGCTGTGTCTATACCTTAGCTCCGGCAGGTCCAGCAGGTCCAGTTGCACCAGCATCACCAGAGGGACCCTAGAGAGAGAGAGAGAGTGGAAGAGAAAATGTGTGTGAGAAAGAGAGAGTGTGTGAGATCAGTACGCCAGACTTATAAAATGTGTCTGATATCATGTGAATATATGTGTATACAGTATGTCATGCATTAGATGTATGAAATCATGAGTTCTGTGCATGATATTACATGATATTACTTAATACAGTTCCATTTAAGTGAATATGTGTCAGAGATGATCCTACAGTATGTGCAGGAACAGCAGTGTAATAAAGTATAATAAAGAAGTATCTGAGCGTGATGGATTTACAAGGGGTCACATATCTGTCATGAACCTTGGAGACTATTGTTTATATTTGTAGTGTAAGATGTGGCTTATGAGTACTTGATGTGCCCAGTGGTGGCTGCAACATCTGATGAATATTGTAATGCTGATGCTGTGGAAAGTGTGTTTGGATGGAGAGAGTAGTGTATGTGTGTGTGTGTGTGTATTACTCACGGGAGGTCCAGGCAGACCCTGCAGACCGGTGAATCCTCTGTGTCCCTTCTGTCCTCTCTCTCCAGCCTCTCCGGACTCTCCCTTGTCTCCACGTGGGCCTTGGGGTCCCTGAACAGCACAGTACATGTTTATGTTTAGGTTTGAGTATGTTTATATTTACTGTAAGGTGTTCATAAACAAGACCTGATACTCACAGCCATGCCTCTAGCTCCAGCAGGTCCAGGGGGTCCAGAAGGTCCTTGGGCACCCTGACAAATAAGGAGGGAGAAAAACAAAGGCAAAATGAGTAAAAAGTCTTTAGTTCAATTTTGTAATGCATATTAGGCGTCATTGAGGAGGCCTCAGTGCCTAAGTGAAGAACTTGTATGAACCATTTCAACAGGTTTGGAAGGCCATAGATGCAAAACGTGTGAGAGTGAAAAGAATGTGATTGAAGGTCTTTCTAATAATCTTAAATCTAATAATTATTTCAAAAGTTTACATAGTCCCTGGTATTAGCCGTGGCTATTGTGTCAGTATGGGGAGTTGATTATTCTGTCTATGGGGATAATGGCCAATCATCTTCAACTGATACAGTATGTATTTACTGTATGTATCCTGACTGTACATGATGAACTGTATGTGGGGTGGACTGAGGTGTGTGTGTGTGTGTGTGTGTGTGTGTGTGTGTGTGTGTGTGTGTGTGTGTGTCTCCTTTTTCCTCTGTTCTATTTATATTCTCTATCTCTATTCTCTATTTCTGCACTCCGTCATCCTTAATCACTGTCTTATCCACCAGGACTAACATCCACCTGTTCTGGTTTGGCTGAAGTTTTGTGTGTGTGTGTGTGTGTGTGTGTGCACCTTTTGTTTATTTACACAGACTGTGAACAAAAACATGACAAAAAAACTCCAAACAGGGGCTAAAAATGTGTGAAAATCCCAAAAGTGGCTATATTACAGACAGTTCACTTGCCCTCAGACATTTTCCATTATAGGTCTGGGGATAAACCAGTATTTGAGTATCTGAATAGTACAGTAGATCTGTAGATGTGTGATCCTATGTGACACAATGATACTATTGGCCAGCTGCCTGCACAGTAGGCCTACTTCTACCATCTTCCATGGATATGCTCTGAGTTCAGAGTTCAACTGTTCCTAAACAGTCGAGATGTTGATGTAAATATGAATGAATTTGTGTTTATCTGGGTGTTTTATCTAAAATGGTGATACTCACAGACTCTCCTCTGTCTCCCTGTTTGCCCAGAGGTCCGACGGGTCCGGGGGAACCAGTGGCGCCAGGAGCACCAGGGGCACCGATGGGTCCAGTGTTACCACGCTCTCCCTACAGAAGGACATATGGAGAGGGTCATTTGGTTAGACTCAGAGGAAAAGATGCTGTGCATTGAAACCTAAGTCTGCTTTTTATGCCTAACAAAGCACAGGGAAGGTCATGGTGGGCTGAATGCTGGGCTGAAGATGGCCTTTGTAGCAATACGGAATGTAGAAATACAGTATTAGCAGTATAGTTCATGTTTGACTGTCTCATTCAGGAGGACATTGTAGATATTTGATGATGTTTGATATTTGATGAACCTCAAAGATTTTTCATTGTTCCTCCTTACCATTATACATTACTTTGGGGACACTAATACTAACACCTTGTTGTACTATTTAAAAATGGCCTGCCTCTCATTCTGCCTCTGCCCCTTATTCTCAGGGTTTTTATTGTATTTAATGTCTCACCTTCACTCCAGCAGCACCATCTCTGCCAGGGGGTCCATCAGCACCAGCGTTACCCTATAGGAAAAGAGTTTGTATAGGTGTGTGTGTGTGTGTGTGTGTGTGTGTGTGTGTGTGTGTGTGTGTGTGTGTGTGTGTGTGTGTGTGTGTGATAAAGGGAGAGAGAGAGAGAGATGCAAAAGGAAAAGTGAGATGAGAACAGCATAATTGAAGCACACTTCCAGAAGTTATTGTCGCTGCCTCTTGACAGGTCTATTTCCCTAAACATGTGATTTACAAACCTCTCTTCCGGGCTCTCCAGCAGGTCCGGTCAGGCCAGGAGGTCCAACAGGTCCAGGGGCACCACGGTCACCACCAGATCCAGGAGATCCCTGTTTCCCTGGCTCACCCTGGAGTACAACAACATCAGAAGACCAGTCAATTACCTGAATTAATGACTAGAGTATCCAGCTTAATGTGTACCTGCCTAAAATCTACTCGGTCAAGTATTCTACAGAAATTATTTTACATGTGGTGACATTCAATAAGTCAGTGGCTCTTTTATCCAACAAAAGCAAAAACAACTTCCATCTGCATTGTTCTGTAAAGATGCACAGTACTGGTCACAAAGACATATTGTGATCATACACAATAGCTGTAGTATTTAGTGGCTGGTAGTGTGTGATTGTAAAACATACAGGAGCTAGGTAGGTTGCTAGGTAAGTTACTTAGGCCTAGACATGGAGGAGCTAGGAAGGTTACTTAGGCCTAAGGAACGATGGTACTTACAGAAGGTCCTGGAAGTCCGGGGAAGCCTCTCTCACCACGCTGTCCAGGCAGACCAACAATACCACGCTGACCAGCAAGACCAGCTGGACCAGAAGGACCATCAGGACCCTGAATCACAACAGATCACTGAGTGAGCATTGACTTTATTCAGATACCATTCTTAAAGATCAATGGTATGCGTGTCTGTATTTGTGTGTTGGAGTATTGAAAGATTAGAGAGAGACTAACATCTTAAAGATCAATGGCGTGTCTGTGTTGGTGTGTTTGTGTGTTTATGTGTGTTTATGTGTATGTGTGTGTGTGTGTGTGTGTGTGTGTGTGTGTGTGTGTGTGTGTGTGTGTGTGTGGGGTGTGGTTGTGGTAAAACAACAGACAGCACTGTAAAATGGAGTATTGAAAGATTAGAGAGAGACTAACAGCGGGACCATCCTCTCCGGGTTCTCCCTTCTCTCCAGGTGCGCCAGCAGGTCCACGGAGTCCAGCATCTCCTGCTCTACCTGGGGGACCAGCATCACCACGCACTCCCTTGGGTCCGTCTTTACCAGCACCTCCAGGTGGACCAGCAGGGCCAGGGTTTCCCTAAAGAAAATACAAACAACAAGAGTAAATGGAAGAACATCAAAGCTTCATCAACCAAGTGCACAGCATATGGTCCATGCTTCAAAGTGCAATAGATTTGTGTATGAAGTGTGGACTTACGTTGGGACCAGGTGATCCAACACGTCCAGCAGCACCAGGGAATCCAGTGGCACCCTAAAAAGAAGCAAAAAGGTACAGTAGACCCATTATGGCATGCTGGTATAACCAAAGTCGTTTAAGGCAAGTCCCTTCACTCGGCAGCCATCTTGGAGACGCCTTAGTCTTAGTCTTAGTCTGACTTACTGTAGTGAGTGCAAGCCCCTATCTAAGTGAATGGGGAGATATCCACATCTCCAGATCCCCAGGTTGTATTCACTTAAAAAGTGAATTGTATGAATCCTTGTTTAAATCGTAATTGAATGGCGCAGATATCTTTGTGGAGGTTGCCCAAATAGCATTTTAAAAGACTTCTAAACATGAATTTGCTCACTGTATCTGCGCAAACATCACTATGCAACCATGCCTCTTCGAACAACGCAATTCACTTCTTTTACTGCAAGGCAGGACTTCCAGTTTCTGAACCTGGCCATTGTGTCAGGTGATGTGTCTCTTCCTATAATAAAATCTCTGGTATAACTTAAAAGAATGGGCTAATTGATGCTATATGAACTATTATCTGAGTGATGGGTGTGATGTCTTTGGAGTGTAATACTCACAGGAGCGCCCTGGGCACCACGGGCTCCTTTAAGTCCAGACACACCAGTGGGGCCCTTGACAGGAAGAAGAAGTTGAATTAGTGAACATGACATCAAACTATGAAATAAAGGCAGACATCTTAAGAACTCACCATCCAAACATATATCTCATTACGACACTTTGCTTATCAACTTGATTACTGTACATTAATTTATGGATAGACTACACCTATGCTTATCAACTTGATTACTGTACATTCATTTATGGATAGACTACACCTCAATGTTACCCTACTAAATTGACTTACCACAGGTCCGGGGGCTCCAGAGGGTCCCTGAGGTCCAGGGGCACCAGAATCTCCCTTCTGACCACCCTCACCAATCTCACCCTTGGCACCAGCCTGGCCATCAGCACCCTACAGCAAGCAGAGGTCAAGCAGAGGTCAGACACAGTTCATTAGATGCATCAACTAACCAACCAACCAACCAATCAATCAATCAATCAATCAATCAGAACTTTAACCAAGTAGTCAATCAACCAATTACTTATCAATTAGCTGAATCAATCAATCAATCAACCAATCACACCAGAACACTAAAGATTGACTGAAAATGATCCCATGACTAGCAATATAGCTTATTTATTAAAAAAACACTGAAGTGTTTTATGACAGTATTTGCACTTACAGGAGGTCCAGCAAAACCAGCAGGTCCAGGAGGACCATTCTCACCACGGTCACCCTGAAGGAAGAGAGGGGAAAAATAAAGACTTAGTCATATTGTGAAAGTCTGTCAAAGTAAGACAGCAGGTGTATGTACTATGACAGCTGCCAAATATAGAAAACCAGCTCTGCATGCTGATCTGCATTCTTGGTGATGTGGGCTCTGAAAGTCAACAAAATGTGCATGGCAAGACAAACAATCTTTTTTCCATTGGATATTTAATATAACTATCATAGAAATAAAGTGAACAGTGGTGGAGGTTGAAGTATTGAAATTAGAATGTCATTATTATCATAACCATGCAGTTTATGTATTTATGTTTCAGTTAGAGCTGACTTAGCTGTCTTTACAATTATTATGTTTTATGATGTTTGTATTGAGCTA
This sequence comes from Sardinella longiceps, assembly GCA_027497455.2. Lineage (NCBI taxonomy): Eukaryota > Metazoa > Chordata > Actinopteri > Clupeiformes > Clupeidae > Sardinella > Sardinella longiceps. Next base: position 24,581,146 of record JAODXP020000015.1, on the reverse strand, counting down.
TATTGGCATTATTTTGGTATATAACTACTATATTGGTATATAGCTGAACTACTTGTTTTAAAATAGCACTATGCTCAATGTATGTGGCTTCAAGCAATTTCCTTTGGGGCAAAAGACAAACACAACAAACATAAACAAAAATGTAAAGAGCAACACTAAGGAAACCTTAGTCAGATTGTCTCCTGTGAAATACTGTACATTTCCAACAGTACCATAAAAGGTACACAATGCCAAAAGTTTGGGTTTATCTGTCAACTTAGTTGTCACTTTTATGGTTAATTGACTCAATACAGGATGAATGAAAGTCCTCTTGGCTCCACCTACAGTCTCATTGGTGAATTTACTAAGTGTGCCATCATGTTAAAAATTGTAGCCTAGAAATCTATGTACCCCATGGTTTGGTTTGTCAGGCAATGTAAATTGTATGGTGGATACATTTATTGACTTTAAACAATGTCCATAGGTCTTATGATTAAAACAAACTAGGACTTGGGAAGAATGGGCAAATGAGGCCTTAGCAATACATTACCAAGCTAACAAACAGTGAATTGGTTGGCGACTATGGATGTAATTAACAATTATTAATCTTTGGATCTAATAAGTTTTTAAGTGCTTTAAACAACAAAATGTAAAGAAAAAAGATGTCTATCATCCATATATTGACCTAAAATGTTATAATGTAATTTTGAAGCATATTTTTTGTTTATGATTACATTATTACCCACATAACTGGCAAGTAATTGAATAGTTAGCAACTTATTGGTGTATTACTTATTGCAACCTTATTGCCAATGCTGGATGGATGGTGAATGAGTTTTAAATTATACAACTACCTTCATTCGTTATCATTAAATAATAAATAATAATTGATCAATTCTGTAATTCAGTCATGTCATTAGGGCAGGTACCCTGCCCATTAAGTTCTTTGAAGAAACTCAGGCTTAGTCCAAGAAGAAAAGGGTTTCCCCACAGCTAAACTGCTTCTCAATGCTCCTAGAGGTGCTTGCAAGAACCATAGCCTGAAGGCAGTCTGAAAATTGATTCCTTAATGAGATTAAGATTCCTCGAAAGACTTCAACGGCTAAACATCTAAAAACAAGACATTTCTTGCAACTTTCTCACTAAAACGGTAACCTGATCTGCATAGCCTTGGTAGGCCTATTCTTAATTATCACTTAAAAACATGACACTCCTCTTCTACTCCTCCTCTACAGCAATTCAATGTAGATTCACATTTACATAATTTGCTTATTTTACAGTATGTAGGCCTAATGTAAGTTATGTTAGTTGTATAATATGTTTTGTTCTATATTGGCTACACTAATCCTATGAGGAACTGAGTAGGTCAATGTGGAGACCACTGGCCACTGCATTTAATCTAAAACACTAAGCTGCTTTTCTAATGACTCTGAGGTATAGTGCTATCTAATGTAATGAACCAGCCTCTGTCTGCTTGTAAATGCATACTGCATACTGAGTGTAACATTAAGCAGAATAGGTAATAGGACTGTAAAGTGAACTGCATGGCGAGGAATATTGCTGCTCAGGACTTTAAAGCTGTTTTATAAAATTCTCATGGTATCCATTGGGTTTTGAGTCTTGTGCACAGCTTTGCAGTTATTCATATTGGATACAGTAGCCGCACATGGTAGAATGCCTTATTTACAGTAAGCAGAGCTGGGCCTTCAGTGAGTGAATATCTGGACAACAGTGCCTATTGACATACCATCAGTATTGTTGCTTCTTTATATTCTGTTGATGTTTTTGGGTAATTTAGATATTTTTTAAGCTTTTAGTAACTGAGGTAAAAATGTGAGGTGGCCAAAATAGGGGTAAACAACAGAGATGGGGTAAGTAGTGTGGGTGAGTAATAATACATATAATTTATCTGTTCACTTCAAGTTCATTTCCTGTGGACTAAGTAAATCAACAGACGAAACTGACATAGTCATTTGCATAATAAAAGGGAGCTTATCAACTTGTGTGTGAAATGTGAAGAGTGACGTGAATTATCAGTAAGCATCAGTGACAGTGAGTATCAGTGAGTGCTTGGGTGGTGTAGCCGTTGTGCCCTCCAATTGTAATTGATAGTTGGCAAAAATGTAAGTCGCATTGGATAAAAGTGTGGTGCCAAATGCATAAATGAGTAATGAAATCAGTATAAATGGCTTAAATGAACGGACGGTGGACTTACAGGGGCTCCACGGGCACCAGCAGCTCCAGTTGGGCCAACAGCACCAAGCTCACCCTGGGGAAGACAGAAATACCAACATCTTGATCAATTTTCTGCTCTGTAGTTGCAGCAAATACAAAGACACCTGACCTAAAATGCTTACTAAAATCATAACTTCATATCTCAAAAATAGATGTGATTGATTGTCTGTCATTGCATGTCAATATAATAAAAATTATTGTAAAGTATTTTTACATGGAGGTGTCTGACTCTACACGTGTATCTATCGGCCATCTCAATACGTATCAACCTCATGTTCTCACAGGTGTATGTACACACATAGACTATTAGAGGAGGGCTGTCTATTTTAGTCATTTCATTGAGGTATTTGTGAGCAATATTGACATTTATATTACATGGCAAGGTGACAATAATCTTACCTTAGCTCCATTAGGACCAGCAGGGCCAGGAGGACCAATGGGACCAGTCAAACCCTAGGGTTAGGAAATTAAAGGGACAAACATGAAATGGAGAACAAGAGAAGGGGCCAGAAGAGCCAGTAAACTGCTCCATATAATGCATTTTAATAATTTTCTCTTCTCAATTCTGAATTCATATTCTGAATTTCGTCACTTACTCTTGAGCCATCTTTTCCGGGAGCTCCCTCAGGTCCTTTCTCGCCATTGTCACCCTGAAAGGAAAATGCCAGAGATATTTAGAGCTGTATGCATTTGGAATAGCTTGGTTAGAGTTGGTGTTTATACAGTATTAATAGCATTTGCTTTTTTTTTTTTACTTAAGTCAGTGTGTACAGTATATTTTTTATTTTATAGTATGTTTTTGTTTAGTTGGTTTGTACCATTTGCTTGGGTCGGGTAAAAAGCTTTCAACCTCCATATATGTTTCTTTCTGTATATTGCTAAGAAGTTTATGTTTCATAGACTGCCAAAGGACACGCTCTTATGTATTTGTTCATAGTGAACTCACTCTGTCACCCTTGGATCCAGCAATACCACCAGCTCCTCTCTCACCAGGCATTCCCTGCAGACCAGGGGGTCCTTGGGCACCAGCAGGCCCTGATGGTCCAATTGCACCCTACCAGACAACACACATTAAATGCATAAAATGTACATAACAACAACAACAAATCTTTTAAAAATAAATTAAAAACATGAAAAATAGCTGAAAGGTAGACAGTTAAATGTCACAGATATTTGATATGGAATACAAGACAATTGCAGTATGACAAAATACATGTAAAGATAAAAACAGAACAAAGACATGGTGACAGCAAACAGACAAGAATAGACTTGTAACGTAATCATGATAAGAAATATGGAAAAATACAGAAACAGCAAAGAAGTGAAAATGGATAACAGGCTGAGATACAGTATGAGGCAACTATGGGTGAAGTGAGACTTGCAGAGAAGGTAGAAGGTATTAGCCTAGAAATCTAGACGCCCCTAGCGGCAGCACGGGTTTAGCTTGCTAGGCTAAGAAGGTATGGGTTGAGACATACAGTAAGAGATAGCTGGATTGAGGAAGTATAATATTACTGAACGGGAACTCTGGCACATGACTAGATTTACTTGTCAGAAAGCTTCAGATACTTTCATTTGGTACAAAATCTGTTTAGAGATGAGTAAACAGCCCTGCTAATATTGAGAGCACTACAAAACGAGAGAGAGCCAGGCATATTGTAGGCTATACTGTGAATATAAAGGCCGAAAAATGCCTAGATCGCTATGTTTTGTAGTTCTTGGGATATTGTACAGAATGAAATTGTGAAATCCCCTAAAACATTATCTAGGCTGACACATGCTGGAGCTCCATTTTATGGACACTTGGGTCACTCCAAAGGGGAATTTGAGAAGGAGAAATAGACAAAACGCATCAGGACAAGAGGAGGACAGGAGAAGAGCTCAATCTTGGGTTGTCTTCTCTGATGAATTAATCACCTTGGGTCCATCAGTTCCGGGAGTTCCAGGAAGCCCACGAGGTCCCTGCAGACCCTGAGCACCAGCACCACCTCTCTCACCAGGGAAACCACGCTCGCCCTGCAAGGACACAAGACAGAAAGGCACAAATGCACACCATGAGTGTTTCTCAAAGTCGAGAATGCTTCCTAGGTAGCACACTAGCCTTGGAAGTCGTACACTTCAAAAACGAGGTTCCATCAGTGCATCCTTGAAAAATCTATGAACAAAGGCCTCTGTCTTCGCTAGAATTTAGAAGGATGCTTGACTTTGGAACAGTACTTGGCGACTGACAATGACGTGGAATGCTCGAAAAAGCAGCCTTCCAAGCATGCTTCCTCGACTTTGAGAAACACACCATCAGTTGCCACATCTGACTCACATGTTGTAGGCCTAATCATTCCATTGGAACTAAGCATTCTGTCTCAGGTTTGAATGGCTACCCCATTGGTTTGTGCATGGACTATGGCTATAACACTTTCAAAGCCCCCCTATAAACTAGTGCTTTCTATGTAATATTTATCATCTTTTCATCTACTGTTTCAAGAGCATTACAGTATATTTGCACCTTTTTAAATATTTGCTAATACTAATCAGTGCTGTAAATACCACACATAATCCTAACCAACCTTCACAGACACTCACAGATCTTTACTGTCTTCACTTCTGGTAGACTGTAAAACTACTTGATAAGTGACAATAAAGTTGAATTTAATCTAATCCAATGTAATCTAGGTCTCGCTATCTAATCCAGTTTAATCTAGGTGAGCTATGGAGAATCTGAAACTCACTCTTGGTCCAGTAGGTCCAGCAGCACCACCCTCTCCAGGAACACCCTACAGAGGGAAGAGATGGGAGAGAACTTTACACAACCACACATATACACACAAACACACGAACCTTATGCATCTTTCTAACTATACTTCATCTAAAAACCACATCTCACACATTCACAAACACACATTGACCAATCCACTCAGCTCATCAACCACACATTTCATGCGCATTGTTGTTTTTTTTTAAGGTGCCAAGTACACCCCAAAATATAGAGATAGAAAACAGGCCTTTAAGTCTGCCACTATATTACTCCCATCTACTAAAAACCTCACCTGGTCACCAGGCTTGCCAGCCTCTCCGGGAGCACCAGTGGGTCCAGGCAGACCCTGATGGAGAATGGAGAAAAAGATCATTTAACTCAAAAGGCTCCTTGCATTACAGACATTACGGTACTCAGCACTATGTTGTATGGTCCAACTGATATTTGCTGCCTGGTGCGGCTGCATCAGGTTAGAGCACTCACCTGGAAGCCAGAAGGTCCAGTCTGACCCTGCTCTCCTCTCTCTCCAGCTGGGCCCTGGAATAGAGAAAATACAAATCAATAATCATACAAGACCCCTGGGTGAGTTCTGTATCAAGAGAGCTATCTCAGACACATCACCCACGCTTCAGAAACACACACTTGAAAAGGTGGAGGTTTGAAGGGCTACTTACAGCAGGTCCGGGGGGACCAGCAGCTCCAGTCTCTCCGTCCTTTCCAGACAAACCCTGCAGAAAGAAAAGGGATGAAAGGTCAGCTATCGTATCATACTAAAGACAAGTGTATTATCATGGGGGAAAACAGTGTAATTACTTACTCTCAGACCAGGGGCACCAACAAGTCCTTTCTCACCAGTCTTTCCGGGCTCTCCCTGTTTGTGGAAAGTAAATAATAAACATTAGAAACTATAAAACTGTTCATATGTGTATATTAATGTATTTGGTGAGCATTCACTTTGGAATGTGCCCAGATGTGACTTGCTAACAATTGTATTAGTGTAATAAAGTGTAATATTACTAATATTTACTAGTCGATTATAAGACACTCACATTGGCTCCCTTAGGTCCAGGGAATCCCATCACTCCAGGCTGTCCACGGGCTCCCAGAGGGCCAGGGGGTCCAGGGCGGCCATCTTCACCAGCGGCTCCCTATGAGGACAGAGACGAAAGAAATATAGGGTTAGAAGATTTGACTTCCATATAGCAACTCCTGTCTGTATTGATGCTTCTTTTGCTTCTATGAGGTGACATGGACTTTCAACAGGGGGTTCAGTTTCCTTGGCCTGTATTTTCTGCTAGTGGCTACATCAGCAGCAATTATATTGATGGTACAGGCTAATACAAAGGGATTAGAAGCATTAATGTAATATGTAATAGTAATGTAACTAATAACTAAGTAATAATAAATAACCCAAGTAATATTAAGGTAATCTGTGCTGGTGTAATCCAAACTGTGGGCATTTCATGATCCTACCTTATTAACTGTCTGTCACTTTCTACTAACTCCTCCACATTACTGCAACATGAAAAGCTCCTAAAAGCGCTTTAAAGCGATGTCTAAGAATCTAAAATGGTAAAGATCATGTTATACTCACAGAGGGGCCAACTTTGCCTTGAGGACCAGCATCTCCAGGACGACCAGTGAGACCCTGTAAATTAGACACACAAATGATGTTGGGTGGATGAAATTAAAATATACCATTTACCTCCATGACCATGACGGACACAGAAATGTGTAATTTTAGATGTCTAGAATACAACTAATAGAATCACTTACTCTGGCACCAGGAAGACCAGGCTCTCCAGCGCGGCCGGGATCACCAGTACCTCCCTTAGGACCAGTCTGACCAGCAACACCACGGTCTCCAGGGGCGCCCTACACAGGCCCAACAGGACAGAGTTGAGTCAGAGGATCCACTGCATCAGTGTTTAATTTAAAGTTAAGTTAAGTTAAGTTAAGTTAAGTGAAATCCTTCCTGCTCCATGTGGAGCATCGGGCAGTGCCCATCTTTGTTTCCGTAACTCGAGGCCACATGGCTGCACAGCGCAGTATGACTACAGTGAGGGCTTAGTCCTCTGGTAGTCCCATGTGTTAACTTTACCCACTCCATCTACACATCTATCAGTGTTTAATGGTGAGGTAAAAATGTGTAGACTATGTTGATGCGGTACAGTACATCCATGCCAGACATCATGTCAGTTCAGTTGCACCTTTCTCATGCTGACTGTCTCATGATGAATAGCATACAGCAGCACCGCAGTGTCAAACAGCCACATACTGTAATCATGTTTTATCAGGTGGTCAATTCAACTTCATTCATTGTTCTGTACAAAAAAGTATGTTCTCTTACAGGTGTAGCATAAAGTTCAGAGATCTCATCATCGCAGTGTCAAACAGCCACATAATCATGCTTTATCAGATGGTCAATTCAACTTCATTCATGTATACTAAAAAAAAATTTGGTCTCTCTTTCATGTGTATAATTCAGAGATCTAGTTTACTTTTTTCCAGCTCTTTTATGAAAAATACAATGAAGAGTCATTGCCATGTGTCCAAGCATGCCATATTATTGGTACGCTGCCATAGCATTGATAACTATCATATTGATAGTTATCATATTGATAACTGATTGAATGTGGGTGTGGTAATATACTTGTGTGTGTGTGTGTGTGAGACTGATTTTATGCAGATGATATTCTGACGGCATGGAAATAAGGATATTTAAGGGTCTGAGAGATTTAGTGACAGTGTCGATCTCTACATACAAGACATAAATTGAAACAGGACCACCTACCTTAGCACCAGCAAGACCATCTTGACCAGGGAATCCACGGTTACCAGGGGCTCCCTATGAACACAAGAGGCAAATTTAGACCAATATGAACTTACTGTAATAGTCTTCCAAACCACTCAACAACACATTAATTAATCTGTATTACGTAGCTACTTGGCAGTACATTCTTCTCAAAGAACACAACAGAATCTATGGATACTTCAGTCATGAATGATCTGAGGACTTTCCACTAACCAAAAACAGCACTCAATTCAAACTAACTGAGGCATCAAGATCAAGCAACAGGCTGCACAGAGGTTAGCTTTACAGTAATCTATTCTGACCATGGTTCTCTAATGACGCTTTTGCGTTGGGCTGTTTCGGCCCTACTCAGCTCTACTCTACTCGACTTCACCCACTTACAGCACTTTTCCACTGAGTTGTACCTGGTACCATTTTTAGTACCTGCTTTGGGCAGGTTCAAACGCTGAGTAGATACCAAAAATGACATGAACAGAAGTGTCAGTGCAACTCACTCTCTCCCCAGGAGGTCCAAGTGGTCCAGCAGCGCCAGGCTCTCCTCTTGCTCCTCTCTTGCCCTCCTCGCCAGCAGGTCCAGGAGCTCCTTGAGGTCCAGCAACACCCTATAGGGCAAAGAACAAGAGCATGGAGGAGGTGTTAATGGACATGGATGCAATGCCATTAGCATTTTAGCATTAGCATTAGCTCCATATCCAAGGTGTTTATGTGTGAGAAGAAAGATTTTACTACTCACGCGCTCTCCTTTGGGTCCAGCCTCTCCCTTGAATCCTGGGATACCTGGGTCACCCTATGGTAGAACAGCATTGATGAGCATTAGTGAGCATCACCATTGCTATGAAAACAAACTAAATAAAATGACAGGGACAAGTGAAAAAAGCAGTAGGGAATATGGAGATGGAGAGCTGATGGTACGTACAGATTGTCCCTTGGGTCCAAGAGGTCCAGTTGCTCCCTGAGGTCCGGGAGGGCCACGTGGGCCGGGGAAACCAGGGGCGCCAGCAATACCAGGGCCACCCTATGGATGAATGCAGAGAGATTGGATTTGAGGGTGACAACAAATGGGATCATCCTTTAATCTTAATCCAACACCACAAAGGGTGAGGGAGGAGGTTTCATAGTAAGTCTATCAGTTTAACAACAGAACATCATGAATCTATCTAGCAATATGGGAGAAAGAGGTGCCATGATGTGGCAATATACTCACAGCAGATCCCTTGGCTCCGGGGATACCATCAGTTCCAGGGTTGCCCTGTAGGGGTCACAGTTGAGCAAACAGGGTCACAACACTTACAGTAGCATTACTGTAACACAATAACTAATTGAATTGAATTGAATTGAAACAGTGTTATTAATGAATACTGATGATTATTATCAATGCCAAAGGCTGACTGTCATTGAGAAAGCTTGTCTGAAAATCTTTGGAGATCTGGAGTCCATTTTGTAGTGGTTCAGGTTTGGTAAATCGTTTCACTTACGCCGGCACCAGCAGGTCCGGGAGATCCGGGGGTACCAGCCTCTCCACGGGGTCCCTGAGCTCCCTCAGCACCACGGGCACCAGTGGGACCAGCTTCACCCTGAGGAGGGAATGCAAGCGCAAACGCAAAGTAAGAAACACTTCATACGACTTCAGAGAACAGCCATACACTACAGGAGGTTGCATTAGCACACAGAACAACATAATTACCCACTATACATGATAGCTGGTATTATGTTGTAATATGTTGCTGATCTGCTTCTCACCTTAGCACCTCCAGATCCGGGGAAACCTGGAGCACCAGCAGGACCAACGGGTCCCTTAAAAGAGAGAGGGGACACAGTCAGTGTTGCACCAATCAGAGACTCTTCGAATACAGTGATATCAAACTAAAAAGCTACCATGAGAAGTTTATCCTATATATAATGTGAATGTAAGAATGGGCTAGTACTCACAGGGGGACCAGCAGGACCAGGCAGACCATCGTTACCACGGGCACCCTGTAGAAAACAGAAGGTTGTGTCACTGTGGGCTCTGCAGTGCCTAGGTGCAGCCGCACAGCTTCAGCATTGTTGATGCCAGTGCATATTTAGTATGTCCTGCAGTGCAAATTGTGTATGCATTGTGATTATATGAATGCGAGAGTGTGTGCGTGAGTGTGTGAATGAGAGTGTGTGTGTGTGTGAGTGTGTGAGAGTGTGAGATTCTTATTAATTGGAGTGTGTGTGAGAGAGAGAGAGAGTATAAGTGTGTGTGTGTGTGTGTGTGTGTGTGTGTGTGTGTGTGTGTGTGTGTGAATGTGTGAGAGAGTGTGAGTGTGTGTGTGTTTGTGAGAGAGTGTGTTTGCCACTCACAGCAGAACCAGCAGCTCCAGGACGTCCTCTCTCACCGGGCAGACCACGAGGGCCCTGAAGACAGAAAGAAAGAAAAAGAAAGAGGAGAAGACAGAAGGAATAAGAATGGGTTAAGTTGCTTGCCAAACTCAAAACAGTTTCCACTGCTGTAATATCTCTGCTGCAATAGCTTAAAACAATCGATTCATTAATAATTTAACTAAACTAGTAATTCATGTAATTATCATTTATTATCAGTATCATATTACTCATATTACTAATTGTGATTAATCATAGGCCTTTATGCAAGGGAGACAGGTGGATGTCACTCACCATGGGTCCGGGGGCACCATTCTCACCAGGAGCACCACCCTCACCCTAACCAGAGGAAGAAGAGGAAGAAGAAGAGGCAGAACAGAAGCCATGATGTCAGACAGGGTCAACCAGTGATGCAAATATACCATGTACAGTAAGTGCATATACAGTACCTTGCAAGTGCATTTCATGTGCAAGTACACTGCAAGTGGACTGTGGATGTGTGAGTGGACTATGGATGTGTATGCCCTTTGAAAGTATACAGCTTGTACTTGTGGAGTATATAAAGTTATGTTCATATATGGATGAACTATACCTTAGCTCCAGCTGCTCCACCCTCTCCCTTAGCTCCATCAACACCGGGGTGTCCCTGCAAACAAAAACAACAAACAACAATCACTCTCAGTCCCTGAAGTCATATTAAACACAGGCCAAGATAGAGGTATACATAATGATTCATTGTCAGATAATTCATTCTCTTACTCTGTGTCCTTTGATTCCTGGAAGTCCAGGAGTTCCGGGGAATCCACGAGCTCCCTGTTAACAAAAAATAAAATGGAGTTCTTAAGGATATAACCTCTTAGCTGTGAAGTAAAAATCATTCAAACAAACTGTATCTCTATGAAATATATAGTCTATATATACCTGTGGGCCTGTAGGTCCGCGCTCACCAGCTTTGCCAGGCTTTCCAGCCTCACCCTAAAGAGAGACAGAGGTCAAGATGATGTAGTCAGTGTCCAGGTACAGCACTATCAGCATTAAATAGCTTCACGCTAAAGCTAAGCTTGGATACAAAGAGGTATTAGCGCCATCTAGAGGTAAGATGTGGGCAACTGCATATAGGCCTAGTGTATCTATCTACATTACCAATCTAGATAGGAAACATTTTCATTGTGGATGGAAATTTACAAAAGCAATTTAACTATAGACAATAAAACTACAATACAAACAGAAACAATGCTTGAATGTTCTGTTTTGTTCCCAAATTATTTCCGCTATATTATGGAATGTTGAGAAAAAGTCCTGTGGGAGCAAATTCTCTTGAAACAGGCTAACCACTAATAAGTCACTAATCCCTGTTATGGCACCTCAGGTGTGAAATGAAGGTTGAGCATGTTGTCGAGAAGTGTTCCACTGTTGACATAAGTTTTATTCTAAGGATCTACAAAGGTTCATGTTTAAACACAACAGTTGAGAGTTGTACACTAACAAATACAGTATGAACGCGAGCGTAAAAGACAGGGATAGACGAGAAATTCTCTCTTATATGAACTAAAATATGTGAAGTGTCAGAAAAATGAGACCTAAAGATGACCCACTGATGTCTGTGTTTAAAATCTGGCCACATGGGTGGTGCCTTATTACATTAGCTTGTTGTAAGTTTGACTTCAGATGAGGTGCTTTGCACTAGACTCTGTGTCTCCCATCTGAAATACTGTACACTGACTATGAATGATACTAAGTGATGGAGAAAGTGATAGAGATAAGATGGGTTCAACGAAACAACAGTCATAGGAAAACAAAGACAAAAAAGCCTCATGGGAATACGTACATCACTTCCTGGCTTTCCAGAAGGTCCAGGGGGGCCACGGGGTCCCAAAGCTCCCTATAAAAACAAAGAGGCTGAGCATTAGACATGATCAAACAATGTACTGCCACCAGAGTCATTAAACATCATAAGTATAAATAGCTTACATGAATAATAAATAATGGTAAATATAATTAATTATTGAATCTAAATGTAAACTGTTAATTGTAATATGTAATGCAATGCTACAAAATAATACAAACTATCTGAAGTTGCATGAAAACCCAGTGAACATCAAGAAAACAAGAGAGGCTGCTGGGAGTAGGCAGCCTTGTACAGAAGAGAAGTCAGTTGAGAGCCTATGCTATGGTGCAGTGCAACTAGATTTTGCTTTAAACTTCTAAACTTGTATTTAAACTTCATCATAGGATAAGATAGCCTCTCCAGTGTGGTTCAGGTGAATGTGAATATCAACCCAGTGGTCGGATTCCACACTCACCATCATACAACTGCACTGACTTGAATGAATGGACCTGATTGTTAATATTTGCCTAGTTACAAACTGAATTTATTTATACTATTGTTTGCTTGTACCAGATGGTTGTTGCTGACTTGTTGTTGCTGGTGCTAGATAGGCCTGTGTAAGATACAGCAGCTAATTTAAATGTAAGTCAGGTATGCAGTAAGTTGAGGATGGAGAATAAACTTTAGAGTGCTTTAGTAACGTGTACAATTCCTATCTCCATAACATGCCAGGGATAAGAGAATGCAAGAGAACGGACTTCTTTGATAATTAGTAAAAGTAAAAAGGTGTTCTGGTGTTTAACATTTGCTGATTTCAACAAAGATTAAAAATGAGATAGTCAGTCATATATACTGTATAGCAGTTTTTTTTAAAAAATCTTATATCAACATATTGGTGTACATGGTTTATTTTATGCATTTTGGATTTGAAATTTGAAATGGACATTGCTAAACCTAAAATTGGGCCAGTATTAAACAAGATGGCTGTTGCATCTGTTACTCATGGATAAATGTTTGAAGGTCGAATGCATGACAAAGATGTTTCCAGTGATTCCAGTACAAAGTATCTTAATATTTCCTTCTCTTAAGATGAGTTATTCTGAAGATTATTCTATTCTGAGGATAGTTTTGACAGGGTGGCCACTGGGACAAAATTACATAGACAGAACTTGAACTGGACAAACTGGATAGTTCTGACTGAACCAGAACTGACTTTATGTGTAGGTCATTTGGATGAAAGTGTCAAATTAGGGTTCTACGAGAACAGGGGACACTAAGGTGCTGTATCTTTCAACAGTTTTCCAATTGATTAACAGTACTGTAAACAAAATGGCAAGGGGCAACTGTGACTTTTGTAAAGGAATCATGAAATAATTGTCTGAACTAAAAACTGTGAACAGTAGCTACATAGTTCCACCCATAAAAGCAGAAAATTATATAGTTAATTATTCACAAATCCTACTGAAGTAAATAGTGGATACCTATGTGTTTTAGACAAAGAGAAGATTAGACCTATAGGTGTTGCACCAAAGACACTGATGTTGTTTGTGTGGTTCTGTGTCAGGTAGGCTACTGGTGTGTGTGATTAGGTGAACAAAAAGCTTACAGCAGGTCCAGGTTCTCCAGCCTCACCAGGGGCGCCTTGGAAACCTTGTGGGCCCTGAAAAATAACAAATAAATAGCAAACATCCCAGATTTAGACATGGAAGATTCTTTGTTTCATTGCTCAAGTGTGAGTGCCAATGAATAATAAGTGTTCACTATGTGCTCTGTTTAGCATCTTAATACCTGTGTGTGTGTGTGTGTGTGTGTGTGTGTGTGTGTGTGTGTGTGTGTGTGTGTGTGTGTGTGTGTGTGTGTGTGTGTTTCTTGGCAATACTTACAGGAGATCCACTTGGTCCGGGTGGTCCACGAGGTCCCATGGGGCCCTAAAAGAAGCAATGATATTAAATGAATTATCATTTTTTTCTTTATTCATTTATTTATTTTTAGATAAATTTAGATTCATCATGATTTATTTTAGTAGGAACTGTTTATTTATTGATAAACTGATTATTTCTTTTAGTATGTCTCCAATAAATAAATGTCAACCATAACATCTTACTCAGACTCTTTTTTTACTCAGAATTTCACTTCACTACTATGTACCCAAGACATGAGTTTTCCATGTTTCACACCAAACTGACATGTAAACTTGCAATATTTCCTTTTGACCACTGGGTGGAGAACAAGTTCCATATTAGCAGGTGAACTCGTATCTGTCCAGTATGTAGGAAGCATGCTGTGTGTGTGTGTGTGTGTGTGTGCGTGTGTGTGTGTGTGTGTGTGTGTGTGTGTGTGTGTGTGTGTGTGTGTGTGTGTGTGTGTGTGTGTGTGTGTGTGTGTGTGTGTGTGTGTGTGTGTGTGTGTGCCAAGTAAGTTCATCTTCTCACCATGGGTCCCTGCATCACTCCCATCTGAGCGCCACCAGCCTTCTCATCAAAACCTCCAGCCATCTGAGCAGCAAAGTTCTAAAGGGGAAAACATAAGTCACACACACACACACACACACACACACACACACACACACACACACACACACACACACACACACACACACACAGACACAGACACAGACAAAGACATGAATTTCAGAGGCAAACAGCGATAAAAAGGGAGCTGATGATAATGACACAGACAGCAGGGTTGAAATGGGGGGGGGGGGGGAGGAGAGCAGAGGTCAGACGTACTCCACCAAGTCCAGCAGGTCCTGGGGGGCCAGGGGGTCCAGGGTTTCCGGGGGTGCCGGGTTCACCATCTCTACCTCTGGGTCCAACGTTTCCCTGGAGAACAGAGGGGGTGATGGCAGGAGAGGAAGAGGAAGGTTAAGAGGATAATCCCTCACATGATTCCCCACAGTCAGATTCTCCAAGAAGCAGGGCATCCTTTCTTAATCCATTTAACCCCCTGAACAACTTCAGAAGGGGACTACATAATCCCACATAACTAGGGCTGTTTGGAGCTAAATGCTTGAAACGTTTGAATTTAAATGTTGTGCCACAGTGCAATGGTGCATGATCTCAACTTCATCATCTATCAACTTACTAGTATGTCTGATGCACCCCTGCCCAATCCCTCTACTAATGTGTAACAGTTGAGTTCATTGCTGGTGGTGGGTAATCTTACTTAACCCACATTTATTCAGGTTAAATTACCTGGGTCCTTGTAATTAATTTGCAAACAAGCATATGTAGGCGGCCCAAAAAAGTAGGACACAATTTTTCCTAATTCCCCTTGATCAGGTCAGGTTCTACAGTGGTAATTCCCTCCCCATAAGGGAACATTTTACAGCTGTACACTGTAAAACAATATTTTAAGGGCATAGAGTAAAGTTTTTTGGCTGTGGGTCTTCCTTACCTTATCGCCTTTAAGTCCTCTCTCGCCACGCTGTCCCTGCTCGCCTGGGGGGCCCTGTGAAAGCAGGCACACATAAACATCAACATAAACAACAATAAACAACATAAAGCAATAAAACCCAAAGCAACTGAGAAACCCTATGGTGAACCAAAGCTTTTGCAGAACAAACACACACACACACACACTCACCATAGGGCCGGCTGGTCCTCTTGGTCCTACAACCTACAAGCGAAAAGAACAAAACGAAATTATAGATTCTTTCATTTTTTCCATTTATAAATGCACTGAAACCTGAATAAGAAGGCATTTATTAATATTAATAACAATTCTCAAATAGAAATCTAGATGTGCAAATATTACAAGGGATACTATGAGGGAAACATTTCCATCTGCCTTGGCTGTAAGAGCAGGCCACCTACAATCAAATCCCAACACTAAAAAGGGTTCTTGTCCTGGATTATGAATTGCATTCAAAGCCAGGGTAAAACTCATTAAAATAAAAGAAGAAGAGCACTTTAATATTACAATCCTTCATGTTAAGTACTTCTCTTTCAATTCACTATTGCACCATCCAAAGTTACAGTTGCCGAATCTCTCAATTGCCTGGCAAGTCAGATGATGCAACCTAGAATGAATTAATTTCTTGGTGGAACAGGAATTAATTATGAATAGAGCATTGGAGGTCTTATTGCTACTTCTTTTTCTTGTCAAAAGTGTACATGTAACATGTAATTCAGAAAAGAAATAAACTCTGCAAGTCTGGAGATTCCAGTTCTTTCCAAACAGCTCAAGGGTGGTTTTAGGGCCCTCCATGCCTAACAATATCCCTTTAGCTGCCTCTTAATCACTGCAAACTGCAGCCTCTCAAAGCTCAAGACCCTTCAGTTAAAAGTCATCTGAGGTCCTTTCTCCGATCCAAGACATCTTTTACACCCGTTTATTCCCTCATCAGAATGGGCCTGTGCTGTCGCTATAAAATTAACGACCCTAGACACACAGTCAGCAAGATTCATCACCTTTGTGGTGATTTCAAGCTTGGTTGAAAGAATAGAATTGCTTGACTTACATCAGTGATATCTCCTGGCTCGCCCTTCTGTCCCTGTAGAGAGAAAAGGATAAGCAAAACAACGTTTAGAATATTGAAATGAAACTCAAATATACATGTAAGGAATTCATTAAAGTTATAATAACAATGTGGTGTGACTTTGCAACATATATTATGAAAAGATTATGCTTTGTTTACTGGGCACTCCAGTGAGATTTTAATGTTTAAACATAAAGTGTGCCTCTGTGTGCCTGTGTATTCTGAATAACCTACATCAAAGAGATGTCTATCTGTGGAGAGCAAGACTACCAGAAATGGTAATCTAGACCGAGTTTGTATTTATGCCAGCTCCTGCTTCTCTAAAGAAGCAACCGCAGAAGTCAGAGTACCCTAGGTTATGAAATATGTATAGTGAATCTGTCCAATAGACATTAGATGAGTATGTAGGAGTCCATTTGTGCACAATAATTGTTTGTTCTTATAATGTAATGTTTTATTGCCTTATCAAAAGCAAAAGTGTAATTTATAATTTAGGTGACAACAGTCCAAGTTTGGCAACAGTTCAAATAGGAATGGAGCAGAGTTCCAGATATGGGTCACTGAGAAAACTATGAACTTGCTTGCCACAGAGAGATTGATTGAATTCAATTATTGCAAATGGAATCTAGAAAAAATTAATTATAAACTAATTGTAACCTGCTATATCTACATTGCAGCCAGACTGAAACCCAGTCGTAAGTGTGTGTGTGTGTGTGTGTGTGTGTGTGTGTGTGTGTGTGTGTGTGTGTGTGTGTGTGTTTGCGTATTGTGTGCTCTTGTGTGCCTTCTACAGGACATTTTGATTACTGCATCTGTCTTCTTGAAACCAGCTGGTGTTCAGTAAAGGCCCCACTAATCAATGCACCCATTCCTTAGGTTGATTCACTGATTTGTAGTTGTTATTTTACAAGATAAACAGATGCTGTGACCAAAGACTGAACTTAATACTCCCATCATTTTTCTGATTTATGGCTCTATGATTTAACCTGAACAAACTGAGATTCATTTTATGAAGGAATCAGTACTCTCTAACTTACCTTTGCACCAGCTGCCTCTGTAGTTTCAGAAGAAGATGTATAAAACAGAGAAAGAGAGAAGATACAAGGTTAGCTTTGACCCTACCAGTGAAAATGTAACTTACAAACACAAACTTACACAAGTCAACAACTTAGCATGCAGTGGTGAAGGAAACGGACCCATTTTTCACATGGGATGGTAATGCTATATCCTTAACTAACACAATAAGAAATCTCATTGTATGGAATTTGGTGAGAGGTGAAAGTATTTTATATCCTTGATATAGGACATCTATGAAACAGCAGTTATTTTTCCCTTTAAAACACTAGCTGAATCATGGTAAGTTTTAAAAGTAAAATACCTTAAAATAATAGTTACAACATTCATGGACTTACACCCTTGTATATTTTATTCAATAACATCTTGTTGGGTATTTGGCTGGCCCATAAAATGCTTTTTAGATGGATGGATTTTGAGAACACTTCAAAGTTTTTCACTTCCAAGCTCATGCTGGCGCAGGTTATAAATCTTTGACAGATAATCCTAATGTTCAGAGGGGAACTGTTAATAAGACATTGACAGATTGGCCATGATTGGCATTTAGGGAGTAATACACAAAGAATGCATCATCAAAATGCATGAGTTCCCTTTGATGCTCAATCATTCACATAAAGCACAGATCTAATACCATAATGTACTTAATTATACATTTTAATTAAGTCATTGCTCATCTCTGTCAGGTACTGAATGCAATATTATGAGATGAATATGGTGATGAATGCCCATTCCCATAGACAAGCTTAGCTTAGAGATGCAGAGGAAAACTTGGAAGTGTTACTCCTGGCCACTCCGCCATGCCGCCATGTTTGTTCTGAGCTCAGACCCCTCCATACACACACAGGAAAAAAAACACACACACCCACAAATGCACAAACAAACACACACACGCACACACACACACACATACACGCACACACACACACACACACACACACACACACACACACACACACACACACACACACACACACACACACAAACACACACACGCATACAGTACATACACCTGTGACGCAGGTGAGGGTGAGCCCAGAGGAAACATGGGTGAGGCAGACAGACCAGATGGCAGAGAGAGAGTTTGGGGGGGGGGGGGGGTTGAAGCAGAGCATAGCAGTGTAATTTATTTAGAAGAGTAAATAAATTAGGACCAATGGGGGTGCTGTGCTCAGCTGGGCACACGGGGCAGCACTCTCCAACGGGAATGATGGGGTTGGCACAGTCGCGCAGCTCGTCGCAGATGATCTCATCGCACAGCACGGCGCCCGTGTCACACACACATATGCGACACGGCTCCGGCTTCCACACGTCCTTATCACTGTAGTGGCGGCCATCTTGGATGCACCCACCCAGGTCATCCTCTATAGGCCAGTGAGAAGGGAGGAAGCCGGAGGAAGGAGGATGTAAGACAGGATGGAGAGCGAAAGGGAGAATGAGAAAAAGGGAGAAAGATGGAGAGAAAAGAGAGAAAGATGGAGGGAAAGGAGAGAAAGATTGAGGGTGTTTAAGGTGAACTTTTCAAGGCAGAAGCAGGAGATCAGCCAATGAGATATTCGCCAGGCCGTGCACTCACTGCATATATATATGTACACACTGATACACAGCCATATCAATGAGGATAATATATATCATCAAATGTATGTGCACTCTCATATTGTGTTATCTTAATATTCTCAATTTGAATTAATTGACTCAACATCGGTATGCTTCTTTGAGTTAACATGACTCAGCAAGCATTCATTAAATGATCACGCTCAGATGATTCCAGTTTAAATCAGTGGGGGTCACACACACACACACACACACACACACACACACACACACACACACACACACATTCATGCACTCAGACAAAATCACACTGAAACACAGTGCCAAGCATGGCAGGTCAAACTGATTTTTTCTGACTCTTTGGACACAAAGATGAAGTGAACCAACACATAGTGTAGCTACAGTATATGACCTGAAGAACTCAATTCAATTCCAACAATATCTCCTCAGGGTTGTGCATGGCATTGGGCTACTTTATCAGCTGTGGGAGCTCCTGATTAGTGCAGTGTGTTAGATTCCATGTCTAAGTAGTACCTGAGCATCCCACTGCACCATGGATAGATAGAAACTACACTACAGGGGCTGCATAGTTTGCATTGAGGTGTAAGTTTTAGGTTACAGTGTGCTCTCTTGGTCGACTAAACTAAACAGTGTGGGGATTCAATGGACTCCACAGCGCCCCCCTGGTCTATTCATATCTCATAGCCTACCTCCTCCTCTCCCCCTCTCCTCCCTCCACCCTGCTCCTGGCTGACCGGGCAGCCCCTATACATGAATGGCTCTTTCTCAGGCACCACCACAGGGGCATAATTGACAGGCGGGTGCCTTGAACAAACAGGGACCCCATCTGGTTCTCATAGAGCCGCTAGTGCCAGAGCAAACACACACACACACACACACACACACACACCTACACACACCTATACGCGCACACACACACACACACACACACACACACACACACACACACACACACACACACACACAGTGTGGCACAGAGAAAGGAAGGCTTTCAACTTTCTCCGCCCCAGGGTCCCAATGGTTATTTGTTTTTTTTAAGGTCTGTATAAATGAACTATTTAGGGACTAAATGTTTAACCTGGGGGAAAAAAATGGTGAGTGGTTCACCTACAAACTGAGGAATTGACACAAAGTTAAGCTTGTAATTCAGCTAGTGGTTAAATTATGTTTGTGGACAATTCCACTGCCTTAGAAGAGAGACACATTTTCCAAAATGAGAAATTAGGTTCAAAGTACGACTACTAGTTACTATTACACATCTATCTCTATCTCTCTCTCATTTGAACACACACACAGATATATGTGTATGCCACAGACTGACACACTATCACACACACACAGTTCCTTTGTGCCCTTCTGCATCTCCACCTGATGCCCTTTGAGCCTGCTAGGCTGCAGGTCAAATGGTTGACAACACACAGATAGTGGCGTGATTACAATAACTTCACCCATATAACAAAGCCAGAAATAAACTCCATCCTTGGAGGTTTCAGTCCTGTTCCACGAGAAAGTATACTTTGAGTATTCGTAATAGATTTACTTGATCTGGACCTACTAATAGGAAGTATTCCATAGACCACTTGAGGTCAGGTCAAAAGTTGTTTAGAAATAATTCTACATTTAATTCCATCTTATAAAAAAGATGCTAGCCTACATGTATTCCAGCGTTTGCGGCTTTTCCTGCTGTTAAATTTATCCTTGAGGTATCCTTGAGATCCTTGACTCACTTGGAGTTTACAAATAAACCTCACGTTTAGGCCATTCATTTTGTATCTCCATCTAAGTCAGTGTCAGCCTGCAGCTACCAGTCACTACACTGTTACAAACCTCTTCTACATTATTCCACTTTCAACGCGTTTATAAAGTCTTATAAGCCACAATAATGTATCCAACAAAGTATGTGCAAGTTTGCTCTGCACTTGTAAAATATCAACACATGACAGAAACTTCACAGAACAATCGCAAAAGTAGCCTAACTGCAACTAGCGCAGACCGGCTGAAGATTCACCTGTTGAGGGAAAGAAAAAAAGTTGCGACTTACGGTCATCCTCCTGTTGGCATCTTACAACGGATAGTAATACAACTTGGGTTGCTACAAGTAGCAAAAGAGTCCGTGAATCCACAAAGCTGAACATGTCTAAATATTAGACACGCAGGTCCTTTGGGTGAGAAAATAAGACGGGATGGAGCTGCCGCGGCTCTTTGGGCGATGTGTGTGTATTTGTGTTTTCCAAGACTACGGAACCATGCAGTCAATCTTCCGACCAAAAGATGGGGAGGAATCCAACGGCGGGCCCGTGCGGACAGTCAGCACCCACCGCGTCAGGCCGAGCACCGTGGTTTAATGTCCAGTCGCGTATTTATGAATCTTTGTATATTCCAGAGTACCAGTCCACCCCCTACGACCCCCAAGCGCGCTGAAATTCGAGCCTTATCTCCCTCCCCTTCTGTCTCAGCATCCATTCTTCCTAGACCCATCCTCCTTCTGCAAACTGGGCAGAGGTAAGGACCTCATCAGTTTTTTTCCCCAAAAAAACTTTGTAAATGCCGGTGCACATTTGCCTCTTTTTCCTCAAACAAATTACATTAAGGAAACTTAACATTTACCTCATTAGAAGTTTTTGTAGCCAAGAAATATCAACCATGTAAGCAAAGATATCCTGTAGGCCTATGAGGAAACAGTTTATTTCACCCAAAAGTAATTGTAGCCTAGGTAGCCTACTTTAGCCTAATTTACCAAAATGGAGCGTAGACATGGCTTTTGGCATATCCAAAGCAAGTCCAAAGTGTGTGAAATGGAACTACTAAATGTCATTACCAGTCATTATAAAACCAGAGAATAATGGATATACATTGATTTGACATAGCACAGTAGGGTAGTGCAGAGCCACAAGGAGGGAGGGGGGCATATGGTTGACTAGCACAAATTATTCTTATCTTTTATACATTATACAATAATTAAAACTACTAAACATACAAAATGAAGACACAGATTTCACAGGTTATCTGTCACAGGGAAATCCAACCCAATCCAATCCAAGAATATATGTTGGGTGGAGCAAGGACTCTCACCCTGTTGGCCCCATGAGCTGTCAGTCATTTCTAGCTATGATGAATCCGAAATGACCTTACCTCTGGTAAGGTGTGAGGTAACTCTCTTAACCCACCTGATTCAGTCAACCAATCACAACCATCTATGAAAGTATGCCACAATCTCATTTGAATAAACTGGCCTGCAAGACCCGAACACCACATTACATATAGACCTATATAAGATTATTATATTATTATGTGATTAAAGCCTTGTCATTGTATTGTATTTGATCAATATTTCCATTGGCCATCGTGCACTACTGTTGCTGACACACCAAGGGGGCAGATTGTACAAAGCTGCCCGCCTTGCATAACATCTGTCATATTCAGGCCTTGCTTGGCCATTCACTCTCTTTTGAATTATTTCTGAACATCTGAATTCATGACGAATTACATGAGTTCAAAACTAGAATAATGTTTATTGTAACAAATATGCAATTAACACCATAGAATTCAATAGGCCTAAATTAACAATCAGTGCTTCTTCACGGATGTTACATAATACATTTAAAGAGCTGAGTGCTGGAAGCCTGTATGAATCAGGTAGGCATACCATTTTACACAGATAAAGAACCAAGACGTCCTATGTCATACATTGGGCACACACTGTTCTTGAAATGCAATGCTTTTATATTGTAGTTTATCAATGTAATGTCTGAGGTTCAACTACAAGGTATTTCCCCCCATTTTCTTTCATTCACCAACACCCATATTAAAACAGGTGTGGATAGGAATACCCACAAAGTGGTCTGAAGAAGAGCATAAGAATTGGCACATACAGAAAGGAACCATGGGCAGAGAGAGGAGGGCTGGGAAGGTATTTATTATAATAAGGTGAGTGCACTGCATCCAAAGGCAATACTGATTGGTGTGTGTGTGTGTGTGTGTGTGTGTGTGTGTGTGTGTGTGTGTGTGTGTGTGTGTGTGTGTGTGTGTGTGTGTGTGTGTGTGTGTATGTGTCTGAAAGATGAGTGCTTAGACTGTGCCCTCTTTCTCTCTATTAACCTCTCTTACTTGCTCTCTCTCTCTCTCTCTCTCTCTCTCTCTCTCTCTCTCTCCCACTCTCCACCCTCCCTCACTCCCCACATACACACACACACACACACAATGCAGCTCTGTGTGCTGGGCTGCTGGAATGCCGGGTAGCGGGGCTGACTACCGGGTGTGGATAGAGGGGGGGGTGAGGAAAGGTAGAGATTTGGAGAGGGAGGAGGCGGAGGGTGGGGGTGGGGGTGGATGTGGATGTGAGTCCAGCGAGGCTCCAGGGGTGTGCAGGGTGTCCAGGTTCCGGAGGACTGAGACTGAAGTGTACTCTCGCTGTCTGAAGTGTACTCCACGCCGGGCCAGCAAAGCCTGTAGTAGGCCTTCTTGAGTATTCTACCTTGGTAAAAACTTGAGCCATAGTGACTGTACTGTCTTATTATATCATGCCATCTAAAAGGCTTGGAGTCTCCATTGCATTTGATTTATAGTACATTGACTATTGAAACAGGCAGTTTTGGCCATTTTCAACCTATGGTTTTGCCATATTGACCTTAGGAGGTCAATTCAGTCTAATTCCTAGGATTCATAGGAGGTCAAAGTCATCAATGATGCAATGCAATGTCAGACAGAGAATTCAAAGACATCTTGTCCATGGCTACTCTTGCGGGTGGCCAACAATCTGGAAATGAGCTTGGTGGTCATCGACGCTCATACACAATCAAACTTTCTGCTCCTGTAAACCCAATTCCTACACCTGTGTGTCTTGCTCTGACCAACCATAAATCACCTTGTGTTGCCATGAAAGAAAAAACATAATAGCCTATTATCTCTTTCTGTGGAGAAGTAGAGAATGCAGTGCTCCTGTCTTTGCATGTACAGTACAGTACATGCCGTGTAAGTTCCTCATGTAATCCCTGGCAGAACTACAACAAAACTAAGCCACTAAGCGGTATGAGATGACAGGAGGAAATGTAAGAGGCTGTGGTGATTGTGAGCAATGGATCTACACCTGTGAAAAAGAGGATGTCATGGATGGATTTGTCTTGGTCTCTGATCATCTGTTCAGCCCTATCTCAAACAAACAGACCACCCCCCCCCCACACACACACACACACACACCCTACCCCACCTGTTTGAGCTATCAGAATCCCTACTGTACTGTCCAGAATAGACAATGAATTCTATGTTTTACTCCATTAGGTATTTATTCTGCCTAATGCTCTATGCTTGTCATTTGTACAGAATGTCTAACTTCCCAGTTACACACATACCTTGGACAAATCTGGATGAAAAGCAGTGTGTGTGTGTGTGTGTGTGTGTGTGTGTGTGTGTGTGTGTGTGTGTGTGTGTGTTGGTTGAGTTGGGGGGCTGGGGGTGTCCAGGGAAAAGAATGTGAGATGAGGTTTGGTCAACCAGAGGAGTCCTATATTCCCAGCTAGTGTTACTACAGCTAAAAACTAAGGCTTGGTGGTCTAATAAGAGAAACATTGTGAAGTTTACTTTACCATTAGACTCCATTTATCTTGCCAGAGAACCAGTCTCCATTACAGAACTATTTCATTAGCAATGCAATTGACTTATGATTTCAAACTTCAAGCCCTCAGTCCCTTACAATCTAATTCCATTATACTTTGTTCCCTTTTAGACATAATATCCCTTTACTGTTTCTGTGCTTAACTGATGTATAGACCTAACAGTTAACTCAAAAACCGTGCACTTTGTATAACAGTGTAGCATTGTACTGTAGCAATACTTAGACCAGTATTCAGTGTGAACGGGCCATTTCATTACACAGTGCAGGCAGTAGAGTAGTGAAGTGTGGTGAATCTTTTCATCCAGATCAATTAAACCATGCAAATAACAGTGTGGGAAAAGTGTAGCAGATGTGTAACTGAAATGAAAACCATTTTTAAAATTGGTCTGGTGGTTGGCACGCACACACACACACACACACACACACACACACACACACACACACACACACACACACACACACACACACACACACACACATACAGTTAGGGCATAAGCCTCCACTAACACACAGGTTAAACGCAAAAAGTCAGCAAGCAGCGACTGCAGTTTGAGTCAGTGCAGAAATAGAATAGGGCCCATGGGGGCCATGGGAGGTGAATAAACAACCCCTGTCCCAACAAAACTGCAGTTTAAGCCAAACAAACACAGCAGGCTGGCCCTTGCATTCTTAGCAGCTCTCTGGCACACATTTGAGCAGCGTTGTGAATGCTCTCCTCTCGGGATCCCGGGACACAAACCACTCTTTTTCAGCCGCTGCCAGTGGAGACGCTCTCAAAGGGCAGCACTACAGAGAACAAAGGTCCAGTGAGCACTTAAAGGGACACCATACAGTTTGCTGTAAAAATAGGGAACTAGTTACATAAAAACCATACCGATATTTTTCAGTCTTTAGTCTTTCTGGCAGTAAGGATGTCTGATAGCAAAAAATAGCAGTGTCATGATGTTACTAAGGCTTTCTTTTATTTTGAGATGGTTTCCTATCCCCACCTAAAACTGCGCATGCATATCCTGGATGGCTGTTGGGAATAAAACATGCATTTATCCACCCTTTGTATAACTATATGTCATCCAAATTGAGTTGAAGATGGTACCAACAACAAAACACATTAAAAGAACAAAGGGGCCGAGTGCTCTCTGTGATTGCGTGGTTCCTCCAGATAGTACGCTGGTGTTCTTAGAGTAAGTCCTCAAAAAGGATTGCTTATTCAAAATGTGACACTTGCCCTCTCAGGCACTCAGGCGTTGAGTCCAAGGAAAATATTGTATAAAACCCTTATTTTCACATGGGGTAAGTCATTCCAAACAAAACACATTTTCTGATAAAAAAAAGGATACCTCAAACAGTAGTGAAATGTTACCTAGTGTCTCTTTAAGGTACCCCAGAGTAAGATGGAGTCTGACTCACTACAAATAGGAAATAGTGAACAATTACCCATCCCATAGTGTTGTACTTAAGTTAGTAACACAGTTGATTAGTGGAGTTGATTAATCAGTGCTGATTCTTAGATTAGCACCACACAGAAGGACAAATGGGTATTAGTCAAAGTGATTTTGCTTTGCAAAAATGTCATGCTAATTGTAATAAATGACACTATTAAAGAAGCAAGGCAATTCAGATATTGATCCAATAAAGACGTGGGTCTATAGCTTCATGATGAACAGAGTATCCATTTACTAGATATATTATTATTCTCTGAAAAGAAAGATAAGTGTATAAATTTGATGTTGTTATGAAAAATCATCTTTCATCACTGATCTTCTATCTAGACTAAACTAAACTACATGATAAAAATGAATGATTTCTAATAAACAATGATCTACACTCATCTAAAGAGGATAACAAAGCAAATACAATCACAGTCCTTTTTCACTTCCTAGACTGATTTAATAAACATCAACCTCCTATTTTAAAAAAAACAAAAAGACAAAAAAGGAAAAAGATAAAAGCTAAGAGGAGCAGCTTCCTCAAAGCGGGAGAGCCTGGAGAGAGAGACTTGGGCGGAGCAGAGGAGGTGGAGGTGGAGGTGGTGGTGGTGGTGGAGGTGGTGGTGGTTGGAGTGGGGGGGTTAGTTTGTGCAGGCGGAGAGAAGGTGAGGAAGGGGTTTCTGATGGAAGATGGCGGCTGCGGAGACAAAGTGAGCATTGATCAGCACACAGGAGGAATGGAGGTGGAATGGAAGGCATTTTCCTGTGAACGCTGGGAGTCTCGGCCCGGCTCTGAGGCCTAGGTCAGCCTGCACTCTCAGACACACTCACATGTGTGTGTGAGAGAGAGGGGTACTGCTTAGGTGTGTGTGTGTGTGTGTGTCTGTGTTTGTGTGTGTGTGAAAGAGAGAGAGAGAGAGAGAGAGAGAGAGAGAGAGAGAGAGAGAGAGAGAATGAAAGACAGAAAGTGAACTCACATCAAATAAAGCATCAGGATGAACTATGAAAAACCTGAGATTTGGAAAAATTGGGGCAAAAGTAAACAAGAATTTTTAATCAAGGTGAAATATAAACTCAAAATCATGATATTCATGAGAGGAAGTTGTGGAGTGGCAGAACAGTAGGCCTACAGTACTCAAGAAAATACAGTGACTATTATGTGGAAATGTTTACACATAATACATAATGTGTGTGTGTGTGTGTGTGTGTGTGTGTGTGTGAGAGAGAGAGAGAGAGAGAGAGAGAGAGAGAGAGAGAGAGAGAGAGAGAGAGAGAGAGAGAGAGAGAGAGAGAGAGAGGAAATGGAGTTGCTGCAGAAAAAGAGAAGGCCATGGGTGTGCCTGCCTCTGGTCTATCTAGTAATCAGCAGTATTGAGTGTCCCCCATATACATATCCTCAATCACTAGCAGCTGGTGCTCCCTTTATGTGCTGTAATGCCCCCTGTGGAAACATAAGCTCCGATATTACACCCCCACGTCCCCTCTGGAGTCCACTCCGAAACAAGGACTTCCTCAGAGTTCAAAGAGGCCTACACATGCATGCAGTGAGCGAGTGTACACCCTGACACAGAGGCTAACTGTGTCTAGACCTGGGGGTTGATTATAGCTGAGGAAGGAGCCGTTTGACACATTTTTTTTGTTTGGGTATGGGTAGAATTATGCTATTTTCACATTTCTTTTAGGCTAGTGGTTCTCAAACTTTTTCTGTCATTCCCCACTTTAGAAGGCAGAGAATTTTCACACCCCACCTGGAATACTCAATTTGCGCATAATACCTCTGTGACTTTGCGAGTAGGCTACAGGATTTGTGTCAACATTAGAATTTTCATGTGACTAATTCAAAGCGAAATTTCTCTCGAACCCCCCCCATCACATCAACTAGCAAATAACACCATTGGAAAGCTCAATTTACTGTCATATATGTATATCTGATGAATTTGGGGGCATGGTGCGGCCGTCGGTCGATCGCAAAGAGATGTCTCGCGCCCCACCTATCATGTGTCTGCGCCCCACTAGTGGGGCCCGCCCCACAGTTTGAGAAACACTGTTTTAGGCTAAGTATTATTCATCCTTGACACTGCCAAAGATTTCTGGGGAGAAAGAGCTTGATGTAATAAGTGTGGATGGGGGCATTCTAATGGATTACTTACTTTTTGGGAACATTCAATAAGTTTAATTCAAATAGAAGCTACTTTTTTTTTCTTTTACTGTACCTCAACAAAAAGTTTTAATTGAACTCCCAAAACGAATGTGAATGTGGAAGAATATAAAGTTCAGATGATGGTACATAGATAACCTAACTGAAGATGGAAAAACACATGAATGCAACAGTTCAATATGGTTTTACAATGATAGATTATTCCACAACTTGAATTTGAATTCAGTGTGTAGGAATACTTGCTTAATTGATTGATTGATTGATTTAGTACATGATTAAATGATTGAATAGTATTTTTGGGAAACAACAATCCATCAGAATTGTGTTACAACAGTATTGTGTTTTAAGAATCATCACATGAAATTACAGTTAGAATAGTCTATGATATGTACTCATATTATGCACTTAAACTGACCAACTATTTCTATTTTACCATTCAGCACTCTGGAGGGGTGAGATTTGCCTCAGTAGCTGTGTGCAGTCTAGAGTTTAGAGTTAAGCTAAGGGTGCCCCTCACAGACAGACCATGGACACTCCACACACATTGCCCTCGTCTTTCAGCAGCTCCAATGGTAATACAAAAAATGACCACATGGGGTCCCTAGAACTGTGTGATTGCTTTTTTGGAAACTGTTTAGACGAGTTTGGTGTTCCAAATCCTATCTCATTAAATAGATAGCCTTGCCCTAAACAGATAGATAAATAGAACAAATTAATTTAACGGACATTGGCTTGGCTACGGGCTCTATTCTTGCCAAGCTTTCTAGAAATATCATCTGTGCCAGTTTTTGGAGAACATTGTGTCGTTGCCTGTTTCGTCATGTTCTACAGCCGCTTATACAATTTCACACAGAAGTCACAAGTTCCTAAAGGATTTATGAGTAAGGCTACTTGAACCCACCAAGCTTCCAGTGCAGCCTGTACCTTGTCGGGAATGGGCCAAGCCTACCGCTGACGTGTTTGAGGTGCCAAAAATATCCTGAAAGGAAAAAGTTCAATCTGCCAGTATGGGGTCCGATCTGGAATTCTGGTTAAGGGCGACTCCTTTTCTAAGTTATCTTCATCTTGTGTGATGTCTCTGTTCAATAGCCTGACATTGGGTTCGATTGTTGACACGCTCTACTTTGTCACTAATGTTTATTTAGGCTCTCATTTAATGCGTAAATGCTCGATGCCCAGCAGGTCATCAATCTGTCATCATGGCCAAGTTGGGATCATAGCGTCATTGACAACAGAGCAGTCGCGCCCCCAGTTTGAAGCACATGGTTGCAGCACACCCCTCCCCCTTGTCCTAAGCAACCCCGTGTCAGCCAAACGCGGCAGTGACTACTGTAGCCTATACTTTGGTTCCCACACAGTTGGAGTGCGTGCGTAAAAGTTATCAGAGAAGATTTGCACAAAATGCACTGCCTCAAGAATATCCGAGTATCAAACAGTGGCGTTCTTAAACTGTTGGTTCAAAATGCCGCGGTTCAGGCGGTACGGACTGGGAGTAGGGCCGCAAGTGCGACGCGTCCAATGCCATTCAGCACCAGCGGTGCTCCAGCGCTCAGCCAACAGACCTTTCATGAACAAAGCATCTCCGAACCAGAACAGGCACAACACAGGTGTGTAGATTTATATGAGAAGAATTCAAGAAGTGTTCTGTTTGCTTAGGGGTAGTCTATGTTTACCTATAAGATTGGTGTTATGAGCGTGGGGGGCCTCCCATAGATTCCTTCACTGGGGACTGCTGAGACCACTGGGTCAGTTTGGGCAACTGGGTTCCTTGTAGTTATGGGATTGCTTAAGACTTATATTGATCCAAACCAGACAAGAACAGACATAAACAAAACATCACCTTGTATGTATGTAGACCTACTATTTTGCACATAAATTGTCCTCTTATGCAATGTATTGTGTATTCTGTTGTTGTGTTTTAGTAAAGCGGTGGTCACAGGTCTGGAAGATATGCTGTTTTACACAATCACCCAAGGAGAGGAGAAAATACCTGTTTCTCGCTTCATTGCTGTAAGTCTCTTCTCTCTCTCTCTGTCTTGTCTCTTTCTTGTGCTAATGCAAAGTCTTGTCATATTTGCTCTGTGACATTCCTAGATAATTGTCACTTAGTAAACACATACCTAAGGACCTTGTTCATTAGCGCATACCAGGGTTTGAACTACTTACAGGGAAGATCTTGCTGAAAACATTGGAACTGTAGCATATAACCAACACTTTGAAATGTAAACAACAACGATTGTTAAAGAGATCAAAAGAACACTGGACACTTCACGTGTGTATGCACTCTCAGCACACTATCTACATACACCTGCAGAGTTTCCCATTCATGGACTCTCTGTTTACTTCCTCATTATGTGAGAGGAGAGCGTGAGAGGAGGTTGCCTCATTCAAACCAGAAGAATGTTGAGGTGAAAACACCTCTTTGCACCTGTCTCAACCCAGGCTGCGAGGCATTCAGACACGCCAGAGCATGCACATAATGCAGTCACATGTATGGATATACATGCAAAGTATCTAGGTTGGCGTCATGCACGTAATGGCCTTGTTGTCAAACAACACACCAACCAACCTGCAGACTAACTATTCTCCGATGGAAACGATGAAGCATGAACAGTGTCTCTTATTATTCTTATCCAAATGAATCAATTTTGTCTTATGCTGGGCTCAAACATTTGCAAACCAGCTCTCCGACAGATGACTGGATAGCCAACTGTGGCACAGCTTTTGTTTCTGTTTTTTTGTTTCTGTAGAACAGTACCAATAAATAGGCAAATTAAAGGGACAATATGTAGACAATATGTGAACTAGCTACATAAAAGGCATACAGCCTTTCTAAAACTACAGGAACACGCTAAAGATATCTCATAGCAAACATATTAGCAATCAATATTAGCTGTAACTAGGTTTTCTTTCATTCTGATGTGGTTTCCTACCTCACACCCAGAACTACACAGTGCATATCCTGGATGACTGATGGGAATAAAACTTTAATTTATCCACCCTTCATATCACTACTGTATATGGCATCCAAATTAACTTGGAGATGGTACCAAAACAAATTCTCTGATAAAAAAAGGATATCTCAAACAGTGGTGAAAATTTGCCCAGTCTCCCTTTAACTAACCCTAACCCACAGAAAACTGGTTATCCGGGTTTTCCGCCTGCATTGCTCAAAAAGTTGCCCCAAAGCATCATCACCTTTAGCCTTGGGTTTGCACGTTACATGCAAATATACATGTTTTTTTTTTTTTTTTTTTTTTAAAGAGAGATTAAATGACTTGAACTGAGGTCAAATTTTTATTCTGTCCAAAAGCATGTAATAGTTGAATGGACTCACCAGCCCTAAGCACCTCTGTCCACATGCATGCACAGACACAAACACAGAGACAACCACAGTGCCCAGTTGTTTTGGAAAGGGATCTTATATTTGGGTAGAGACCAAAGGGTCACTGCAGGACAACTATGTACATCACCAGCTGACTATTAGGCATATGCATTGCACATGCTCTCACACACACTCTCTCTCTCTCTCTCTCTCTCTCTCTCTCTCTCTCTCTCTCTCTCTCTCTCTCTCTCTTTTCTCAGAGAGAGAGAGAGAGAGAGAGAGAGAGAGAGAGAGAGAGAGGCAAATGACACACAGTAACACACCTGAAATTTATAATGACAGAGGTAAATTTACCAGTAGTAAATTTGCCAGAGATTCTAATAATAGAAAACTGGACGGCTAGGAAATTTACAGGCGAGCCAGTCCCAGGTTGCATAAGTCTATTCGGGAGTCCGGGGTCCTGCAGCTTAGCTCTCAGCATGATATCCGTCTTTTTCTCGAACTGCTCTCATTTAGTACCATTCTTGATTAGGCAAATACACACAATTAAGCCAATTACCGTATGAACATTTCAGTCTAATCACAATAACATCCGTCAGGCACGGCTAGAGCAGTAGGAAGAAGACGTGGCTGTTTTTAAAATCATATACAGTACTAATATTGTTGTATACAAGCATACTGTGTACTGCATACTGTGCAGTAGTATGCACTGTTCCTTCCTTCCAGTGACTGCTAGAGTCTAGATTTCCGACCAGTATTGCTATGCTGAGCTGCAAATGGAATCATTAAAACAATCTTTATGTCTTATGGATATTAATGTTGAATTCTGCTTTTTTAAAGGAATTATTCGGAGTGAATCAACCCGAAGCCCTGTTGTTGCACCTTGCTGTGTGATGTCGATAGCTATGAGAATGACTGAATTCCGTGCAAGGCAGAACAAAGAACGAAATCGCAGCCATCCCTAACAGATGCGGGCATATGAAAATTATTAGGTTTTGTTTTCATATGCACGCATCTGTTACCGTTGACTACCATTTCGCCATTTTGGTCTGCGTTGCACAAAATTCAGTCATTCTCATAGCTATCAACAGCACTTAGGAATGTGAAACAACAGGGCTACAGTTTGATTCACTCCGTATGATTCCTTGAAGGGGGAATTTTCTAAAAGCATCATTGCAATCACGCAGTGGGTACCTGCGGTGTAGCACATGTTTGTATGCAAGAAACCAGTGATCAGACACGAGGATGTGAAAATAGCCTTAGCCTCTAGCCTTTAGCAAACACATGGTGATCCAGAAATAGACAAACACATACACATAAGCACAGACAGACACACACACACGTACACACACACTGATCAGCATAGCTTGTAACCAGACATGCATTCAGACGCAGAGGTAACAAGTGCCAAGTTGCCAATGATCTCTCACATCGCTGAATCTGACTTCCACATTTCCATCCGTAAGTGTTCTCAGAAGTGTGACCTCACTAGTTCATCAACTTTCCTCTCATGTGGCAAAGCCAAAAGATCCAATGTGATCTAAGAATAAGGAGCACTTATACCAAGAAGCATTTGCGCAAGAAGTACCGGTTTAGGTCTGAGAGTGTGTTTGTGTGTGGGTGTGTACTATGCATATTAATTGCTGCACACACACACACACACACACACACACACACACACACACACACAAATACACACACAAACACTCTCTCACACACACATACACACACACACACACACACATTACAGCAGAAAACTGTGTTGAAGTGCTGGAATGCGTGTGTGTGACAGTGTGTGCGTGCGTGGAAGTGCTAGAATGCGTGTGTGTGTGTGTGTGTGACAGTATGTGCATGCATGATGAGTGTGTCATGGCACATTGTGTTCTAATGAGACGTGTCTTGCGTGTCTTGTACAGGCTCTGCGGAGTACAGGCCTCATGCCCTCTGACCCCCGGCTGAGGGACTGCATGCGTCAGCTGCAGCAGTCTATCCATGAGTCCATTGGGACGGTAATGATGGACCAAGAGCTTTTCAGGAAGTGAGTTTGCCCTTATTGAACTGAACCATGTGAGTGTTTGTGTTGTTAGCCATCTTCAGTGCTTCGTCTCAAACAGATGACTCGTGTGTGTGAGTGAGATGCTACTGCTGTTGCTGACGAAGTTTGGAATTTTACGACCGTGACAGCTGTGAAATGCACACTCACAGTCTCAAAGGGGTGTGTGTGTGTGTGTGTGTGTGTGTGTGTGTGTGTGTGTGTGGGTGGGTGGCGGGGGGAGTGGCGAGTGATAGTTGGTATGGTGGAGGGCTTGTCTCTTGGGAGGCAGGTTTAAAACATAAAAAAAGTTTTTCCTGGAGAACCCTGGGCAGGGGTCAGTCTTGTCATGTGTTTTTGCCAGATTATCACTCTGTGTCTGTGAGGATCTTCTCAGACTTGCACATACAAATACATTTGAGTAAGCAGTCATGCCTATTGCCCAAGTGTGTTTACTTCTCTGAGAAACTTCTAGAAAGTCTTAAGTGAGTGGATGTTTGCGCAGTTGTTCCTTTTCATAAAATACATTTCATTCAGACTCACTGACCAGCACTTCAGTACACTATTAGATGATGGTTTACATAACTACAGCACTGTTTTACTGTCATTCTAGTGTTTTACTACAATTATTATCCCTTACCTTTTCAATGTGTGTGTGTGTGTGTGTGTGTGTGTGTGTGTGTGTGTTTGTTTGTTTGTTTGTATGTTTCTCAGGTGCGTGGGCAGCAACATTGTGCTTTTGACACAGGCCTTCAGGAAGAAGTTCATCATTCCTGACTTTGAGACCTTTGTCTCTCATATCAATCAACTCTATTATTCTGCCCAGCAACAGAGTGGAGGACAGGTGAAGTTCTGGCCACTGCACAAACACCACACGTGAAAACACATGCATATCTACACACACACACGCACCACACACACACACACACACACACACACACACACACACACACACACACACACACACAGAGAGACACAGACAGACACGCAAATATACTCACGCAGGCAACCTCCAATAACCCATCCCACCACACACACACACACACACACACACGCAAGTATACTCACGCAGGCAACCTCCAATAACCCATCCCACAACACACACACACACACACACACACACACACACACACACACACACACAGGAACCAAATGTACTAAATGTGAGTAAGTGTGAATATGCATTTAGATCATATTCCCATGTAGCCCTTTAGAACACATTCTTTTGCACAGGTCCAGCCAGCAGTGAGTGTGTGATCTCTCTCTCTCTCTCTCTCTGACTCCGTTTCTCATCCCCATGAATGCACATGTGATATGTGACAGGTGGCAGACTACATTCCACAGTTGGCCAAATTAAATCCGGATTCATGGGGAGTTTCCCTCTGCACAGTTGATGGCCAGAGGTAAGTCACTGACAGGAACTGGCAGAACTCGTGTCCAGATTTGTTTGAAATGTCCCTAACTCAACTCTCCAGACAGCAGTGTAATGGTAGCCCCTCATAGATTAGTGTTGGCCGTAGTGGTCTGGGTGGTGGTCTGAGGGGGGGAGGAGGGGGAAGTGTAAGGGAAAACCAGTGTCATTAGTGTAAATGAGAGTGGTCTTCTAAACCCCCTGACCTAAAGAAAAACAGCTGACCAAACCCACTGACTCCCTGTGTCTGTCTGACTCACATCAGTGTGTGTGTGTGTGTGTGTGTGTGTGTGTGTGTGTGTGTGTGTGTGTGTGTGTGTGGGGGGGGGGTGATTATGACTAATTTGCCATGATTGGAAATTGATGAGAAGAAGCATAAGCAATGAAATGAAAACTCAGCACTCCTCCACTCATCTCTCTCTCTCTCTCTCTCTCTCTCTCTCTCTCTCTCTCTCTCATTCTCTCTCTCTCTCTCTCTCTCTCATTCAAATTCTCCTTTATTGGCATTACTCAGGAAAATAGGTTTCCCAAAAGCTGACACATGACAATACAAATATATAAAATCTCTCTCTCACCCTCTCGTTCTCTCTCTCTCTCTATCTGTTTTTCTCTCCAACTTTCTTTCTTTCTGTCTTTTTTCATTCTTTCTATCCCTCTATCTGTCTTTCTCTGCAGGCATTCAGTGGGCGACACACGGGTCCCATTCTGCCTGCAGTCGTGCGTGAAGCCCCTGGAGTACGCGGTGGCCGTGCACGAGGCCGACAGCGATGCGGTACACAGATATGTGGGGAAAGAGCCCAGTGGATTGAAGTTCAACAAGCTCTCACTGGATGAGGATGGTAAGATATCTACCCTACCCGAATCTAAATATAATCTTCTTACTCACAGGCATACTGTATTCTGTTCACTCATTGGCGGCCTGTCTCTCGATATCTCTAGGTAGTATTGAGTGATTAGCTCAGACAGGGCCGTCGCAACAAGGCAGGCAAACCAGGCAATTGCCTGGGGCCCCAGGCTAAAAGGGGCCCCCAAGATTGACTGTTTAATCATTTTAGTAGTTAAGTTGGTGGTGTTTTTCAACAAAAAAATGACTTTAAACTGGAGTTAGACACCTGTACAATACAAATAATTATATTGATGATGTTTGAAAATTATAACAACCTGCATGGTTCATGTAGGTGTTTATGGGAGGTGAAGGGCCCCATGTCCTGTTTGCTTGGGGCCCCCTAAGTACCTTGAAACGGCCCTGAGCTCAGACATGTGTAATTCTATCATATTGGTAACTCTATGTTCTTTTTCACAAATCTTTCACGATCTTTAATTATAATGTGCAACTCGCACTGCAAAAGAACAGAGTGTCAACAACAGTACAACTGATTTCTGTGGTGACAGACAACAGAACGATTAATGAGTCTTGTGAAAGCGTGCTGGAAATGCTGGAAAGTTCCGGAGGTGCCACAGTGAGAACAAGAGTGGTGTTGTAACAGTGCAGTGGAATTCAAACAGCGTGTGGATTTAACATTGGCTCATCAAAAGCCCCCTTATCACACGCACACACTCTTCTGCTGCCAGGAAAGCAGATCACCTGGACACATGCACTGTAGTCCACATCAAGAAACAACAACACAAATATCAGATAGATATCAGTTTGATCACATATGACACAGATTTAATTAACATACATACATACTATTTACAGAGGTTAAATTGGGCCAGGGGCTGAGCCATAGGTTAAGCCAAGTCTACTGGTGGGCATTGGGTGGCCGCCCCACATAATCAATCCCAATTTAATCCCTGATTATTTATTAATATATTGTATAACGTCTAGCCTTTAAAGGTCCCATATTACGCTTTTTCCAAGCTAACTTTTTTAGCTCTGATGTTCAGAACGGGTTGTTTCTCATGGGGGGTGCACCAGGTAACTAGACAGCTGCAGCCAACACATTGAGTATTTCCCCTGTAGCCTATGACAGACCACCCTTAATTAGTCAATTGATCATTTTCATTGTTCTCAGCTGCAAAGTGCCTGCCAACTTCTCTCTCTCTTTTTTTTGCAATTATCCATTCTAATTGCCCTCAGCTGCTTACATGGCTGCCAATGTTGTGGGACCCCACCCAACTTACCCTGTGACATACGTAGTTAGGACAATTCTATGCAGGTGGTTTAAGCACACAGCAGCTGAACAGTTATTAACAGTGTAAATTGTCTATCTTAATTGAGGCTTTTTATCCAACTTAAAGTCTGTGTAGAGGCAGTATAGACCCAAGAAACACATTCAAAAGCCATAAAAAGTGATTTTTTGTAATACAGTATGGGACCTTTAAAATATTGATAACACATTTTTGGGGAATTAGCTGTATGTCATTGTAAAATAATGTAATTAAGTCATTACCAGTTGATTACTTCTGTACAGCTGAATATTATATGCCTCTCTCTCTCTCTCTCTCTCTCTCTCTACCTCTACCTCTACCTCTACCTCTCTCTCTCTCTCTCTCTCTCTCTCTCTCTCTCTCTCTCTCTCTCTCTCTCTCTCTCTCTCTCTCTCTCTCTCTCTCTCTCTCTACACAGACAAGCCACATAACCCCATGGTGAATGCAGGAGCTATAGTTATCAGCTCACTTATTAAGGTAAGGAGAGTCTTACTGTCATACACTACACAGATACACACAGTTATATTAACACTAAACACTATCAGCAACTATTGACGTTAGACCTGTCCTGTAAATTGAGTCATTATCCACATGGTTTACTGTAATATTTGTTATTGAGTTAATTCTATTGGGAAATATGTAGTCTATCTTAGTTACTTTGTTTGCGTTTAGAAGACGTAGGCATTGGCGGAGTTTCTGTGTTTATGTTTGAAATTGACTTTGGTTCTTTGTGTGCTCAATTATATCTGTCCTGTCTGCTTTTGCACAGCACATTGAAAGTTGATATGAACAAACCTGTCACTCTGCCACACAGACAAAACATACTCAGACTCACTCACTTTCTTTTGTTGAATTTACTCACATGTTGATGATTGAAGTGAGAAAGATTTCCTGTCAGAAGATTTGCCTGACTGTCACTACTGTGACACAAGCAATTTTCCAGAACTAGTACATGCTCTTTGATCTTTGACTTAGAATATACAGATCAGGACATCTGTACTCAAAATTGCAATAGTTTTATTCAATTTTAATGCATTGCCTTGCATTACTAATTTGTTGTCCTTTGGTGTTGATGTTCATCATTTTGGTAGTTGGCCAGCCAATCGTACTTAAATTTGGAAATAATCTGAACAACTGAGACAGATAGTAGCACAAAGAATAAAGTATTTTTTATTTTTTTAGTATTTTTATTTTGTCTGAACAAATCATTTTTGCATTTGTATCTATCTGACTTGAAGTGTGAACTCCAGATCTAGGTCAAGGTCAGTCAACCAAATCTAGGTGTGTGTGTGTTGTCCTAAACATCTCTGTGTCATCTCTTGTAGCCAGGAGCAAATAAAGCAGAGAAGTTTGACTATGTGAGTATCCAATAATACATCATAACAACTTCAAAACTTTATAATACAGTATGTTTACCCACAGATTCACTATAAATAGCGACCATTTGAGGTGTACAGATCTATTAATATGAATAGATTTATGAGGTTTAATTAATAAAGCATGGAGTTGTCACATACTGCATATTGACCTTGTGTTTTAATGTGCTGTCAATCTCTATCTGTCAAGATGATGGAGTATTTGAAGAGAATGGCAGGGCTGGAGTATGTAGGCTTCAACAACGCTACGTAAGTCTCACATAAGTTTAAGCAAGTCCACATAGAAATGTCCCATGGATTGTAAACTTACTGTCTGAAATTGTAGTAACCATTGACCTTATCTCTCTGGGCTATGGAAAACTAACAACTGATCTCTTTGTTTTGGCAGCTTTCAGTCAGAAAAGGAAACTGGAGACAGAAATTATGCTATTGGATATTACCTCAAAGAGAAGAGGGTGGGTTTGTAAAATGGAAATGACAAAACACTGACTTTTTATTGTTAGGTTTGTTTATTATTTTTTGCAGTATTAGTAATCTGTGTGTGTGTCTCTCTCTCTCTCCAGTGCTTTCCACAGACTTCTGACATGAGTGCTGCTCTGGACTTCTACTTCCAGGTAAGTTCTGAGCTTCTGTCTGCCAGTCTGCCAACAGTGTGTACTGTGTTGGGCTGTGCTATGCTATGGTAAGGACCGTTTCAAGAGAGATAAATGAGCTGTTCTCAATTATTGACATTAGACCTTTCCCGTGAATTGAGTCAATATCCACATGGTTCAATGTTATTGAGTCAATTTTATTGGGATAGACATACAGTATCTTAGTAACTTTGTTTGTACTTAGAAAGA
Source organism: Sardinella longiceps (assembly GCA_027497455.2). NCBI lineage: Eukaryota > Metazoa > Chordata > Actinopteri > Clupeiformes > Clupeidae > Sardinella > Sardinella longiceps. Next base: position 24,541,732 of record JAODXP020000015.1, on the reverse strand, counting down.
ATGTTATGTCCATGTCATGTTAATGTAGGGGAAGCACTTGAAATGTATTTCTTTTTAGCATGAAACGGTCTATACTGTCCTGTCCTGTCCTAATTACCAGGCGTCTCCTGGAAGCTCGCCTATGTAAAGGCCTCTTTCTCTCCCCCTCACTGTAGCTGTGCTCTATAGAGGTGACGTGCGAGTCAGGGAGTGTCATGGCTGCCACGTTGGCTAACGGAGGGATTTGTCCAATCACAGGCGAGCGCGTACTGAGCGCAGAAGCCGTGAGGAACACACTAAGTCTCATGCACTCCTGTGGAATGTATGACTTCTCTGGACAGTTTGCCTTTCATGTGAGTCTCTCTCTCTCTCTCTCTCTCTCTCTCTCTCTCTCTCTCTCTCTCTCTCTCTCTCTCTCTCTCTCTCTCTCTCTCTCAAACACCCTCACTTTCTATCTCCATGCCCTGTGCTTGCATATAGTAGAACTATAGTCCTTGGTATCATGGGGATATGTTATTCCTCAGGTGGGCTTGCCTGCCAAGTCAGGTGTGTCTGGTGCCGTGCTCCTGGTGGTCCCCAACATCATGGGCCTGATGTGCTGGTCACCGCCTCTGGACAGGGTGGGCAATAGCGTCAGAGGAATTCATTTCTGCCAGGTGCTACTCACTAATACACAATACAGTGAAATATGTACACACACACACACACACACACACACACACACACACACACACACACACACACACACACACACACACACAAATCACACAAAACAAAATCACATAAAACACGATAATATCTCATGTTTATCCACAATCCATACACTTTTAGCTAATGGATATGCATTTGTGCCTCAGGAACTGGTGTCTCTCTTTAACTTCCATAACTATGACAACCTGCGGCATTTTGCCAAGAAACTGGACCCACGCAGACAGGCTGGTGATGACAGGGTAAGAACATGGAGCAAAGATTAAAGGACAAATTTGTGTAAAAAAAAATAAAATAAATAAAAATGTAAAAAAGGGTTTATATCAAAGACCAGTGTCAATCGACATCAACACCAACTTGATAAATGGTTGGTGAATAAATAAAAGGTCGAATGTACACCTTTCATTTCCTTATGTGAAATGAAACAATATTGTATATTATTGTATAAATCATACCATGAGTTTGATTAGTACTAACCATCCCTTATAAATGCTTGTAAAATAGCTTATTAATACCAGTAAGTAGTTAATTAATCGTTATAAAGTGGTAACAGAATTGGTGTATCCACTAATTATGCAGACAGTTTGACATTATGCATTTCTGTGTGTAGAATAAATCTGTGGTTGACCTCATGTTTGCTGCCTACAGTGGAGATGTATCAGCTCTCAGACGGTGAGTTATCAAATGGTCATTAAAATGCTAATTAAAACAGTATGCTGTTTTAATGTTTCTTTTTCCATATTACCTTTATATGTTGTATATTGTTTATATAAAACTATACAGTTGTACAGTAACTGTTTCAGTGATTTCCAGGACTTCCTGATTTATGATACAGCTTGATGAATCAGTTACACTGATAAATAATTGACACGTTCATTCTTCAACTTTATAGCCTAAGTGACACTGTCCTTTTCCAATTCTTGCATATCACAAAACCATCCCTTCCTCCATCCATCCATCCATTCTGCAGGTTTGCTCTGTCCTCCAAAGACATGGAGCTGAGAGATTATGATCAGCGGACAGCCCTTCATGTGTCTGCAGCTGAGGGTGAGTAGTGGATTATCTGAAACATCTGAAACTATTTCTCAGCCATCCATCCTCTCCGTAATCTCTACATAATATGCTTCCTCTGTAGACAATCATGCCACATACACTATCTAGACCTCCTGAAGGAATACCTTATGTTGGGTTATTCCTTTAATCATTCACTTGTGTTACCCTTTCATGTCACAATGGAACCATGATGACTCTTATCATCCTGTACATGCAATTGTGATCATTCTTTCATTTTTGAGTAAAAAAACAAAACAAAACATGCGCTGTTGTCAACAGTACTAGCTCACCTTGACATCACACGTGTATAGTTGGCTTTAAATTGCTCTTTGACAGCACGTGCAATGCATAGTTGGCCTTAAATTGTTCTTTGACAACACGTGCATAGTTGTTGTCTTCTTCCATCTCATTTGTTCTAACCTGCATTTGTGAAAAAAAAAGGTCATGTGGAGGCAGTGCTCTTTCTAACTCAGATCTGCAAAGTCAACCCACTGGTGAAGGACAGGTGAGGCCACATTCCATCCAGTTGTCATCTACACTTCATCTACCTGTCACTCTGTCGTTGTCATTGCCTCAGCTCGCTCACTCCCCCAACACCCCCTCCCCTTTTCTGGCTCACGAACCTTGCTTCTCATGTAAAAGGCTACTGTCTCCCTCTGTCTCTGTCCTAGGTGGGGGAACAGCCCTCTTGATGACGCCCTTCAGTTCTCCAGGGATGACGTGGTGAAGATCCTGCAGGAGTATGAGGCGCTGTACACGGAAAGCACCTCTAGTCCCGCCGAACCAGAACTGGACCCAGAGGGGCAACAGAAGCTAGACACACTCAAAGGCCTGGTCTGATAGCACGCAGGACTCCGCTGCAGCTATGACCCGAGTCAGGAAACCAATCTCTCAGTCTCTCTTACTACAACAGGTGGTTGATTGGAGCCATTGGTGCATAGAAAAGGGAAAAGCAGGTTTAAGCCTAAATTTCACTAGGCTTACTACTGTACTAGGCTAGGCCAGGAGAGAGCAAGGGGATAATGGCAACCCTATGGTGAGTGTTGGGGTATCATTTGAGGGTTGCGTCAGGTCAGTTTGGATCTTGAGGACGGACGTTTTTCCCCACATTACTGCTGAGCACTTTAGTGACAAGTCAGATGCTTTTGTTTTTGAGTGTTCATGCAGATTATCGACACTGTGACAATCCTGTTAAATTATAATGAAATTATAATTTCATTTAACAGGCATTCATCAAGTTTTTGTACAGACTGTCAGGATGTTTATATTGAGTTCTGTAATTTATTTTAAAAAGATGTGTTTATTTTTGTAAAATATCTTTGTTGCGTTTTTCAGATGAAAGTATGTGTGTGATCTTTATCCACTGTGAAATACTGTACGTTTGGGTGGTGAATGAACATATTCTGGTTGTACATAGAGATTAAAGGCAGGTGTGTGGTTTTTTTTTTTCAGTATCAGTTTCTGTGAAGAGTTGAGATACTGTATGTTGGGGCCTGTAATCACACAGCTACCTCGCTGCCAGTTATCTACAGTGATAAAGAGACAACAGATAGGACTTACATTAACTCAGTACATCAGCTACTGAATTTCATCTGATTAGAGTTACTGCTGACAGTATGTGAACCAGCAAGAGACGGCTCCTTTAACCAGGGCTGTAGGGGTAAAATAAAATTTATAATAATAAAATTGAATTTTATGATCATTGGAAAGTGGGCCATTACATGTATCAGTTGTGGTTTGATGATGGAAAGCTGTCCGTTTGTAACTATTGCAGTGATATTAAATGGTAAATAGGGATGACGAAATGGAATGGGACAAGTTGTATTTGGTAAATACACTATGCATAAAATTTTAGAGATGGGGGGGGGGGGGTAAAGGTGTTTACTCATAGAGACAAATAGATCTACCTCTGTAAAAGACAGGCTAGTTGGCTAATTGGTAGGCTAGGAGATATGAAACTGAGGGTTATGGATCATATTGTGATATCTTCATATGAAGAACTCTTTTCCAAAAATCTTTTTTTTTTTCTTTTTTTCAGGCAACTTTGAGACAGATGCAGTTGTTTTAGTGTTAACTGTTTTGTCCTTACTCAAAACCTGGGGTTAGGGTTAGCATTACTCTCTTTACCAAATCTTTTTCTCTGACTTCGAACTACAGGGTTGTGGGTAGATAGTTTGGTGTGATAAGGACCCAAAGCATATTGCAACATCATAAAAAGTTGGAACATTTGCTGGGAGCACAATTTTGATACATTCGTGCAGGCCGGAGAAAACCACTTGCGAGTTGTAGCTTTCATCTTCCATCGCTGTTTTAAACCATAGAAAGGCTCAAAATAGCCACACAATTTGTTTAAATAGTAATGACAATTCCAACATTTAAACCTAGGCATTGACACTGGGTGCCCCTGGAAGCTACAACTGGCAAGTGGTTTTCTCCGGCTTGCACTAACATGTCAAAATTCTGCTCCTCAGCAAACGTTCCAACTTTGCATGATGTTGCAATATACTTTGGGTCCTGATCACACCAAACTTCTCCTTTAATGTTTCTAATGAATATCTGAGCCAGTTCTGTCCATTATCACTTTATTTCCAGAGATTAAGTCATTACTGACACCTAGTCTGTGTAATGTGTACATAATATTTATTCTTTTTTCCTTATATGGCAAGAAAGGGTATCAACTTTGTTCAAAAATGAATATGTGTGAATAAATCAAGGGACATTTGTGGACTAATAAACAGATCTTTTATTTCACCTTTTCGTTCTCTGTGTCATGCAACCTGAAGGACAGACAAAAAAACCTGCCTGATATATGTTGAAAATGCCTGGACAAATGTTCCAATGAATAAATGTTGAAAGTAACAAAAAGCGTTCCCTCCATATGTACCCCTTTAAAAAACTGAGAAAAGAAAAAGAAAAAAAAATCAGAAGACAGATTAATGCTTCACAAGGCGGATTTCCAGAGCTCCTCGGTTCGTCCACTTTCAACCCTACTCCACTTATCAGCATTGGGCTAGTTGTGACCGTTGAAGGATTGGCAGTTTCTTGCAAATATGTGCTGAAAGAGGCAGTCCCTAAGGAGCTCTGGGTATGAGGTTGATTTGGTTAAGGACAGACATATTGGCTACAGCTATTCTGCTGCCGCCATCTTTAGTGAGACCACCTGTGTGTGTGTGTGTGTGTGTGTGTGTGTGTGTGTGTGTGTGTGTGTGATGAGAGTTGCCTCTCCAGCAGTCTTTTTGAAAGAGGACCTAATACTTCCAGCAAAAGTCAAAAGAGAGAAAGGGGGGGGGGGCGTAGGTGCTTCTCCAGGCTAGGCCTTGATGTTGCTGGGAAGCAGCTAGCATAAGACCTCTCTCTTGTTTCAGTTCAGTCCCTCTGGAACCTCCAGGCCAGAGTGTGTGAGAAGCTCCCCATCCCAGAGTGCAAAGGCAGGGCAGATTGGCCCGCGGAACTGGACCCTTATGGTGTGGATGACCTTGCTCTTCTGCGTGTCCACCAGGCGGAGTCGGCCTGCCTCGTAGTCCAACAAAACCCCGACGCGGTCAGGCTTTCCAACCAAAGTCACTGGCACCATCTTGTTGGTAGTCATGGCGAACCACTTGCGCTGGACATAGCCAAATACCCAGGAAGTGTTATTGGTGCCAACGCAGTCTTCTCGCGACATGGCCGCCTCTGCCACTCCAATCCTGAACTCCTGGGATTTGCGCACAGTTACTTCCCAATAGTGCTGGCCAGAGGTGATACGACTATCACCAAGCACCACTGCCCAGTCACGGAAACGCTCAGGGTTGTCTTGCACCTTGCTGGGGTTGAGCCCAAGAATACGGTAGATGACGCCAGTGTCTCGCTTGAACAAGTCTAGACTGCTGTGAGCTGTTCGTTCATCCAATTTAAACTGAAGATCTGAAAGACAAAAAGTGAAGGAAACAAAGCCATTACTGAATAGGATACTACTAAAATATTACAGTTAATCAATCCACTCTGAAACTTACACAAAAACAAACGGCCCTGGATTTCAGTGAGGAGGGATAAGAGGCATTCTGAACACCATCTCTGAATTGACACCATGCCCTTGACAAGTAACTCGATAACAAGAGTAACGTTAGCGTAATTTTAAGTGCCACCGCGGACCTTAGGTCCTAAAGTTAATAACTAACAACTTAACCTTACATAGACGGAACGCAATGACATTACTATAAACTGCACAAAATCAAATCCATATCTTATAGCTGAAATGGCAACAATAACGGGTAACTTTAAAATAGCACCATGCAGTGTCACACTAACTAACTAGTCACCCCTCATTTGAACAAGTTTTACAACCTTGTTAATAGTTATGCCCGTCATAGTTATAACCATGAAAGGTATTAGCTTGGAAGCTAATTTACCTTTATCTGCTGACGTTAATGTTTTTTCTGCATGCCTTTACATGGTAAACTATTCTTTTTGAAGACGTTTGGATCTGCAGTTGTGTGCGACTGATGGCACTGAGGGGATGGTAATCCCACCTTCAGTAGTCGATATGTATTCATCATAAAACCTCTGACCTCTACCTAGAGCTTGCTAACTCTTGCAGCTAACGTTAGCTCACGTTAGAAGTAACTTCGTTGACAGCTGTGTGTGGGTGTCTTTGGGCAAATCACAACTAGCTACTCACTATTGATTGTGCTGGTGCTGACAAAGCATCTTCTGCTTGACAGAACAATCCGACGGGTGGGTCGGAAAAGCAGGCTGCCCGCTGTCCGCCCCGCTAAGCGGCAACAACTTGCCATGCTGAGAGGCAACGCCATCTTTCCCACACATGAATGTTTTTGTTCATCAGTTTTATGCAACCTTGTGCTTGAGCATGAGCGCGTATAGCCCATTGCTGCCCTCTACCGGAATGGCAATGTTGTGCAGGTCCAAACAAGGACTGCATCATTCAAAGGCCTATGTCTGAAGTGCGCGCTTCACAAGCACCTGTCCTTTTGCTTCAGAGCTAAGGAACATTAGTCAAGGTGGAGGAGAAGTGATAATGAAGGCAAGAATGGGAGAGGAGAAAAAAAGAATTAGTGAGTCGAAATATGTCAAGACTATTTGTGGAGCTGTGCATGAGAGTTGCTTGGCCTGTAGGCTAGTCTATAAAATGGATAAGGCTACCATAGAATACTTTAGTTAGGCTAGTATATCTCACCCCAAGGTCAGAGTCATAGAAAGGCTCTCTCTCTCTCTATGGCTCTGCCCCAAGGATTTCCCAAATTAGATTGGGGTTAAACTGGATTGGGTATGTAGCCTGAGGAGTGAATGATAGACTTCTTGGTTCTTGCCAATGGGGCAGTAGAACACAGGCAAGTGTCTGATCCCTGGTCCTAAAGATCAACAGCTGCCTCCTTTGCTGCTCATGTGGTGGGTATGCAGGTGGTGACTGTGGTGGACACCTGAGGTTAAAGAAGGGCTGAGAGAATCATACATGTTGATTCAGTGTTGGGAGTAATGAGTTACAAAAGTAACTAATTATTACTGTTGTAATGCATTGCCTTTTTGAGGTAACCCAAGTGCAACAGCAGGGCAGGCTTATTAAGCCTCACTTGCTGTACGACTTCTGTGTGATATGATGCAGGTGTTGATGGGGATCATCTGCAGAGTGAAAGCCATTCCTCCAATGCCAAGTCCTCAAGAATCCTCTCCTGTAATACTTGATGATGTTCCATTACATTTACATTTATGCATTTAGCAGACGCTTTTATCCAAAGCCACTTACAAAAAAAGAGGAATAACAATCAAGCTACAACACAAAACAGATAGGCTAAATATCTGTCTAGACATGTGATTTGCTGTATGGGGTGCAAGTGCAAGAGTTAGGAAGTGCAAGAGTGTGTTCTTGTAATTGCATAGCCTAGTAAGTGCATAATAAGTACATGTTAAGCACATTCCAGGTAGTTGAGAGAGACTAGGACAAGAGGTAGGAAGAGCTGGGTCTTCATTGTGAACAGATCTTCTTTGCATTCTGTAAGCACCATTAGAAACTGTTTCATCAAATTTCCCAGGATTTTATTTTTTTTTTCATAACTTTAATTTCATTGGTACAGAAATGTATTTGGATTGTCTGGAGCATTTACACAGTTCTATTAACATGCATGTGTTTATATTAAATGTGCATCCTGAGAAGATAACATACCTCTTTCAGTTTGTGTTAAAAGGCCTATTTGCAGAGACCACGAGAATGGTTTTGTATATTCATTGATGAATGTAGGTGGTTACGGTAAGTGGCAAACCTGGGTATAGGCTAAGTAACAGATAATGATAACAGTATGAGATGATAACGTTAGAGTCAGCAGAGATGATGGTTAACAGTAGAGTCAGCAGTCCATACCCTCTATCTTAACTCAGGTTTACCTATCACTCCTACTGAAATATCTCTAATTTCAGCTTTTTTACTCAGACTACATTGTGCAGTTTTTATTTACAACCATTGGGGGCCTCATTGCTTCACTTCAGTTTGTCTTCATTGGCCAGCTCTCCAACCTCTGTCAGTTCCTTTAGTCAGGAGTCCCTCTTTCTCCTTGGCTCTTTCTCCATACATGAAGTGTAAACTGATGTTGATTAATACTTTGGTGAATATCATTCACTTTTCCTTATTAAAACTTTAACACCCTCACCTTCACATGTTTAGATTTGTCCATTGGTTTGGGAGTAGTTTAGAAATGTTATAAGCTCCACTGTTTAATTTAGGAAAAGTAAGTAGCATTGTGTGTCTTGAAAACAAATTCACAGGCAATAAATTTATCTGAATAAATAAATATATGCATGCTACCCAGTTTTCCTCAGTGGATGCAAATGGTTTATTGGCAAATGGCTATGCGCACTGTTTCTTCCTGTCTTTCATTCATTCTTATCACAACACCGGATTGTTCCTGAGCAAGAAAGTTCCTGGATCCCTGATAACTACAATTGCCTTTTAGTGACATTGAATATCGGGGAAACTCGAATGCGTCACGGCAGTTTGCGCTCCAGTAATGTCCAATCCCGGTGTTCCGCCCGTCTCACCGTGTAATTTCTCCGGAGAATATGGTGTCGGGGAGGGATTGGCCCCAAGTGACCTGAGCTGTGGTGTCAAACGGAGACTTATCCGGGCTAATGGAGAGAACGCTGTCCAAGTGCATTTAAGAGCCGAGCCATGCATATTTCATATCATATTATAAATATTTATGTTGTTAAATTAGTAAAGCTATATTTGGTTACTTCATGTCATGTTAGGTTTTCAACTGATGAGCATTTTTGGAAAAGAGGTTTGACCAAAAAAAAAAAAAAAAAAAAATCCAGTTGAGAGAGATAGCCTATTCGGTGAAATCGGAACTCGATTTAGTTTCAAGTTAGGCCAATGACGCACTGGAGTGACTAAACATGCTTTTTCCGAATCATGAAAAAGTTGATCAATTTTTAGTAGCCTACATGGATATCAGTTCACTGTATTTGAGAGGGCACGGTGTCTCTTTGAGAAAGCTTAGCTTAGAACCAAGAACCTGCTGGTAAGTAAAATGCAGGTAGTGATAACTGAAGCACTTTCACAAGAAGCATTACGCTAGACTGTGATATACTTCCCAGAGACCACGGGCTCACGCCTGAACACATGCAATAGACTAGTGCACACAGCCTTGTCGACACATCAACACGAAAGCAGGCACCAAGCGTCCCCCTCGTCACGATTCTAACACACGAACACACTGTCGCCTAATGCCAGTAGCCAAGTGTTAGAGTGAGACCGATACATTAACTCACCACCCCACTGTTTCGCTTTATTGTGATGGTCTGTGCTGTTCTTTTGGGGGATTTTTCTCTTTCATCACGTTGGCTGGTGGCTACATTTTAGAATGTGGATAAGCTTTGAATTGAACGTTTTATTCAAAATATTTGTAGTATTGACGAGCAGCTGGATTGCTAGATGCCAGATGTGAGGTTGAGGGCGAGCGTAGTCAACCCATTACGCACAAAAAATAGCAGGGCTCAATATACAACCCTGGCAGCCGCTTGAGGACATCCATTGTGATCTCAGTCAGACTAGGTAATATTAAGACAAGCACGCGCTGCCTGGTGCAGCAAGTAGCCTAACACATTATATATTTTTCGCTTCTATTGGCGAGCACACGGAGGAATCTTTTGGTCATTCGTTTCCACACCCGAAGAAGCGTGTTGATGTCAGTGCATGACACCATCGGAGCGGTAGAGAAGCTTCCTATCGCTCGGCCCTGAGGGATACACAGACTGAGGCAGCTTTTATCTCCAATCCCTCTGAATGAAGACGGTTGCAATCATGGACTTGAAAGTTGAGCCGGGAGAAATGGATTGTGATCAGCCACCTCCAATTGAGGTTTTCGCTAATACTTCAACACTTCACGGCATTTCGCACATCTTTTCCTATGACCGGATCAGTATTAGACGCTGCCTGTGGCTTGTGTTTTTTCTGAGCTCCCTGACGCTCTTGTTGTATGTTTGCACGGACAGAATTCAGTTCTACTTGGAGTACCCACACGTTACTAAACTGGATGAAATCACGACGCCGGTGATGGTGTTCCCCGCCGTCACGTTCTGCAACCTGAACTCTTTTCGTTTTAGTAAAGTCACACGTAATGACCTGTACCACGCAGGGGAACTGCTTGCACTGCTCGGTCCCAGGTGCGTAAGTATCATGAATGCTCCGTTAATTCTTTGTTTCCTTCCTTCTCTCTCTCGCTCAATCTCTCCCTCACACATGCATAGGCTACTCACACAGGCACACATGGTGTAAATTCCTCATTGAGAAATATTACCAAACAACCCTTGTTGTTATAGGTTACAGGTATAAGTGTGCAATAACAAAGAATATGGTATCTATCTGATGTTTTGTTACTGTGGTCCTCATATTAAACTTCCCTCTCCAAATATTCCTTACACACTTCAATTCTTAACCTCCCCATGGCGCACACATAATCAATACTCGGCATGTCTCACCACCTCAGCTCCTCAAACATTAGTCACACTCTCACCTGCATCACCCACGACTCTCCATGGGCTTGTTTAGTCCAGATAGTAAGTATCGTATAACACACTGAGCTTTCTTTCGGATTTAATTCTTGCACATCTTGTCCTTACTCATTCAGTTCACCTGTAATGCACCTGTTGATCATTTTGATTGTGTAGTAGCCTATGCTATAGCAGAGGTTCTCAAAGTATTGATAGGTGAGGGACAATTTAGGGACCCAACATTAAACTGAGGGCCCCTGAAGGGGCGGTGGGAGAAGAAGAACAGAAAACTGGAAAAAAAATAAAAGGTCCTTGAAATCATTTTAATGACCATGTTGCATCACTACAATTCACAGCTAAACACCACTGAAACAGAAATTCATTCTTTCAAAGCAATGAACAATTTCAACAATGTACCTAACCTCACACATCGCTAGAAATGTTTCCGTGGGCTGCCATTGACATTTTTGGGGAACTCAGAAATCCGTTCAGATCAGCAGTTGGCCAGACCAGCGACAGCAACGCCGAAGGTGTTACGTCTCTGGGAGGGCATGCCAGGCTAGGGGTTACCTGAGTTTGGCCACCTGAGTTTAGCCAAGGTTTGATATGACAAACTGATTAACATAAATTATCCCTTTAAAGACAAATGACAAGAATGTCTCCTCTCTGCCTGCACACATCCTCTGTAAAACATTTAGATGTATTTAGTTGGCCCTGACAAAAAAAAAAAAAAAAAAAACGCAAAATGAAAGGTCTTTAATTGATAAGCACAGAGAAGTGTTCAATATCAATCAATCAATCATGCACAAATGCTTGTGGGTCTCCTTCCCTCTTCTCTAGTGTCTTCTAAAAGTTGCCATGTTTAAACAACCATCGAGGACAGGTGGTCCCAGACACTCAATGCATCGCAGGGTGCACATCAGTGCCAGCGGTTTTTTGGCCGTCTTCAAGGCTCTCTCATAATTTTCTGCTTGAGAGGAAATGGAGCACAGCAGAGAGCTGTGAGAGGACTACACCAGCAGCACGAAACACGGGGCAGAAATAGAACTGTATGCAGGGCTGCTACTTTAGCAACCCAGACTAACTTGACAGCTGCTGGTGGCTTCAACACAGAACAAGGTTCTCAAAATACTGCAACTGGCCATTTTGTCATTAAGATGCAATGATGCAATGGCTAAATAATAGCTGAAATATGGATTTTTTCACATAGAGAGGCTGAATGTACTCACTAGCAAAGTGTTATGGATTGAAAACAGTCAGTCAGTCATTTGGCCAATTTTTCATTGGCGCAACCCTCACACTCAGATCTGTTACTTGTACAATTGGGGCACCATTTTAAAAGGGAACTAAACAGGCTTTCTAATGGTATACTTTTTTTGCCAAGATGCATTTTTTACAACAGAGAAATGATCTTACCAGTACTTATTTATGCCTTCCACCCCTTCTGGGGTATAGGCCAGCAACAAGCACTCTCCAGGCATAAAAAAATAATTAAACACAAATTTACTTACTTTATGTGCTAAGTTTATAGTCTGGTAAGCCATCCTATAACATTACAATGTATAGTCTGGCATCGAGAGATAGACTGAATTCAATCGTGGGCGGAACAAGGCTGTTATCTTTCAAACTTACTTCTGCACGCAATAGGATAGCCTATGACCAATCGGAGGAACGAACAAGATGTAAACACCAATTCAAAAGGCCATTGTTTTCGGCGAAGCCCGCCCTAAACACTAACGGGTGTCGCCAATGGCGTCATCCAATCAAATTCCCTATGGCTTGCTACTAGACGTACTGGCTGAGCAAATCTATTTGCCACTGCTAGAGTACGTCTAGATTTCTAGGCTACCAAGTTTATATTTTGTGGTTGGACTCATAGTGGTTCTGTATATGGTTCTGTTGGATTCTGATGGATTGTTCCTAGATTTGAACAGTCTCTGCTTCTTAAACAGCCTGACCACTCTCACTCTCCACCCTCCATCTGAGGTCTGAGGTTTCCCTGTGACCCATTGACTATGACATTCACTGATTTGCTGTGTATCTTACTGGCTGACTAAATGTGATATTGCTGATGAGCCAATCAGTGAGCTTAGCTCTTGTCCCTTGTTTCTAACTTTTTAAACTGTCACATTACTATAGTCATATGGAAGGATGGTAGTGGTTAAGGAATATGGTTAGCTGGACTTAGCCCGGAAGTTGTGGGTTCGAATCCCGGCTGCCACTGTTGTGCCTTTGAGCAAGGCACTTAATCCTAATCTGCTCTAGGGGACTCTGCCCCCTGAAGTAATTGATTGTTGTCAAATGTAAATTGCTTTGGGTAAAAGCGTCTGCTAAATGCGTACATGTAAAATGTAAATGTAAAGGTGTTTTAAAGTTAGGTTTATGGTACCATGAAACTATGACACATCAGCACCGCATGCAATTGCAAATTGAGTGAAATTCTGGCGAGCGGGTAGTTGTTTTATCTCAGTTCAAAATTACACTCAACCCTCCTACTGTTTTTGAGCACACATACACAGTGGACAGCGTGAGGCAATTTGCAGAGTGGAAAAAAAAAAATGTAATAGTGTTGGATTACAATCACAGAATGCACCTGCACTGCATTTATATAGTGTGTTGGTAGGAATGGAAAAGCTTTCAAGGATCTTTTCTGTATTGGTCTCTCTCGATAGTGTACATGCCAGACAAGATCAAAGCAGCCTGTTATGTCTCCCACATCTATCGCGTGTAGTCAGGACTGTGATGTGCCTCTGATACTCATCTATTGGATACCAAGGCAAGAAGTGTTCTGAGGCAATGAACAAATGAATGTAATCTGTGCAGCCATTGCAGTGAGGGCTACTGACATCAATCTCTGGTGACATGCTGAGATGCTTTGAAACCTGGTGTGTGCTTGGCAAGGCTCTGCATTCAATTAATGGGAGATTATTGAAAGTTTCTTTTTAAATGTTAATTAAATGCACACAAAATATTATACTTTGAGAGAAATGTACTGCTTTGCCTCTTGGAGAAATAACCTGTAGGACAAGCTGGCACATCCAAAATTGGAGTGGCTTTAATCCCTTTGTCAGTGCCAGAAAGATTAACATCAAAATCAAATAAGCATTCAAGTTGCACAACTATGTTTTATAAGTGAACATCAATACAAATGATCGAGCTCTCGTCATGTCTGCTCTGCACTTATTCCTTGTACACAATTCTTTATATAATTTGTGCCAAATGATGTGTACTGGATTATCCCCTGTCTGTTCAATGATGCATTCCAGGTCAGCATACCAAGATAGAAGCTGGATAAGCCTGAGTATTTTGTTGTTGTAAAAGAAATTAACATTGTTTATAAATATCATCATTATATTTGCACAATAGAACATTATTTACAACTCTAAATGTTCAGACTGCCGAGTCATTTTTGTCTCCATTGTTGCACAGTTGTGTAGAAGAAGAAAAAAGAAAAAAAAACAACAACATCAGACTCTGCTGCTGTGATAATGGAGACTCTGTCTGATTCATACAGTAACCGTTAATCATTCCAATCCAACAGAAAAAAAAGAAACATTATGATTGGGTTACATTTGATGAATGCTTTATATGCCACAATCATTTCTAACTTCATGGATGACTCGGTTGGTTTGAATTGCAAATATATCTCACTGACTGTGTGTGTGTCTGTTGGTGGCCACAGTCTTTATGAAAGCACACATATTAAAGCTTTTTTTTTTCATATAAATCTGTCACCCCTGATTAAATTAATTTGTACTGCTTGTGTGGTGTACACATAAGGTCGTGGGGGTGTGTGTGTATTTGTAACCCAACTGCTGCTGTTACTGTTGTTGTTGTTGCAATGAGAGGAAGACATCCCCCTTGTGTGTGTTTGTGTGTGTGTGTGTGTGTGTGTGTGTGTGTGTGTGTGTGTGTGTGTGTGTGTGGGTGTGTGTGTGTGGGGGGGGGTGTGTGTGTGTGTGTGTGTGTGAGAGAGAGAGAGAGAGAGAGAGAGAGAGAGAGAGAGAGAGGAGAAAGAGAGGGGGAGAGTGTGTGTTTGGGTGTGTGTGTGTGTGAGAGAGAGAGAGAGAGAGAGAGGGGAGAAAGAGAGGGGGAGAGAGCATTTGTATGTAACTGCACTGATGTGCAGTGAAATGGCAGAGGGATGCTCAGAGCAAAATCTCCTCTGTGTGTGTGTGTGTGTGTGTGTGTGTGTGTGTGGCCTCTTACCCAACACAGATTGTGAGGCCATGAGACTCCAGAAGACAGGATGTGCCCTTGAGGTCACACACACACTTGCTCATGCCCTTGTCATTTAATGTCCTCTGGATCGGCCTGCTGTGACGCGACTCCACATGAGTCTCTTTCTCTCCTTCATCCTCTCTTTCTCCACGACTGAGTGCACCACCACTCTTCCCCAACGCCCACGTGAGACGGTGCCCACTCACCCAGGCATTATCATGGGACCTCTGCATTGGCTTCCACCGGGACCCCTGTGGCTGTTTATATTGGTGTGTCAGAGAGGGAGCCTAGAACACGTAGGCGGCCCCGACCTTTGACCTTGTGTATATCATCCAAACCTAGAACACCTGGAGCTGCCGGTAAAGGGTCAGATGATAAAATCTCCCCCCGCAGCCGGTGCTCAGGAGGGAATAGATTTCCGCATGGCGAGGCTGGCGTGAACACACAACACAAGAATAGTGTTGATGCCGCTGGTGTGGGTCTTCCTGGCCATTGGACTGACTAACAAGCACTCAGTTTAAGGCACTTTAGACTGCGCCCAGGGGTGGACTGGCAATATGGCACACAGGGCAAATGCCCGGTGGGCCGACACACTATTTGGGCCGACGGCCCTGACATTCTCACTGTAACTGGAATCATAGGCTTATTTTCTAATGGTCTGACCAGTATGGTGGGCTGGTCTTGTTCGAAATGCCAGGGCCGATTTTTTGTCCCAGTCTGCCTCTGACTGCGCCATAAGGGCCCTGGGCAGTTTTAAGGTCCCAGTGCATTCTCCCAATGGGACTCCATCCGATTCGGTACGAGGAAATAGTATTTGTGCCTTTTCAAGGAGACATATGGTATCCTTTTCTGCATGTTTAAGCTCTGCACAAATGCCTGCTGGGATAGGGAGTGTTGGTCACATGACAAGGGACAGTGGAGCTTGCATGATGTCATTAGCTTTTGGTTAATTAGCTAGCACACCTGCAAGGACTTTCTCATTGCCATTTTTGTGTTTGGCTATTTCTGAGCGACAGACCATCTTGAAATGCGTTTTATACACTGCCCAGATGATGTCCCAACAAACTCCAATCTTCTGAAATTGGCAGTTGTTGGCAGTAGTCTTTAGAATGTTCAGAAAACCGGCTTCTTGATCCGTACAGCTTTGACAGTAATTGAATAGAATGACTTGGCCATGTCAAGCTTCCAAACTAACCCCTTCCAGAAAAACATCAGCAAACAAAGACTGATGGTGCCCACCAGTCAAACTGATGGTGTACACCAGTCTTAACTGATGGTGCATAGCATTTCCTGTTGTCGTTTGTGGGGCTAGTGTGAAAGCACCTTAAATAGGGCGTTTGCAGGAGACTCCAGCTGTGCATTTGCATGTCTGTCTTTTTGATAGGGGTCCAAGAAATCCCAAATGACTACATGTACACGTTGACCTGGTTTGCGCTACACAGAACTCGGTATTCAAATAATCTCATTATATTACTCTCTCTCTCTCTCTCTCTCTCTCTCTCTCTCTCTCTGTCTCTCTCTCTCTAACTTGGTTGGCAATGTCTTCTTAATATCTTGTGCAATGAAAATGTGCATTTGAAAATCCAACGGCAGGATTTTTTTCTTTTTGTTCAAGACCCATGTTGGATTTGCCATTTACTCACGCAGTAGTTGCCAGAGACTCAACCTGAATAATAACCTCTGACTTCTAAGAGCCTCAAATAACCTTGGCTCTTTTTTTTAAAAAAAATATATTGCTCTGGGTAGCATATTCCTCATATACTATAGCCTACATAAGAGTATGTGTGTGGTGCCTAATGTGGATTGATATAACCAGCTAATATATCTTCTTGATTTTACTTTTTCATCTTTTCTCAAATGATTTTTGATTCCAGTACCTCAGGGATGAGATGCAAAGTGATTCATCAGCATCGGCATCGCTATTTCGGTTCGCCTCTGAGAAAGATCCCTGAATGATTGCCAGTGTTTCTGAATGTGTGATGTTTTTGCTCATCATACACTTGCAAATTTGTGTATAATCGTATGTGGTGAGTGTCTGTCTGCCAGATGAAATAGGTGGCGTGGAGGTGTTTTTCTTACGAATCTGACAGCCTTCTGCTTCCTCTCTGCCTCTACCTCATTTACCCCATTCTCTCTCTCTCTCTCTCTCTCTCTCTCTCTTTCTCTCTCTCTCGCTCTCTCTCTCCGCTCTGCTCTAAAATATCACCATGGAATAAGATTATACTGGTTTGTGTGGGTGTGTGTATGTGTCTGTGTGTGTCTGTGTCTCTGTGTGTATGTATCTGTGTGCGCCTGCAAATGTGTGCCATCTCTTAAGAGCTCTGCTGGTTGACTCCATTCCTTCTAGAAAAGCTGGAGGTTTAGTTCAATTACAGCACTTTTGGAAGGGGAAAGGAGTTATGGTGCAGGGGCTTAGGGGAGCTCCATAACTCCTCAAACGAATATGTGATGAGAGGGCTTGAGAAATTAGCATTAAAAACATCTCTGAAAGAACCTCTTTGGTATTACTGATTCCGAGAGGGGATGAACAAATGTTTCTTAACCTGCTGTGAGATTGCATTAAAGCAGCACTATGTTGTTAAACTAGTGGACTGTCTACTTAAAAGGCGTGTAAAACTTTCAAACATTTTCCAGGGACCTTATTGATGTTTGATGGTATTTTTTGGTTTCCATACCCTCCACCCAGAGGTGCACACAGGGGCGGACCGGGACAAAAAAATCAGCCCTGGCATTTCGAGCAAAACCAGCCCACCATACTGGTTAGACCATTAGAAAATAAGCCTATGATTACAGTTACAGTGAGAATGTCAGGGCCGTCAGCCCAAATAGTGTGTCGGCCCACTGGGCATTTGCCCTGTGTGCCATATTGCCAGTCCACCCCTGGGTGCACATATCCCATGACTGGTGGGACAACACTTGTGTTTTTTCTGCCCTTCAAATTAATTTGGGAATGGCAACAAAACTAAATGCCTGATAAAAATGGATACCTCAAATAGTGGCAGAAAGTTGCATAGTCGCATTGGTTTTTGATCGCTGTCAGATCATAAGAACTGAGATGTGATTATCACAGAACTAGACTGTTGGCACAGAGAAGACAGAGCATAGCATGGGCCCGATTAATAATGTCTTTGGGCAATTACACGGAAAAAAGGACTTTTTGGCACGTCCACAAAGCCAATAAAATGACCATGCATTTGTATGATGTGAATAAGCTGTCAAAATTGGAAAGTCTTACAGACAAAGATAGTAATAGTACAATACAATACAGTAGCAGTTAATTGGTGTTGGTGCAAATGTCAATGAAATCTATTTTCCGTGAATGGATATATGAATGAATAAATAACATCATAAAACAACCTCTGGGGACGCCGTGGCTCAGTGGCTAGAGCGTCAGACCATTACCCCGGGGACCCGGGTTTGATTCCGATCCGAGGTCATTTCCCGATCCCACCCTATCTCTCTCTCTCCCTCTTGTTTCCTGTCATCTTTACACTGTCCTATCTAATAAAAAGCCCCAAAAATATCTTTAAAAAAAAACTCTAAGGCTTTACAGTACAGCTGTATTTTTCGTCAAACTCCTTATTTACAACTTATCTGTACAGATTCCTCCGGGAAGCAATCAGTGTCAATCAGGCTGTACAAATAAGCTGTCAGTGCATCCAATGCAGTTGTTAGTTGAATCGCATTTCAGCACCAAGGACAGCACATGATAGGCTTTGTTTTGAAAAGTTCATAAGCAAGATACTTTCTTTGGAACTGAATGTAATTTATTTTTTCTTTCTCTTGATTGATCATGACAGTTTTATTTTTGCTCTATTTTATTTTAAACAGTAGGCTTTTTTCTACACAATCAGCATGCATGTGTTTTATCTGAGTTGTTTTTTAAGCTCTAAATGTACATGTAAGTCATCCATTCCAAAAATAGCACAACACTATTATAATATGTGAGATCTAATTGCACTTCCACAAAGTGTTTCCGCAGTGGCTCAGAAGAAGCTTTGCATTGTCGTTCCCTTCTGATCTAACTGTGTTGTTAGCCCATATGCACAGATGCTAATTCACTAAAAGATGTTGTTGGCTTGGCCCTTTCATATTTAATGATGCAGAAGGACCTGTGGTTCTTAACTCAGTATGAAGTGTGTGAATAAAGTAGGAAAGTGAATATTACAGACATTACAGATTAATGAGGACATCTGTATTCACACACAGTTTCCTTCCCACGCTGGAGCATTGCGTGGCTGATCTCACACAGGGGTTAAATCGCCACTTCGCTTCTCTTTAATGTTTCTCAAATGCATATTTAATGCCTTGTTCTGACAGCTGTCGTTTCACTGTCCGTCCAAGAGATATGTCTTCTTTATTCAGCTCTGGAATGGCCAAGTCATGCTGCGTGTGTGTGTGTGTGTGTGTGTGTGTGTGTGTGTGTGTGTGTGTGAGAAGGGGTGTAAGGAAGACTTTTATTTTTTTAGCTGTAAAATATTAAAGAGCGCACACACTCACAGGATAAGTCTTGATTACACTCTGTGAAAGATGGTACACTTTAAATCACATAGAAATCTTAAGCAAGGAAATTGAATGTCATTGCATCTGACATTGCTGGTCTTTGTAGAGTCTGATCCCCTCTAATTCCTTTTAATGCATTAGGTATGAGATCCGGGACCAGCACTTGGTGGATGAAAGTGTGCTGGAGGCCCTCAAGGTTAAAGCCGACTTCCACAACTTCAAGCCACGGCCGTTTAACATGCGAGAGTTTTACGACAGGACAGGTCATGACATTAAGGACATGTTGCTGTCCTGTCGCTTCCGTGGAGCTGAATGCAGACCAGAGGATTTCACAGTGGTGAGTGTTTTTTTGTGTAATCCCTTTGGAATACATATCTCAGTAAATGATGGCATTGCATATCTCGTAAATTATGCTCCATCTGACGGAAAATAATTTTGTAAGTTCTTGATATTTTTTAAACATTCATGGATTTTTGTAAACATAGATAAAGGTTAGCTATTTTGCAAAGTGATGCATTTTGACACTGTGGCTGATGATGTGATAAAGATTTGTGTCATAAACATTTTCTTTGGCTTTCTTACTGCATCTGGAACAAATTGTGAGCATAATCAGATACATTCTTTATCTCCATCCTACATCCACATTTATAATAAAAATCAACCTTAAGATAATAAAACTGCCTTAAAATAAGTGCCTATTCCCCTTCCGAATTGAGGTTGCGGTATCACTTTAAGAGAGGTTTGTTTTTATGGTGACATTCAGTGGCGGGGTGAGATACTTCCCTTGAGGAATATGTCCTCTCTTGCTGTAGGAGTACTTCTACTTTGGCTGAGTCTCTAAGTCCTGTCTTCCCTGAAATGCAGCCATAAACTCTCCCTTGGAGAATGTTCTCTTTCTTCTCTTTTGCATGTTTGGCTGTTGTTTTGCTCAGTGTTCAAAATGCAGAACACACAGTACAATACTTACAATCATTGCCAATTGGATTGTTTTCTTAATGTGTTTTTTGGAAGTAAGGCATCATCACTTGCTTTGTTCTCTGCCATTAGAAATAATTGACCAAAGCTTTCATTCTCAACTGTTGGTGTTATGTATTTTAGGTATGAATTGACCTTATGCTATCACAGCTGGAGACAGATTTTATTTATTTATTTATTTATTTATTTATTGCATCCGCAGTGAGACCGTGGGCATCTGTCTCTATAGGCGGTCTGTGGGTCTCCAGAGGGGGGGATCTCAGTGGGAGGTCCCCTTTGAGGACAGCCACTCTCTGTTGCTCTGGGACACATAGGCTATGCTAGTTATAGTACCCCTGCCAGAGATGCTGTCCTTTGCACTCATGTTTCTACTGTATAGTGGAGACATCCACAAGAAACTATTTCTAGCTACTGATGAAACTTGCTTTGTTATGATAGCAACAGAAAATAGAAAGTTACAAAAACCAAGTTACAGAAACCAATATTCTGAGATCAGACTATTTACATAAATGTTAATGTTTAATTTGACTTTGTGTGTCACTTGTATGTGCTATTGGTTCAAAATGTACTGTAGGCTATTTCCACACGCCTGAATATGTACAGGAAAGCTAGACTTGAAACATTACCTACCTGTTACACCATCTTTATGGCTGTTCTGTTAAGACATGTAAATATGCTAGACTTGTTTCCATGGTTACCATGAGCAAATAATAATAATACTAAAGAAAAACAATAACTTAAGCTGTGCTACCAGACCTATAGCCAAAGAGGATCAGTCAGTGTTAAATTACAGATTTTGTTTCGCTACACTGAACGGATCAATGGATGGACTAGCTCTTCTACAATTGTGTAATGAATAAGAACAGAGCCTCTTGACCGCAAGGACGTGTTGTCCCTCAACGAGACGGTAACAAGACATGACACGTAGTCACCTCTGGCTCCTCTAACACTTCCCTAATAATACACCCACTTAGTGCTCTTTCATTCTCAGCCAGACGATCATCTCTCCCTGTATTGATATGATGAATAGCTGCAACTTATTGCTAGACAGTCTGTTCAATGAGGCAACAAGTCTCACTGATCCCTCAAAAAAAAAAACCACAGCTCTTGAAAATAGCACAACAATAGTGGAATCTATTGATAGACATTATTTATGCCGAGTACAACCTGTGTGGGTATAAAAGAGAATGTATAATAGAGATGAAGTTAGGGGGTGATGATGCGCATCACTGGAGACTGGATGCCCTCTGCCCTGCCTGTCAGCGTCAGACTGTGGGGTTATCAAAGGGCTGAGCGGGCTACTGAGCTCGTCATCGCCAAAAAAATAGCAAGGAAATAGCCGAGGTCACTGGCATGAGTTTGTTACTAGACAATGGAACGGGGGAGCCTTGTATTGGTGGAGTTGTGTATCAGAGACAGCTGAAGTGTGAGAGAGAGATCATCAGTCTATCTATCATAAAGGCTGCTGCTCCTGCTGTAAAGTGCTTGCTTTGTGTTGGGCCTGGTTTGCTGTCTCTTCGAGGATGGTCTCGCCTTTTGTGTGCTAAGAAAGAGGTCTTTGATCCGTGTGTGTGTGGAGACGTTCTTACCCTGACTGCTAATGAGGTCCTCCCGTGCTCTGCTGCTCTCTCTCGGTGCATGTGTGTGTGTGTGTGTGTGTGTGTGTGTGTGAGAGAGAGAGAGAGTGCCGAGGAGTGCTTTCAGACGCGTTTGTGAGGTCCTATCAACCCTCCCCCCCAATCAAATCAAATCTGCTCTGTTTGCTCGCCGCGCATGCCATTAGTTCTCTGCTGTGACAGCGCTTAGCTGCCATGATCCCTCTCTCCGGTCTCTCTCTCTCTCTCTCTCTCTCTCTCTCTCTCTCTCTCTCTCTCTCCTTGCTTCCACGCCGATTCACCTCTCTCTTTTTTTTTCTCCCGGTGCATCACTCCCTCTTGTCTCCTACATGTCTGCTGCATCAACACCCCGTTATTTTCAGCTCATCCACCCCCTTCCCTCTTTTTTATCCCCCTCCTCCCTCCCTCTCTCTTCATCCCTCTCTCTCTCTCTTTTCATTCATTCCTCCTCTCTTCATGAAGTCTAGAGGGTACTGAGTGAGGGGACTCAGGTGGTAGTAGGCTGCCAAGCACGACCCTCACACCCACGCACCCCCCCCCCCCTCAAAAAGCGCCTCATAAACAAACCATGCACGAGGGAGGCGATTGCTGATCTGACCGAGGTCTATAAAGCACTCTGATCTTTCATGTGATTAACTGCCCACGGTGAGACTGTCATTAATCAGTACAGCTGTCAGGGAGGAAATGATTAATAGACGTTTGTGGGAGGGATTATGACCCTATGTGTGTGTGTGTGTGTGTGTGTGTGTGTGTGTGTGTGTGTGTGTGTGTGTGTGTGTGTGAGAGTGAGAGAGAGAGTGAGGGTGTAATTTCATTTATAAACCATTCTGATGTGATTTCTGTGAAATGAAACGCGAGAAATCTGTTAGAGTGAACTGTGACATTGTGTGTTACAGTCTCGTGATTGTGCTAAGCAGTCTACTCAATCATTTAAAACCATTGTGCATCGCTCGAAATAACACATCTCTGCTATTCAAGTCACTCACTTATGCATGAAGCAATAGAGGACTGCAGGAGCAATCGGACCGGAAGTTTCCACATGAAACTATATAATGATGTAAGACAGTTGTTCTCTTTTAGGTTACCCCTTTTAGATGGGCCTGTTCATTTCGCTAGGCTTCCAGCTACAGCATGTACTGTATATGAGAATTTTAAAGGGCAAATTTTAAAAGGGCATTTTTTTTTTTTTGGTAACTTACACCAACATCCAATTATTCTCATGAACATGTGTGGGTTTCTATGAAAATGAAAGAACAGGCCAGGGACCATCAATGATTATGTTTTAAAAAGCAGTTTGAGAAGATTTTCCGTTTCGTCCTTTTTGATGTTGGCATTGCACTGTAAATTCAGGAGGAAGAAGCCATAGGGGACCTGAGAAATAACTAAGCCTTCATTCACCCTGTAATTAATCATCAAAGTCACCACAAAGCTGGGAAATTAGCCTAGTAACAGCATAGAATCTTTCCTTGAGTACTAATATGGGAATAGCTCATATCATAGTCTTACAGTAAAAGGAATTAGCCTGCATAGGTAATCTGTGAAAGCTCCTATATCTTATACTTTTGCATATATATCCTCAGGAGAATAATACCCTGTGGGATTTAGCTGGAAATAATTTATAGTTGCACACACACACACACACACACACACACACACACACACACACACACACACACACACACAGAGACACACACACACACACACACACACACACATGCACAAACCCATTTAATTTTCACCCATTTCATGAATTTTAGACATGCTCATTTTCAAATATAGGAGATCATAAGGCTTTGCATCATAAAATGCTTTTGGACGGTCTCTGGAGGAAACCTTCCATTAAAACACTGTTGCCTCCCTTAGCTTTAGCTGTCATCTGTTGAAGCTACATGAGGCTACAGGCATCTCTCAGCATTTTGCTTAACCAGGAAGCCCTCGAAGCAGTTTATTTACATAACTGTAATCTCAGACACACACAGAGGAAAGATTAAAGTAAATTCTAGAATGGGATTTCACCCAGCAGTTGACCAACCAAGCCTATTTCACATTACATGGCAAGAAATGATATTCCTATTTATGATAATAATTGGCTAGAGACATCACATGCTAAGATCAATTAAAGGGTTTATCCAGATTGAATCAATCCATAGCCCTGTTGTTTCACGTTGCCAAGAGTAGACAAAAAAGTTAAACAGCAGGCAATGCTAACTGTTGAGGGGATGAAAGTTTCGATGTCTTATGCCCACATCTGTTTGCGTTAGCTGCTAGTCCCCAAATCTGGTCTATGTTGTGCCAAACGCTGTCATTGTGATACCTCAGCACTCAGCAGATGTTCAATTCAGTTTGAATTCTGCCTTCAGCAGTAAGCTAAAATTGTGTGCGGGCCAACAGAGTTGGCAGTTACTGATTCCTAGGTTTTGAAATGTCTTTCTTGAAGATTCATCTATTGACTTGGGCTAGTGACGTGTATAGTGTACTGTATGCTGTGTAACCCCGTGTTCACACTGCATCCGTCCGTTGACGGACGACGGGGGAGGGGTCTGACGGAGGGGGAGCCAATTCTCTCAATCCCAATTGGTTTGACGGATCCGTCGCCAGCTAAAAAGTTGAACATGTTTTAACTTTTTGACGGACGCAACGGAGCTGTTTTGACGGACGGACCCACAATGCATTTCGCGAAAGCTCCATTCAAAGTCAATGGGATCCGTCAACTGACGTAGTAGTAGTGTAGTGTACAGTAGTGTGGTAGTAGTGCCAAATAATAAC
>JAODXP020000015.1:24509432-24514432 GCA_027497455.2 Sardinella longiceps | reverse complement strand
CCAGTCCTTCCTCTTACAAATGCCCCCAGAGCTTGAGCTTGCTCTCTTATTGACATCCAGCTGTTCGCTCTCAAGCCAGTCCTACACACTTTCATGCATTGTGCATTAAGTTTACTTGGGATGTACAGTAGGCTAAGTTTACTTGGGATGTAGGCTAACTTGGATGCTGTTACATCACATGCATGCAAGGCTTTATTCCAATGATTAATATATTTTTTTTTTTCATTTCATTTTTTTCATTTCATTTTTTCATTTTTCATTTTATTGTTACTGAAGAATTAAAAAGACTACAGAATTAATATTATTCCAGAATGCTGTCTTAAACATGGCCATCAATATCTTATAAATTTTAAATGAAATGTCAGCGTTCCTGTTACTGTTTGGTTAAGTGATCTTTCACACCTGAATAGCTAAACTGGTTTTTCAGCAGCTGCCGTACCCCACACCTCATGTGCGATGTTCCCTGAGTCATAAATATTGTAGTGGGGTTTATCAAGAGCCAGGCTCTGCCAGTCACATGGGATTACGTAGTTTATACTCCCAGAGGTACAATATTAAAATGGTTTCAGTATTAAAGTAACTGTCACTTACAAACAGAATGAATTGCAACCTGCATTCCTCTAGTTTAGTTTTGTTAGCCAGACTAGTACTGCCATTGTAGCTTACCTCTTCTTATGTACAGTAGCTGAGGTTGGTTTGACTGCTCACGGGTCTCGAATCCGCCACCCCGTTAACTACAACAGACACACGGCATGGGACCCGCAGCAAATCACCGTACTGCCGTCAGCTAGCCCAGGCTAATTGGCACCCATTAAACTCAGTTATCACCCGGTGGAATGGAATACTGTTTTCTGATTGGCTGTCAGGGTGTCAGGGATTGGCTGCGCCGCCGGGCTGTTCTTCGCCATACGCGTCGTCCATTATTTCTCTATATCGGGACACCTCGGCGGCCGTTTTCCCTTACTAATATTTCAATATAGACTAGTGCCACCATATTCACCTCAATATTGTATTTCAGTATGGACTTGTGCTGCCATAGTACCACTGCCCAAAATTGTTTTTCAGTATAGACGAGTGCTGCTATACTGCAGTAGCTCTCCTCAATGTTGTGTTTCACTACAACAGTAAAAAATCATATTACTCTTCTAATGGTCACTGTTTCCCTAACATTTTTTAGCAACCAATTAGCAAACAGAAATTGATGGCAGAACCAATAGGTTTAAGGTTTAAAAAGAACCCACCCACCGCCAAGTAAACCTATGCCTCCTAGTATCCAGACTATTTGCCTCTATTGACCGGTGGTGATGGTAGAGGTTAAGGAATCTGGCTAGTGTAATAGTAGCCCGGAAATTGTGGGTTCCTGGCTATTACCACCATTGTGCACTTGAGCAAGACCCTTAATCCTAAGATGCTCCAGGGTGACTGGCCTTGATGTCATTGATAGTTGCCAAAATGCAAGTCACTTTGAATAAAAGCATCTGCTAAATTCATAAATGTAAATGTAATGTAATGTGTTCAGACGCAGCCCAGCTATTTCAGTTCTGAAACATGTCTGAGTTCCATCACTTGTCTGAAATCACTTCTTACATACAGTAATTGGATGTCATCATGCAGTAATAGTATGCCATCATTCTGAATGAGAGAATGTCTTGCGTACACCGTGGGGATGGAGGGAAACGCAATTCCGATTTCTTTGTATGCCTGGTACATTTGAAAGAATTGACAATAAAACAGACTTTGACTTTGAACTCACACTGATACATAATTACATACATTCAGTGCTTTAGTCATTTAGTATAGCACAGAGGGTTGGTTGGACAAACTTTAGTGTGTTTCCTTCCCTATGATACATTTGAACAAAAGGTCTTTTGTCTCCTTCTCTACAATTAGCAGCAGTGCAGCGAGCGCACTGTGTTTTTAGCAGGATGTTTAATTGCCATACTGTTCATCAGACCCTCCCAGCCTTGTCACTGGGGCCTTGGACTAGCATTGACTCTGGCTGGCTGTGCAGGATTAATCAAATGTGCTGCTTGCTAAGTGCCTGGGTAGCACTTTATATGGCAATGAAATCAAGCAAGTTCCAAAGAGATTGAAATGGTTGTAAAAATTGTAGTGCAATTAGAGTCAAAGCTGATTTCGCAATGAAAGATGACCATGCTTCTAAATACAGTAGTTGATAGAAGCATTATTTATATCATAAAATGTGTTATTGTAATTGTTGATGTCATTATTGTTTAGCTCATGGCTTTAAATTCATTGAAATTCATATTTACAACTTGGTAAAAAGTACAACACAAAACATTCTATAAACACATGCACATGATAACACATACATACCCATATCCTTTAGCATTCTTCAAGTTGCAAGTTGCATGTGGCATGATGGCTGAGCGAGGTTTCACCAGGTTATAATGCTGGGTTCTAATAGTTGGCCAGATCCCTCGGATAAGAGGCCTGTTTGGTTTATGTCTTTTAAACAGAAGAGAAGTGCTGAGGATCTTAACTGTTCAGTAATTTAGACAGTAATATAAACTGCTGTAGCGGCACTATAAAGTGTACTAGCCTATATAACTCACTTAGAGCGAGCTTAATGCTCTTTGCTCCTCTCTGTCTTGGATAGGCATCAGAATCTTTAATGAGCTGCGGTTTTTATTAAATGGTCTGTTGCAAAGACCAGTGCAGACATCCATCCACCCTGCTGGAAATAAAATCATGTGCTGTAAGAGTTTGATCTTGGTCTTTCCGAGGGACAAATCCTTTAATTCAGGCAATATTTCTTGAAGTAATGTGCACTGATGGAGGATTTTGTTGTTTGGCCAGTCATTCATTGCTCTCTGTCTATGTCCAAAATACCATAACAAGTGCATCAGAAACGGCACCTTCAACATTTCAGAGATGCAGTATGGGGTAGATTTGTGTACTTCACATTGCCTTTATGTTTGTATGAGTGAAAGGCTGAGAGTCTGTTTAGAGAATGTGTTTAGTGCAACATGCAGCCTTTTGCTAAAACTGGTAGACAGACTCTCTTTGAGTGTATTCCTGATGCAGTCAGGTTTGGAAGATTGCATTAGATGTGCTAAATGAATGGATTTGAATTCTTTCTCTCCCGGGGTGTGTTTTGTGCATTCACCAAGGATCACCTAAGTTTGGATTTCCATTCAAGCGAACTGGCGATAATGAACAATCCTTGTACCTTCCACTTCCAAGACAAGTAATCCAGAGTACAGCAGGCAAATATGTTCGTTTCTCTTGCCCCTTCTCATCCTCCCTCTCCCCTCTCTCTCTCTCTCTCTCTCTCTCTCTCTCTCTCTCTCTCTCTCTCTCTCTCCTCTGTTGCCATCCCTCCCCACTTTCTGTCTCGCCCTCTCAAGCCCTTCCTCCCTCCCTCCCTCCCTTCCCGACTCTTGCAACAGCTCCAGGAGTTCTCTGACATTATTTCACAGACAGCCCAGAGGCCTGTGCCAAATACCCCCAGTAGCCAAACTGCCACTTTCAATCACTCTGCGTTCTCTGTCTGCACCTGGCTGCCTCTCAGTGGGGGTTGCTGTTGTTTATGTAAGGGCCATTGGCCCAAAACAATCAATCAACACATAAACCTGCAAAAACTGACAAGGCCAGCGAGGAAAACAGCCGTAAAAGACGGAACAGAGGCAGACAGACAATGTCTTCATATACAGTAAATAACACCTTTATTGCTTTCTTTTACAGCTAGATCCTGTTCACATCCGTAGCACTTTCAATTGGGTTTTTAATCATAGAGATGCATAAAATTGAGTTTCCATCATGAGGTGTGTTTCTTTCAAACTTGTAATGTGTGTTTAATTTATGCAAAAAAACTAATCTTTGCTTGGAAACAACTCCAGGTTTGCATCTTCCCACTAATGCGAATATAAATCTAATTCGCTTGAAAGCAGTGGATTCTTTTTATGCGTAGACTATAAGGCATGATGCGATTCAAGTTAGATGGAAACAGTATATTTGCATTTACCACATTTCTGTCCATAGATGATTACATTATTTTGATCAAACAGCTGGCTGAAGCACATCACTTTAGCGAAATGATCCTTTTTTTATTTCCATTACACAATTGATGGAAGGACCTTCAATGAGACACATCCACACAACAGATGACTTTAGGAGAGATTTTTGCACACAATTTTGTAAAATAGTGTGAATAGAAAGTATCAATAGAAATATTAGCAGTTTCATCTCTCTGTACTAGTTGCCTTTGAAAAATTCATTTTTTTAAACCAGACATTTAACCTTAGGGCTATTTATAGGTCGAAGCCTGTGCCTTGGGAAAAGCTATTGAGACCTTTATGCTTTTTACCTTTCAACATTTCCTCTGTAAAAAGCCCAAAGAAAAGAGGGATGGAGGGAGGAGAGGAAAGATGGAGAGAGGAGCGAGGAAAGATGGAGAGGGGTAGAGAGAGCTTGAGAAGGGTAGAGTGCTCTAGACTGCCCTCGGAGCTGTGATGGAAGACCTGGTTGTTTCAGCAAAGGCCTTTTCTATTAGTCATGAAGCATTACCCTTGTGCTCCATGTGAATAATTGCCACAGGGCTTTAATGATGTGACACTTCTTGCCCAGTGAAATGTTACTGAAGCGGGCTGAAGGGATATGGGTGCCTGTCTTATTGGCAGGCAAATGTCAGCCATCTCTTGGGCAGAGCACCTCTCTCACACTCACTGTTTGCCTAACCAAAGACATCCATACAGGTGAAGTGGCGCCCCTTGTCATTTGCCATCGTACCTCATCTTTTTTATTTCTCTCTGTCTCTCTCTGCCATTTGCCATAGCTCATCTTTTTATTTTTCTCTGTCTCTCTCTCTCTCTCTCTCTCTCTCTCTCTCTCTCTCTCACTCTCTCTCTCTCTCTCTCTCTCGCACACACACACACACACGTGCACACACACACACACACACACACACACACACATACAAATATACACTTACATACACAAGTAAACATGTCACATGGACACACGCACACACACACACA
>JAODXP020000015.1:24431932-24504432 GCA_027497455.2 Sardinella longiceps | reverse complement strand
TACATAGAGTGAGTAGTGTGTGTGTGTGTGTGTGTGTGTGTGTGTGTGTGTGTGTGTGTGTGTGTGTGTGTGTGTGTGTGTGTACGTGCGTGTGTGTGTGTGTGTGTGTGTGTGTGTGTGTGTGTGTGTGTGTCTGTGTTTGTATGTGAGTGGGTGTGTGTGTTTTCTACTCTATATGAATTATAATGTTCTGCCCTCAGGGATAATATCTTGGTGCTGGACATCTTCTTCGAGGCTCTGAACTATGAGACCATCGAACAGAAGAAAGCCTATGAGGTGGCTGGGCTACTGGGTGGGTCTACTCCTCTCCTCCTCCTCCTCCTCTTCGTCCTCCTCCTCCTCTTCGTCCTCCCACTCTCTTTCTCCCCCCTTCTTTCCTTACCCTCCACTGGATGAATCACACATTCGCATGGCTATAAATATTTTAGTGCTATTGTGAAACACACTTCATTCAGACATTATAAGACTTATTCTGTGGGCCTTCCATTTTTAAACAGTGGAAGTTTTGTGCTACAGTACTGTGCGAGGGAAATATTTCACATTCCTTTGCTGAAGTTTATCAAAGCAGAGTGTCATTTGCAATGTTGTTGCACTATTGTTGATGTTACTAATTGATTGCATTTTTTGCACATTGTGTGTATAGGTGATATTGGCGGGCAGATGGGACTCTTTATTGGTGCCAGCATCCTCACCATCCTGGAGCTGTTTGACTACTTATATGAGGTGAGACTTTAGTGGGACTTTGTTTAGCTGATTGAGTTAGCAAAGAATCGTGAGTAATTTCATCTTCACTTCCACTTCACTTTGTTCGAAGTCTGCACCCGACCTCCCTACGTTCCCCCACTATCCCTCGGTCCTGAAAGTATTGGGACACACTACACTTACACTACATTACACTTAGTGTTAGGGCTAAAATCAAGGGGAGGTGGTAGTAATGGGACAGGACATTACTGTATGTATATGGGGGAGAGCAGCTTGGGGTATAAAGTGAAAGTTTGGTGTCATTCAAGCATAGCCAGCTGACTGCACTAGTTAGTGAACGGAATGAGAGAATTTTGAACACTAACGCAAAGGATAATAAGCAGTTTACATTGAGTCAACGGAACATGTAATGTTACATTCGGTTTGAATGTTGTATGATCCATTGACTCAATGTAAAGTGCTTGTTCGCATTTGCGTTCACGTTCAGCCTATGTTGTTCCAAATTCTTTCATTCCAGTCGCTATCTAGTGCGGTCAGCTGCTCATTTTGCTCTGGAACGTGCCATTTATCAATCCCAATGAGTTCCAGGTGATATTTACAAAAGTATAACATGTGAAAAAGGATGAAATTTTTAGCTAAATCCTTCACGGGGGGCATTACTGTAACTCTGGTCAACTTTCATTATAGTAAATAAGGTTAACTCTTGTTTGTGTGTGTGTGTGTGTGTGTGTGTGTGTGTGTGTGTGCCTCTGTTTCCCTCAGGTGATCAAATACAAGTTATGCCGCTGCTCTGACAGGAAAGACTCGCACAGTGCTGTAAGCAGTCAGGGGGCGGTACTTAGGCTGGATGATGTCAAATGTCACATGACTCATTATCCATAGCTTGGGGTTCCTTTGATATCAATGGCTAATACTTGGCCATCTATCTCCTCACTCCAGAACCAGCCAGCACTTCAGATTCTCATCTTTTTTGGGGTCTTTTACATGAGCAACATGCTTGTTAGGACCTCAAGGACCAAAATTTGACACATTCCTGTATTAGGTCATGTTCTGAAGTACTTAGATTGTCATGTTCTGGACGTTTTTTTTTTAGAACCTTTGTTCTAGCATTCTTTCTGTTTTGATTTGCCTGTTTTGTGGTCAGTAGAACTCGTTCTGTAAAGACTTTATAATGAGAAAGCTCACAACAGCTTTGTCTGTGCTGTGAAGGTTGAAGGTGAAGATCCTCTCTGATCAGTGATCGATCAGTGTCATTGAGATTGATAACTCTACTACAGGTCACCACATTCACTTACAAAAAAAGACTCACATTCAAACAGCTGCACTATGCAAGAATGTAATTTTTACCATTCAACTGTAATAGGCCTACAGTACCTATCATTTGGATTTAAAGGCAAATTTGCATGGATTGGTGAGAATGTACAATGTTGTTGCAATTTTTTTTTTTTTTTTTTTTAATTGGCAATTGTAGGGAGCGCTCCTAAAGAATTGCAGTATTTCAGTATGACGGTCAACGATGATCACATATTAAGTGTGCAATCAACATATGGAAATAAGTGATCACTCACTGATCACCGGCTCTCCTCTCTTCTTCCTATTTTAATTGAAGAGTAAAGATCCAAATGGACTTTGTGTACCGCAGGGAAATGTGTAACCCCTCCGAGCAGTTTAGTGAATTAGAACCTTGGAGCTGGAATGATGGGGCATGGGGTGTGTAGTAATGATCCAGGCATTGATCGCTTAAGTCTCTACTATGGGCCCCAACTCAAGACAATTTGGACTTGAGCAGACTTGAGCTCTGGGGAAGCCGGCATTTATCTCAGTGTCTGTCGACTCCATTTTCACAAAGGGGTAAAGGCATTTGAAGTGCTTGGTCAGCTTATTTGTGGAGTGTGTGTGTGTGTGTATGTGTGTGTGTGTGTGTGTGTGTGTGTGTGTGTGTGTATGTGTGTGTGAGAGAGAGAGAGAGAGAGAGAGAGAGAGAGTATGTGATTCTGTTGTCTGGTTGCTTACGTGTGTGCATTGGCTTACTGCAAAAAAAAAATAATGGAGTTAACTGATGTTACAAAATAATGTTAGAGCTCATGTGGATGTTTATGTTTCTGGTATTGTTTTCGTAACTAAACATCATGAAATTCAAATGTTGTCCTGAGATGTTGGCATCCACAGTTGAACTGCATGGAATCCCATCATTTGTCTAATGTGTGTTGGCATGTTTGTTAGTGTGTGTATGTATGGAAAAGGTTTTTGTCTATCTGTGTTAACATGTGATGTGTGAGTGTATATTTGCACTGTGTGTGTGTGTGTGTGTGTGTGTGTGTGTGTGTGTGTGTGTGTGTGAGAGAGAGAGAGAGAGAGAGAGAGAGAGAGAGAGAGAGAGAGAGAGAGAGAGAGAGAGGTAAAAGAGAGCAAGAAAGAGAAGGTTTCTATGCTGCACCTGTGTGTGTTTGCAGTATTTGCATGTTTATAATGACATGTTGTCCATGCCCAACTCGGCAACATTGCCTGCATTGCCTTTCACAGCAAAGGCCATTTATTTGGACACTTCCTGCCTGTCTGTCTTCTCTGAAGACTCTTTGTGGAGCTGAAGTGGCGCTTTGCGATAAGAGAAAAGACATTATAATAAATATGGTAATACATTGAAAAATACATTTAACATGTATGAGGTATACATTACCCTTTATCGTAAGATCTGCAGAATCAAATATTCCATGCATTAATCTCACATAGTATAGTTAACACTGAAAAAGGTATTTTTCTTCTCAAAATGTATTTTCTTACTCTGCCTCTGTCCACTGTATTCTTCTTTTCCAGAATCTGCAGTGTTTGACTCTAACAATGAATATGATAATCTGATATATGCTAGGAAACAAATTTACATAATAACATTTATTAATGGGAGTCTACTCTTGTCTGCCAGTAGCTAGCCTTTAAATAAAAGACCTTTGACAATTGGCCAGCGCCTAGCACTATGACCTTAACGTTGAGCATACCACTCCCGTCATAATCGAATGAATCTCATCCGTTGGTACCTTGAGAATCGCAATGCCTCTGAGTGTCATACACCCGGACTGGGGGGTGTAAAATGAGCATAAGGTCGGTGTACAGCTCCTCACGACTGCCTCGCGACCACACAGTGGCCGGCCGCACTCACACCTAATCCCATTCCCCGTCACTGCCACTGACATTTGCTCCTGCACCTCGTTACTTTGGGGAAGAGACATTTGAAACGTGTTCTGTTTTTTTTTTTTAAATATATATATTTTTGGGGCTTTTTTTTATTAGATAGGACAGTGTAGAGATGACAGGAAACAACTGGGAGAGAGAGAGATAGGGTAGGATCGGGAAATGACCTCGGGTCGGAGTCGAACCCGGGTCCCCGGAGTAATGGTCTGACGCTCTAGCCACTGAGCCATGGCGTCCCCACGTGTTTTGTTTTTTAGTGGAGTTTTGGAATGAGGGTTAAAATGTGGTCCATAGAGCCACATCATCATAAGGCCTTAAAGGAAATGCTTTTTTTTTAAGGCAATACCTGCCTGGATTTGTAGATTACTGTTTCAGTTGAAGCTTGATAAATTCTTTCTTTGTCACGTTCACTTTAGATGCTCTGGCCCCAACGACGGAGCCCGATGAAAGTGTATGTTTCTTTTGTAGATATTTTACTTTCTTATTAGCTCAATGATACAGTAGCATCAACATTGGAATTGTTGTTAGTGACCTCCTTCTCAAGGACTCGATGGATCTTGTTTAACTTTTTTCCCCCCAACATGGTTGATGTAGTTGCTGTGGTTACTTGAATATGTTTTTGATGTTTTTTACATATAGTTTAATTTGTTAGTTGACATGTTTTATTCAAATGATGTGCTTAAATAAAAAAGTGAATATTTCTGTTATCTTGTGTGTAACAATTTCATTCTATGAACTTTTCGACAAATAAAGATATACATGTTTGTATGTTACAAACACACACACACACACAGAGAGAGAGAGAGAGAGAGAGAGAGAGAGAGAGAGAGAGAGAGAGACACACACAAAACTAGAGTTTAAGGTAGAAAAATAGAAATAAAAAAGGACATCAGGACTGTCAGGTTATTCAAGAAGTTTCATTTCGCTTGACTTGTTCTAAGGAGTTGCTATTTGCATTTAAATCCTACTTTTAGATTACAGCAGTGCTGACTTGTAGGTATGTGGCTTACTTCTTGGGGGGTATTTAAATTTAACACCCACTGATCCAGTTTATCTGTCACCAAGAGCACAATATCTTGATCAACCTGATACACCTATCAGTGATATACAAAAAAAGGTTACAGTTCTCAGTGTGTGTGTGTGTGTGTGTGTGTGTGTGTGTGTGTGTGTGTGTGTGTGTGTGTGTGTGTGTGTGTGTGAGAGAGAGAGAGAGAGAGAGAGAGAGAGAGAGAGAGAGAGAGATTTTCTTAGCAATCCTACAGCATCCTTATCAGAAATCCACATACAAAGTAATCAATTGACAATAAGCAGTTAATCAAAGAACAACTTGTCCCTGACATTGTCAGTACTGCACTGTGGTCTAACCTTGCAATTGTAAACCAAACAATCAAACAACTGATAGCTTGACACAGTTACCAGTATCTCTGTATTTTTGTGTTGATGAGTCACATGTACTGTAGCCCATTCACATACTCAGTGCAAAGGTTTTAGAGGAACACCAGGCACTTCTTTGCTGTATAACTAGTAAACTATAGGCATACAAAACCTCCCAAATGTTTTCTCAAGTCTCTCTGCCACTGCTAGAACATGCTAATGATGTCTGATAGCAAAAAAGTCTGAAAGTCATACTGTAACTGGGTTTTCTGTAACTTTTTGTTTTGGAGGGGTTTCCTCCAGTAATGTCCATAGCGTGGTAAGAAATCTTGGTGTTTTCCTGGATAGCTCCCTGAACCTTGGCAAGTAGATTAGCAGTGTGGTTAAAGGTGTTTTTTATCAGCTAAAGAATATAGCCAAACTCAAACCATTCATTTCTTCACAGGACCTTGAAACCATCATTCACGCTTTTATTGCGCTTTTATTGGTACAGAACGCAGCCGCCAGGCTTTTAACAGGTACTAAGAAATCTGAACATATCTCCCCTGTCCTAGCCCGTTTGCACTGGTTGCCTGTCAAGTTCACTTCAAAATTTTACTTTTTGTTTTTAAAGCTCTAAATGGCCTTGCCCACCCTACATTATAGCCTAGATCTTTTAACCCCATGCTCTGCCCCAAGGTCACTCATGTCCTCCTCACAAATGTTACTTTCAGTCCCCCCTACTTGCCTCAAAACCAAAGGTAACAGTGCCTTTTAAGTTGTGGACCCTAAACTTTGGAACAGCCTCCCACCACTCATCAAATCAGCCCCAAATATTGGCAGTTTTAAATCTATGTTAAAAACCCATCTGTTTACACTTGCTTTTGGTACCGTCTAATGTCTTGCCTTTTTTGTTGTTGTTTATTTTTCTCTTACTTATTTTTCTTTGTTGTCTTGAACTTTTATACATTCCTGTTTTCTTAAGCTATTTATTTATTGGAAGCACTGCCTGTCTTTAATCCTTGTGAAGCACTTTGGTTTCAACTTCTGTTGTTTTAAATGTGCTATATAAATAAATTGACTTTGACTTTGACAATTCCAGATTCTATCCAGAATGTTCCAACACCACAGACACGTGAAATCTCTTCTACTGTAAGTGACAACATAGCCTATTAAAATCCATTCAGTCTCTTAAAGGCATGAAATAATGTCAATGTAGTTTTTGCAAAAATTGCTGTGTAAAATCAACTGTGACGGTTACATTTCTGTAAGGTTATTTTAGCAGGTTAGCTAAAAAAGGGAAAAGTAGGCCATCTCCTACTGATCCTCTTGTGCTTGGTTGACTGGGAAACACCGGTTGAGATACTGTGGAAGTAGCATGGGACAAACAGCGGCTGAACCTGTTCTATTGTCACTAAAAACATAGCCACTCCAGCTTTAGAGAGTCAGCATACAAATCATAATGCCCAACTGGTAAGCACAGTCAACACATAACCTCAGCAGAATGGAATGAGCCACAGGGACCTGCACAGAGCACAGTGATGTAGACCTACAGGGCAGAGTACAGTTGTACCGTAAGTGTGTCCATATGGACCTACTTGCTTTGTTGTTAATATGACCAGATTTGTAGAGTAACATTTTGGGCCCCAAGGTTCTGGTCCTAAATCAGATTATTCCAAACTCATGTGCTGGCCTATAGTATGAATATAATCTGAGAAAAACATCCCATTTTTACCTGTTGGTCAAAAGTAGATGGCTGTTTAATGACTGCTGTCTGAACTGTGCTGTAGCCCAACATGGGGGCTATTATTTGCACAGGGCAGGGGGCATTGCGCATAGTCAGTCAATGTGCCAATGGTGAACAAAGTTCAGCGCAATAAAGTAGTGCTCATGCATTTGTTCTTTTCTGTGGCTTTCAGGTGGGATGTGAAAAGCCTACATATAGCATTAATTTGGGCCAGAAATGCCAAGGTAGTTCGTAATTTTGGCAGGAGCTATTCTTCACTACAATTTACTTATTTACCTTCGACCCAGCGACAAATAATAGAACGCAAAACCGTAGGTGGAGTTTAGGTTTCCCCTCTCACTGACCAATGAGTTGGCGGGGCGGGGATTGTCGCATAACAAGCTGAGCTGCAGCTTGGGGTTGATTAAAATTTACAGCTTTCAGCGTGGATTCTTCACAGTGCGGCAAGTCGCGTGATTGAAACAGAAGCACAATGGCCTCTCCCAAGAAAGTTTGCATTATTGGATCGGGAAACTGGTAAGGCTTGACAAAAGCGCTTCTTTGGGCGTCGATGTTGACACCAGTGTTCTCACATTTCAGTTCTGGCAACTGCATGAGTGATGACAAGTATCAGTCGAGCTTTTTTTTTTTTGGATGGTCTAATGACTTTTGACATTATTTTTAAGTATTATTATGATTCACTGCACTTGAAGTCAATATGTTTGTATTCGCTATTGGTATTGAGTGTAGCCTGCCTATGATGTGCATACATTTTTTTTATTCAACAGGTGCGCGCTTTTTTTATAGCAACATATGTGCTCCCTAAATCGTAATTCAACTTAGTCCAGCCATTGTTTGATGTCAGTAGGATCAACAAACTTGCTGTGTTGATCTCTGAATTCTCTACCCTATCTGTTAGTGGGCATTTTGAAGTGTCTAACGTTATAGTGTGAATGTGGGTTAACGTTACTCCTGGATCCGGATGCAAAAATCTAACGGCAAAATCTGTAACATTACAAGTAATAATGCTTGTAATAGTCTGAGTGTAAGTTAAGAGTTTGATGATGCATGAATATGACAGAATACCTCAGTAGTACCCTTTATCTTTATCTTTAGAGGTAGAACAAATTGACATTATTTTCAGAATAGTAGGCTATAATCAATCAAAGAGATCATGTTTGTAAGTTCATTTCTGTGTGACAGGACATTTTCAGTCACATGAATGTGTGTGTGTGTGTGTGTGTGTGTGTGTGTGTGTGTGTGTGTGTGTGTGTGTGTGTGTGTGTGTGTTGGGGGGCAGTCAGCATCTTCGGTCAGGTCCCTGACACTGTGTTCTTCACTTCCTCTTCTCTTAACCAGGGGCTCCGCCATCGCCAAAATTGTGGGATCAAACGCCGCCACGAACCCAAAGTTTGACAATGTTGTCAACATGTGGGTTTTTGAGGAGATGATCGATGGACGCAAGCTGACTGAGATCATTAACACAGACCACGAGAATGTGAAGTACCTCCCTGGGCGGAAACTTCCAGACAATGTGGTGAGTGAGAGAGAGGGACTGCATCACGTCCACACAGCAATATTATATATCTCTGTATTTTGGAGAATACACTGGTGCATAAACTTGGCAATGTTTCTATGTGTGTGTGTGTGTGTATGTGTGTGTGTGTGTGTGTGTGTGTGTGTGTGTGTGTGTGTCTGCTTGTCAGTTGGCAGTGCCAGACTTGGTGGACGCAGTCACTGGAGCCGATATCTTGGTGTTTGTGATTCCACATCAGTTCATTGGGAGAGTGTGTGATACCATTAAGGGGAAGATCAAAAGTGATGCCCTTGGACTGTCACTCATAAAGGTACTTCTCTCTCTCTCTCTCTCTCTCTCTCTCTCTCTCTCTCTCTCTCTCTCTCTCTCTCTCTCTCTCTCTCTCTCTCTCCCTCCCAGTATATTTCTCTCTCCCCATTTCACATTACAACTTCTATTTGTCAAACATCCATAGAGTTTCTTTATTACTTTTTCACAGAGAACAAATGTTGTTCTCTCTTGCACAAATTCTTTGTTTGCTTTTTAAAATGCTGAAATGTCTATTTATGTACTTATGGCGGGACAGAGGTTAGTCAGGCTCGTCAGTGGCGTACATGTATGTGTATTTCTCCCTTTTGGATCAAGGTTCAGGGCAGAAAGCTCTGACATTTGACCTAGTTAAATACAAGAGGACTTCTTTTTTTTTGGTTGCCTCACCAGTGCCTTACAGTGTGCATACTTTTGTAGTGTGACTGTTGGTGAAAGACTACATAATCTGTTTGTCACACAGGGAGTGGATGAGGGCCCTGAAGGCCTGAAGCTGATCTCTGTCGTAATCCAGGAGAAACTGGGCATCACCGTCAACGTTCTTATGGGTGCCAACATCGCTAATGAAGTAGCAGATGAGAAATTCTGTGAGACAACAATCGGTATGATCAGCACAATGCACCTGTGTGTGTGTGTGTGTGTGTGTGTGTGTGTGTGTGTGGGGGGTGTGTGTGTGTGTGTGAGAGAGAGTGAGTGAGTGTGTGTGAGAGAGAGAGTGAGTGAGTGAGTGTGTGTGTGTGTGTGTGTGTGTGTGTGTGAGGGAGAGAGAGAGAGAGAGGGAGAGAGAAGAGAGAAGAAGAATAGTGAGTGAATCTATATCTTGTCTGTCTCTCACAGGCTGTAAGAACAAGGACGACGGTGTTTTATTGAAGGAGCTGTTGCAGACAAAGAACTTCCGCATCACGGTGGTGGAGGAGTCAGACGTGGTGGAGATCTGTGGAGCACTCAAGGTAAAACCTTCAGCCCATCTGCCTTCATTCATTCATATCAGCCCTTAGTGATTCCACTAATGGGAGCCTGACCCTAGGGCTACACTGGATGTTAAGTCTTAAGTCAAGTTCCATCAAAAATACATTGAAATGAATGGTGAATAGAACACAATGTTGACTGTTATGCCGCAT
Source organism: Sardinella longiceps (assembly GCA_027497455.2). NCBI lineage: Eukaryota > Metazoa > Chordata > Actinopteri > Clupeiformes > Clupeidae > Sardinella > Sardinella longiceps. The sequence continues at coordinate 24,494,501 of JAODXP020000015.1, read as the reverse complement.
CTGGTGTAGCCACTTCCATTGTTTATAATGGAAGCTAATTGTTACGGCAGATAAGTCTTTGACTTAACGCATCCAGTGTAGCCTCCCTGAGAACTCTTCTGATTTATTTGTTCATAAAGTCAGAGACTGGGCAATGGTCATAAGGCCGCCTCCAGTGCATAGTTTGGATTGGACAAAAGGATTAAGGATTACTTGTGGACAGATTATACATGCTTTTTTGGACCAAGAGAAATGATCTGATCCAGTTGGTTTTTAGTCTACCCCTCAGTGCTGATCATGTGAGACATGCATGGCTTTCATGAGTCTGTCTTAAAGGAATAGTCCACCTCTTTATGAAAATTGGTTATTCACCCCCTTACCTGGAGTTACATATTATGTGGGTAAGAGTATTTTGGTCTCAGAGCCTGTTGTCCTTAGTCTGGCAACCCCAATTTTACCTTTAACTTGGCATAGGCGCTGGAAAGTAAAGTTGCCAAAGAGTTGCAAACTAAAGCTAAAAAATGGGGAAAATTGGGGATGCCATACTAAAACGCATGCACTGAGACCAGGTAAGGAGGTGAATAATCAATTTTCATAAAAAGGTAGAATATTCCTTTAAGTCTCTTTTTATAGTGTCTTGGAATGAAGGGTTCAGATGCAAAAAACCCTAAATCAATTTGTGATGTTTTTTTTTAATTATTATTATTTATATAAAAAAATATATAATTTTGTTACTTTATTATCAGTCCAACTCCACTTGGGTTGTTTTGACTTGATTTGTTCTTATATGTTTTTAATATTTAATTGCAGTTTGATAGAAATGACCTGGAAATTATTACCTGAAAACAACTGAATTTTTGTTTCATTTCTGAAAATGGAGTTCTTCATGTACAGTTGAGGTACATGTCACGGTTCTATGATCAAGTCATGATGAATGCCAATTGCTTTTGTAGAACATAGTGGCAGTGGGTGCGGGCTTTTGTGATGGACTGGGTTACGGCGATAACACCAAGGCGGCAGTGATCAGGCTGGGCCTGATGGAAATGATCGCCTTCACACGAATCTTCTGCACCAAAGGGCCCGTTTCTCCGGCAACCTTCCTTGAGAGCTGTGGCGTAGCCGACCTCATCACCACCTGTTATGGAGGACGCAACCGCAAAGTTGCTGAGGCCTTTGCCAAGACTGGGAAGGTAAGAAACGGGATGATTGTCAGATTTTTTTTGCTGTTTAGATTAGATCATTAAATATGTTTCATTTTGTTTGATAAACAAAAACTAAATTCAGCTGAAAGGTGTTGGACCATGAACTCATAGACTTATCTGTTTACGTTAATGTACTGTAATTTTAGCCTCTCTGTGATCTTACTGCTTCTCTCATGGTGTGTTTGACAACTGTTACATTACACAGACCATTTTTACAGTACGTACAGTAGTTCAAAGGTAGGTCACCTATCCCTCAGTTTCTTGTAATAGACCGAAGATCAGAAGGTTATCTGCAGATTAGTTAACGACCCCCACTGAATTTTACAGCTTGTTTTCAGATCCACTAATGTTCAAAACGGTAGATAATCGACTGTGGGTGGGCAATGTCGTCAGATATTTGCAGTTATTTATGATAAGAGTCTCCATAGCCAGATGAAGGACACAGACCACAGCCCAGCCCTGAGAGATAATGGGTGTGAAGTCCTGTGGTGTCCTCCATGTAACCAATTTAGAAACCCAGTATTCTTCCAATAGTGACTTCAGTTTATAACTGCATGTCTCTGAAAAGGTCAGTCTGACTCTCAATTGTGTGAAGAGTGAATGCCCTTTCCATGTGACTTGCAGCACTACTGTGAGTCTACAACGACTTGATTCACACAAACTGTACTGAATAAGCTGATGAAATGTTAGTGTAGTTCTTAAACTAAAGACGTCCACAAGGATTCTATCAAGTTATTTACATTATTTCAAGTTCTCCCAATTAAAATCTGTGGGTTGATGGTGTTGGCCCGAGTGATTTAAAGCAGTTGGAGCTCATTCTTCATCATCATAATTCATAATAATTTGTCTTTTTTTGTGTGTGTGTAAATATTGTTTGTGTTTGTGGCTCTTTGACCTTTTGACCTCTGACCCCTATGTGTAGTCTATAGAGGAGCTGGAGAAGGAGATGCTGAATGGTCAGAAGCTTCAGGGTCCACCCACCGCAACTGAGGTCCAGAACATCCTCAAACACAAAAACCTGGTGGACAAGTGAGCATCATTAATGTTACTTTATCAACTGTATTATAGCACACACACACACACACACACACACACACACACACACACACACACACAGTCACATAAACACTTGTGGGTTTCTTTTGGACCCTTAACAACAAGTCAGAAATATGAATAGCTGGCTAGTCCAGTATAACTTGCACTGAATGTAGCTGACAGCAGTGTGTGTATCTGTCTGCACTTCTAAATCACGGTCGTCCTTGGTTCTCTATTTTTTCCCAGGTTCCCTCTTTTCAATGCCGTCTATGAGATATGTTACCAGGGCCGCCCAGTCAAAGAATTCATTGACTGTCTACAAAACCACCCAGAGCACATGTAAGCTAGCTCCTTAGGAGGCCTGACTGCTGCTGAGTATTTTTGTGTGTGTGTGTGTGTGTGTGTGTGTGTGCGCGCAGTCCATATTCACTCTAAGAACCATCACAGGACACTTGCCATTTACAGACATGCATACAAGTAGTGCAGCCATTTTTTTTGGTTATCCGAGTTCTCTGAGAAAGGTGTGTGTGTGTGTGTGTGTGTGTGTGTGTGAGTGAGAATGAGAGACTGACTATTTCAAGCCTCCGTCCCTAAGCTGTAACCATGTCAACTGACTGTTCTCCCAATGACCACTGGGGGCAGCAAAGAGAGACACAGATCGATCCATCCACCTCCAGTGATTCGTCTCAACTCTGTCTAACGCACAAGTTTTCACTGGTAGCGCTGGAATTGTCTTACACCTCATGCTTGACCCAATCATCATCATCATCAGTATTAACATGTGCCAAAGAACGAGAGTGAGAACTCAGCGTGTCACTACCATTGTGCCTTTAACCCTCTGAAGATGATGAGCATGATGCCCTCTGCTTGTGTACCATCTTATTTTTTAAAAAATGTTTATAATATAAATACATTGTCATTGAATACAAATAATGATGAATTTATTGACACATCAAGTCAATAAATATACTGTATGAAAACACACCAGTCTGAGACTGAAATGGAGAAAATTGTACAATACTGTCAATGGGGAAAGGAGACGTGTTTAGGCAGTGAAAAAATACAGTTGCATTTTGCTGTTTCAATACTGGAAAAGACTGGCTCCAAAAGATACTTTGCCACCTTACAGTTAGAGTGATAATTACTAACACCTTTTTATCAAATGAAACATAATCCCAAATTTTCCATATAAATGAGGAAATGAATGAAGTGTTCATCCCCTCTTATTGAGAATTGAGAACATCCATAAGTATTAATGCCCTTACAATTAATAGCCAACTTTTTCACATCATCCTTCAAAATGTCAACATGATTATGATGCTACTGTATAGACTTGAACAAGGTTCCCTCCCACAGCATGACACTCTCAAATGTTTACCTTTAGGAAAAGTAATATATCCCTCACCAGACCAAAGAGTTCTATGTTTCTACAGAATTCTGCATTTCATTCTATATTTAATTTCTCTACTCTGATCAAACTAAACGTGACCTTTTCGGGTACTAGTACTATCTTATCTCACATGAATGTTCCTTCTGCAATACATGGAAGGAGGGAGAGAGAGCCCTTTAACCCAAAACACAGTAAACATGGCAAAAGCTAAAGATTGGAGGGGAAATTATTTTGGTCGATTTTGAGATCATTTTGTTGAAAAGGACATTTTTCAAAGATAAAATAAAACTAAAAGTGAAATGTCCAAAACTGAACAAGTTCCGTACATCAAGTGGATATGGTGAAAATCATGCAAAATGTGAGATGCAAAGCAAAAAAGAGAACAGAAGGACACTGTTGTAAATTGCCCTTTGGGGTGAAGTCTGTGAACGGCTCTGGCATGTGAGCTGTAATGAAATAGGGTATTGTTCAGTTGTGAGATGATGATGATGATGATGATGATCTGGAATCAATATCTGATCCTGGAACAGCTGTCCATCAGCTCAAAATAATCTTCACTCATGTCATTATACTGCAAACTAAAAGAAAAATGACAAGAAAAAATGGTCAGTGTCTTTTGCATACAGACATGAAACCCAAGTCCCCTAAAGCCTTAGGTAAGAGGCCCAAAACCTTTGAAAACTAAACTAAACATGAAACAGCCAAGGGTAATGAAGACTACAGTACTCATGATTGGATCAATTAAAGGAGAGTGTGAGCAAGCTACATTTCTGTAAGAGGGTTTCACATACTTCAATTCAATACAAAACAATGAAAAACTGTTCTGAAATGAGTGTTTAAGGCACAGGTTCTCAAAGTGCGGCCCAGGGGCCATTGGCGGCCCGCGATGTCATATCACAATACCTGTAAAACTAGTAAAACTGTAGGCCTACATTGCTTTAAAAGAATTACTCGCCATTTAGTGGTGTTTAGTGGGATCTATAGGCATTAATTTATTATAATAGTAGCCTAAACTGTTGATATGCAACCTGGTCATTACAATGATTACAAATGGGCGGCCCTCAGTTCAATGTTGGGTCCCTAAATTGGCCCTCACGTATGAAAACTTTGAGAACCCTTAGTTTAAGGCTTTCAGGGTTAAGGTTTTTTTGTGTGTGTGTGTGTGTGTGTGAATTGGGATGAACCCACTCACTTGAGTTCCTTGAGGCGAGGGCAGGCTTTAGCCAGCTGCACCAGGCTGGGGACGGAGGAGTCTGTCAGAGAGTTGTTCTTCAGGATGAGAGTATTCAGAGAGCCGTGGGCCTTCACTGCCGCACATAGCTCCACCACGCAGTCATCCGTCAGGTCAATCATCTCCAAGCTAAAATACACACACACATACACAGTGGACAGTATTAATAATCCAACACTGTCATTAGAATAACTGTACAACTGCCATTAAAACACAACACTTGTCATCAGAATAACTGTACAACTGTAACACGTCCAAATTTAGTTATTGTTGACTGAACAGGGAGAGCAAGCCTATTAAATGACCCTAAAGTACCCAACAATCCACACAAACACTGATGCCACGCTGACCCTGACCTGACATGACCTGACCAGTTTGCAGACAGGAGGGACGCCATGTCATGCTACATGGTCTTGGAGAGGCTACTTTGTGAGTAGCAAAGTAAAGTAAGTAGATTTGTGTGTGTCTGGATGTGGTTACTCAGTAGACAGAGAGTATGGCACTGGCATTCAGTCTCTGTGTGTGTGAGGGTACAGTACAGTATGTGGAGACCACAATAATAACTCACTCCAGGTCCTTTAAGCTGCAGTGGCCATGTCTCAGGGCACTCCACATGTGTCCGGCCCCAGCGTCACCCACTTTATTCAGGCCCAGGGCCAGACTCTGCAGCTTGGAGCCCCCACGCAGCACTTCCTCCAGGGCACTGAACACTGGAAGAGTCAGCTCACAGCGTGTCATACTAGGGAAACATACACACACACACACACACACACAAACAAAAAAAAATCCACACAAATATACAATTAAAAGCCTTAAAGGAATATTCCACCCTTTTATGAAATTGGGCTATTCACCCCCTTACCTTGTGTTACATATGTAGGTAAAAGCATTTTGGTCTCAACACATGCATTTTCCAAGTCTGGCAACCTACATTTTAGCTATTTTCTAGCTTTAGCTTAGCATAGGTGCTGGAATGTAAAATAGCCAGGTAGTAACTCATAGGCAACATTACATTAAAGCGCCTATGCTAAGCTAAAGCTTAAATTGGGGTTGCCGGACAAGGGAAACACAAGCACTGAGACCAAAATACTTTTACCCACATATGCAACCAAATTTCATAAAAATGTGGACTGTTCCTTTAACAATTTTGTGTAGTGATGATGGTGCTTCACATTTTGTGGGATTGCTTGCTTTAAAAAATTATCCGTCAGAACCGCGATTGCTACCTACTTGAGACTGATGAGAGAACATCCTGGCCGTTTGAGGCTCTCACAGAGCAAGGTCGCCCCCTCCTGGCCAAGCTCGTTACAGGACAGATCCAGCTCTGCCAGTGGACCTCCTGACTGAACAACAGCAGCTAGGGCTGCACAGCATGATCCAGTCAGCCCACATTCAGTAAGACTGAAACACACACAAACACACACACACACACACACACACACCAGATTTGTTTTGGTCAGGCTTTGAGGCAGGATTGAACATAATCCAAATCCTCTGGCTTTGGGAGATGTTGTGGTCATGAATCATGATATGATGTGATGATATGATGTCCTTCATGATACTTCATGATCACTGTGTCCTCAGTCAACATCAGACTGTCTGACTAATGTGTAAAGAATGAGAAGCTTATTCATCTCCTGCCGTCTCCATGTAAATTGTGTCTGATTGTGTCTGCTTTGTTCATTACTGGGGGATATTCCAGGAAGGCACACCTGGGTAAGTTAAGTTTGGAGTAATAGCAAACCTCATAATAGAGGAGCCTCGACTCCTGATTCTCTTAACTAAACAATGCCAGCAGGCTCCTCTATTAGTAGGTTTATGACTTTACTATGACTTTCTCTAGGTTAACTTAGCCAGCTTTATTACCTGACCACCTACTTAGAATACCCCCCAGTACTACCATAACACAAAGTTGACTATGTGCAAAGTGAACGCATGTAATACTTGAGTGTCCGAATCTTGCAGCCGGGGTTGCTCAGGCCACGTAACAGAGAGGTCATGCCGAGGTCACCCAGGTCATTTCTGGTCAGATCAAGGGATGTTAAAGGACAGTGACCAGAGCCCAAGGCCTCAGACAGGGCATCCATGGAGCCCCCGGTAAGATCACAGCTGTGGAGACTAATTACACAACACAGATACACACACAGACAGACAGACACACACACACACAGACAGACAGACAGACACACACACACACACACACACTTAATTAATAACACCTACACCTCCAATGACCTTGCCTGAACACAATATTAACCAAAGGCTGTTTATTTCCTCACATTTAGTCCTAAATCTGCTGAGGGGGTGAAAGGTGTGAACATGTGTGACATCACATGCATACCTGAGCTCTTCCAGTTTACACTTCTGGCTCTTGAGTGCGTGGCTAAGCAGTGTGAGTCCAGCATCGTTGAGCTCGTTCCCTCGCAGATCCAGAACACGTAGCTCACAGGCCGCCAAAGCTGCAGACAGGTCCTTACAAACCGCAGCGGTGAGGTTGCACACAGGGACACTACAGGCACAAACAGACACACACACACACACACACACACACACACACAGAAATTATCAGCATAAGCAAAATACAGCAGAGGTCCATTTTCCTATGCCACATTCAATGTCGGGTTCTTTTTCCTATAAACAGCTCAGTGACCTAGCCTGGGAATTCCCATGCTCCTTTGCTCGCTTATTTCATTTCACTCTGCAGAGGAGCATGGTGACTATGGCCGTTTTTCTCGCTTACTTTCGGTATCCAATCGCAGAACAAAAAGGGATTTGTACGGCCCTCGATTGCATTTTACGTCACGTGGTGGCTCTGGTATTGGCTCCGAGGTATGTACAGACGCTATGATAGACATTCGTAGCGCCCAATAAACGGCTATGGACAATTGTAAACGATGCTTCCGCTACGAGAAATGCAATAGGTAGGTCCCCAGACTAAATATCACTTGTGATTTTAGTTTGGCATTCGCCAGGCTATCAGTGACCTGGAATAACAGGTATTTTGATTGGTTGGATTGACTGGTCACTTTCTCGTGTAAACAGAGGGTCTTAATGTATTGACTTCTTTGCTAACTTTATGAGTTAAGCACTTTGGCTCAACTCTTGTTGAGTATATGTGTTCTATAAATAAATGACTTGACTTGGTTCACACCAGATTTCTCTTGAAATAGTTGCATAACACAGAGACAGTGGATGGGTGTTTCTTCTTAACTGAGATTTGAGAAATGATCAGACCCTGGCCAGGCATTACTCAATAACCACTGGCAATTCAGGATGTGTGGTAAAGATAATCTGTGAGGCAACATCCAAATGAACCCAACAAGCCTTTTTGTACATGTGAGTATAAAGTGTTTCTGTACCGGAGTGTGTGCAGTGGGGACTGCGTGAAGGCCGGGCACAGCACCCCGAGGCCCTCATCTCCCACTTTGGTGTAGGAGAGGTCAAGCTCGGTGGTGACCCCCCCTCTCAGGCCCTCCGCCAGATGGGCCAGGCACTCCAGAGACAGGTCACCCTGACTCAATCTGAGACAAACACACACACACACACACACACACACACACACACACACACACACACACACACACACACACACACACACACACACACACACATACACACACACACACACACACACACACACACACACACACACACACACACACACACACACACACACAGAGAGAGAGAGAGGCACACACAGACAATAATAGTCATACATACATTGGTAATCTCCAGATAGTGTGAATATAAGCAAGGGATAACGTTCTGTGAAGCGCCCATTATTATGGATTATACAACAATTAGGTCCGGTCGAGCTATTTCTGAATTTCTGATTGGATGAGAGGCATTCCAAGCGTCACTACGAGTGATGATATCTGGCAGCAGCATCCCTGGAGACTCTTTACAGTTATTAATCAGTGCGCATTTTCTACCGAGCCACCTAGCTAGTTCTGTAATGATCTCCATTGAGTTTCTTGTTTTCCTGTATGAAGTAGCGCCATGATATTGTCTGTAATCATTCATAATACCAATAAATGAAAATTTGGGGCTTTGGAAAACACTTTTGGTACCTCCATGAACTTAGTTAGCTTGCTAACGGACTAGTTCAAGACTCTGAGAAATGTATAGGCAGCATTGAAGAATAATAATAAAACTAATAATAAGAAGAAGCCAACGGATAACAAGATAGTGCATTGCTTTGCATGCACTATAATAATATGCCAACGGATAACAAGATAGTGCATTGCTTTGCATGCACTATAACTAGATTTGCAATTCCAAGGAATTACATAGTGCATGCAAAAAGTTGCAAAAAAGTCGAATGGATAGAGAATTGAAGAGAAAAAGACAAAGATGTAAAAAGGAGCCATGAAGTTGAACAGATAGGCCTAATACAGGAAAGAAAAAGGCAAGACAAGGCTTTTAACCCATGACTGTTGCTATTTTGGTTGCTACGTTGATCATGTTGATTGCTATGTATATTTCCCACAACTATTCAACCATCAACTGTTCCACGTTTTACCGCTAATTTAATTACGGGCTATGTTAAATCAACTATGATCCAAATCAACTTTTTGCAACTTTTCTCTTTTTTTCAACTATTCATCTATCACCCACACATCAACGTTGATGGTTGCTATGTTGATTGCAACACAGTGAGTGATGCAACACAGCCCAACAAGAAGTAGATTCAACTGGAAGGTATAAATGTCACAATGCAACCTGGTTCCATTCCAAACTAACTACTCAGATATTAGACTGGTGCGTGATCCCACATGGCAACAAATTGATTTTTCAATGAAAAGATTTTTCATCTCTAGTCTGACTAGTTGTACAGAGGTTTTTCTTAGGGGAGAAGATGGGTTACTGCACTATTAAACTAAAAAACCTTTTCCAGGCTTTTTATTTTTTACAAGCTGTCAGTGGAAAGGTCAATGCTCATGAATTTCAACATATTGCTACACAATTTCAACATATGAGCTAGCACTTCCCTAAAGGAAAAATTCTGTACAAGAAGGACTACACAGGAACACCCCAGACATCTGAACAAAATGCCCTGTGGCTTGTGGTGGGTTGCATGCTCACTTAACTTCATGAGACCTGGGTACATGTCTTATCTTGTGCATGTTTATGCAGCCCGGGACTTTCGCACCGCACTTGGGTCTCGAACCTGCCACCCCGTCAACTACAACAAACCCACGACATGGGAGTCGAACATTCTAACTACTGAGCTGAAAAGCTCAGACTTCCAACTCAGTGGTTAGAAGCGTTCTTGAAGGCTAGGGTTGTGAGGATTTACACTTAGTGCCGCCAGCTAGCCAAACTAGTTGGCATCCGTTACACTTACATAATTTTTTGAGCCCGTTTAAAGGCCGGGATCAGCAGTGAGGTATGATCACTGGTGAGTTTCCTGCTGCTATAAAGGTTCAGCTGCTGGGGCTCTGCAGCAAAACTCAGCACATAACTCAGTGCCATGCAGTCTGTCCTTTCCAGGCCACCGTAGCTCATCCCCAGTCTTGAGGTGGGGCTGCTGGTGCTACGCCGTACCAGCGCTGGGTTCTGCGTCTCCCTCAAGAGGCGGAAGCAGCGCAGGTGTCTGTCTTTGGAGTAGCCTTCCAGGGTCTCCTGGGCGTGTGTCTCCAATCTCCGCTGGAACTCAGCCGCCTGCTTCTCAGCATAGCTGGCTTCCAACAGCCCCTCCAAGGGTGCCCGCTGGGACGCCTCGGAGAGCCCAGCCATGAATAAGTCGGCCAGGCCGGCCCAGACCCTCTCCGCCGGGTCAAGCTCCATCATGTCCTTGTTCAGATCAGGCATCCTCTCCTCCTCCCTCACATCCCTTACCTCTTCGGAGGAGTGCTCCAAGAAGAAGTCGATAGCAACAAGGAATTGTTTCATCATGGGACACCAGAAGACAAACGTTTGGTCAGAACACTCATGCAGGAAGATGCGCAGCTGTGGAGAGGAGAGGAAAGGCTCTAGGCCGCAGAGCTGCAGGTTGTCTTGTGAGTGAAAACCGTCGTCCATGAAGGAGTCTTCCCGTGCCAGTTGGGCCAACCCACGTAGAAGTTTTAGGGTGTTTGACATCTGCTGGGCAGTATCTGCCCCTGGGCCGGTGGTGCTGGAGGTCCTGGGCCTGAGGATGAGGGCAGTGACCTGAGCCAACAGCTGTGATAGAGTCTCAGGTAGGACTGCTGCTCCTCCTCCGGCCTGCTTCAAGGCACGAGCCACGGAGGCCAGTGTCCAGCAGAAGAGAGGCATAGTGCTGAACTCATACGGCCCAAATGCACGCTCACACACCTGGGTCAGCTCCGATGCCAGGCTGCCTTTGTTGGTGGCGTTATCTCCACGAAGGAAGCTCTGGAAGAATTGGCTCCTCTGAGAAGGGGAGAAGCCCAACACCTCCACGATCTTGCCCCCAGCGGGCACAAAATCCAGCTCTGGGACAAATCTGGATGTTATGACGAGGGAGGCCCCAGGCAAGAGTGCCCCGTGTGCCAGGCAGTGGAGCAGGTGGTGGATGGGCACCGAGAGCCAAGGGTCGGAACATAGTGTGGGGAATTCATCATCAGAGGGAGGGACAAGAAGCTCTTCAACACTGGAGGAGAGAGGAGTTTCGTCCAGCCCATCCAGGATCAGCAGTAGCCTGTGCTGAGTGGGGGAGAAAGACTGATGTTCCTTTAGGATATGAGAGAGGGTCTCGGAGGAGAGGTGAGGGTGGGCCAATAGCAGAAGTTTCTCCAGAGACAAACGTTCGCTCTCATCCACAGACCCCCTTGTTTCTCTTGCCCATATAGCCACACACTCACTGACGCACACACGAAGGAGCAGGTCGTAGCTCTGCAGGACCTGGGCCTTTGCCCAATCCTGTGCCAGCTTTTCCACGTACACACTCTTACCAGCCCCAGTCGGTCCTGCCAAAACTACCACCTGCCTTTTTACCCACGGGGTATCATCAGGAGCTAGCGCACTGGCGATGGTGTCATCCAAGTCTTGTCTGCTCTTGTTCTGCTCTGGAAGTTGTTCATCTTCAGGGCAGCTTATAGAAGCTGTCAGAGACGTATACTGGTCTCTGAAGAGCACATTGGCAGGGGACTGACGGCTCAAAAAGGACTTTCCCCCTTCTGAAGTTGGCGAGGGCGCCAGCAGCGCCTGACGCTGCGCAGACCGAGCATCTGTCAGAGAGAAAACGAGATTCCATTTAGCCAAACAGTCAAACGTTAACAAGATTCAACAACGCCCAGCCTACTTATAACCTTTTTTATGCAAAGACATTCCTGGCATGAGAAAAGATGCAATCCGAAAACGCATATCATGCAAAGAAAATACTTACTTTGCCAAAAGACCGTGCTGGCATTACCATCTTGAGTCGTTGCCATCGCCTCTTAAAAATAAGCCTACACTTATTATGAGAAAATGGACCGATCCTGAGCTTGCAACTTCAAAACTCAAACAACAGTGCACTCACAGAGGAGAGGGAAATGAGGAAGGGAAGGAAGTGTGATACTGTGCAATAACCCGTAACGCGGCTAGAGTCCAAAACACTCCCTTCAGAAATGAATCACAGGCTGGCGTACATGGAAAGTTTGTCTTGAGCTTAATTGTCTTATGTTAGCCTAGTACTGGCAAATCCAATCCACACTAAACCGGATAAACTGGAAGAGTAAACAGATGTGTGAAGTGGTCCAGACAAGAATAGATAATTGGTAATGTAGGTCGCACTCGCACATGTGCATTATGCCTCGCCCACACACTGTTGGAGGGAGAGACGATGACATAAATGATTCTTGCCACTAGATGTCTTCATTGCACTGTAAATCGAATTTTTGGCCTCAGAAAGCTCAAACAGAATTGTGAAAATTACATTACAGACGTCATGAAGGGTATGTGGAGCTGAACCTGATTATTATAGGATAGGCCTACTAACGTTATCCTTGAACCAGCTACATTTTTATCATGCTCACTTCTTGAACCTTTTACGTGAGTATAGGCCTACGTGCGTAACCTTTTTGTACACAACCGTTTTACACAGCATCCATTGGCACTCTCCAAAACTCGACTTGCAAAAGGAACAAAAATAGTAGCTACTTTTATTAATAGCATTGTAGGAATAACATACCTCTTGCCCAAGGTCTTGTGACACTTGCCCCATGGCTAGAAACAACATTAGCATTTTCACTGCCCTAGGCCAGATCTCAAGTGAAAAACAAACAAATGTATTTGTTGCATAATGAATTGCGATGCCACCCTGAAATTTGGTGCCCTGCCCAGGGCAAGGCTTGCCTGTGCCAGGAACAGCCTTCGCTCCTGGCCTGCAATACTACTGTACCATTGAACCTGTTCAAGTCAATGTAGTAGTAGGCCTACGTTGTGATCAACAGTGTCAAAAGCAGCACTGAGATCCAGTAACACCAGGACAGATGTTTTGCCTGCATCAGTATTAATCAATCAACATGTAGGGCACCTGAATAACTTGATTCTTTGTCATTGTTATAATAGTACAAATTCTCAGCTATGTTGTCTATGTAGATTACATGTCACAAAGTTAAAGTTTGGATGATTGAAATGCCCTGCAGCTATGACTGTATGTTCTATTAATTTCAACAAACTCTTGATTGTATGTGCTGTGCATGTTAAAAAAAAAAAAAAAAAAAATACATATTTTGCACTGAAGCAGCACTATAGTCTTTAATGGTAGCCTATTTTATTAGCTACTTATTGAGTAGGCCTATTTGTCATTCATTGTGGAGTTTCCCTGGGTTCTGTTTTTTAGCTTCCTATCCTATTTACCCTCTATATGCTCCCCTTCAGCCTTAGAAAATATGGTATTTCATTCTAATTTTATGCAATCTTGATCCACTTATAACACCATGGCATTTCTTGATATGATATTAATTAGAAAGTATCAAGAGCTTAGGTTCTTATGAAAAGGAGACTGAAATCCTGCTTGTTGGATTTATGGGTGCCCGTGAGCAAGAGGACACATCTCCTCCATTCTAGCTTCCCATCACTGGCTCCTTGTGCAACATAGAATAAATTACAAGATCTTACTTTCATCTTCAAATCAAAAACCGAATGATACTTAATGGCAGCAATCATGAAATCAAATAAGTGTCATGTTCACGATACGTGTCATGTTATGGTTATTTCAGGCAGTGTTGGGCAAGTTACTGCGACCGGGGTTCGATTTTGACCCGGAGTCGTTTCCCGGTCCCACCCCATCTCTCTCTCCCACTTGTTTCCTGTCATCTCTACACTTTCCTATCTGATTAAAGGTAAAAATTATGTACATTACATTATTACTGTTTTGAAAATGTAAGGCGTTACACTGTTGCATTACTTTTAAGTTACTCTTCTGGCCCTCTGGTAGCCTATGACCTTCACTAGTTTATTATGAATGTTGAGAATGACAAGTGGAGACTGTAAAGTTCTACTTTAATTTCGGCACAGCAGACGTTTCCCCTTGCTGATCTGTCAGTGATTTTTGGCGAATTTGTATGAAGGAAAAAAACACCACTTCTTTCCAAATTAAAAATGCATTGCAACTTGCGTTACTGACAATTCCTACCGAGTAAAATATTACCATTTTTTTTCCTGTAACATTACCAAGTTACCACAAAAAGCAAAGCATTACAGTAATTAGTTAGTTTTGTAACTCATAACTCCCAACACTGATTTCAGGTTCATGTCACTCTTACAGTATGTTGAAAAGCTCAAGTAAAGTGTAACCAAGCTTTCTCATTTCTTCCAACATGTTCATAGATTCTCCTCCCAGTAGCAAGGTTATTGCTGCATCCCTGATTTACCACTTGAATGTTCCTCTCCCTCCCTCTGTCAACTTTAGGTGTGGTGAACAGATGAAAGATATGTGGAATGGAAAGACCTGCAAGCATGTGTTCTCAGTGATCACATAATGTACATAGAGCATTTGTCAAGACCTTTTCAAAGGGATGCCACCCAAGGAAAAAAACTGGACGCAGTGAGTAACCTTCATAAAGGAACCTTTTGTCTTACGGTTTATTTGCATACAACAACTCTGTGTGTGTGTGTGTGTGTGTGTGTGTGTGTGTGTGTGTGTGTGTGTGTGTGTGTGTGTGTGTGTGTGTGATTAACTGGAGATATGGTTATCTTGAGTCTCTGTAACGTGTCCTGTGACACTGTCCTCTATAATGATGAGTACTTTTGAGTCCGACATCCTGCGAGGTTTGGTTGGTTTGGCTGAAAAAACAGAGAATTGGAATGAATCAGATTACCGGTAATCAAATTTCCCTCTCACACACAGACACTGGTAAAGAAAGACTAAGACACACACACAGACACACACACACACACACACACACACACACACACACACACACACACACACACACACACACACACAACTACACACAATGTACACATAGGCTGTAACTCAACCAAATATCTTATGAACAATACGCACAGGATGTCTGGACACTGACGATCTGGCCTTTCCCAATTCTGTGAATCGATACAAAATATAATCAACAAAATCAACGAAACATGGAATCAATAGTAATTTAATTGCTTTCTCATTCTCACATATATCGAACCTGCTTTCCTCTCCTTCTAGTAGACTCTGGTAAGTGGCGATCTCAATATCCAGCGCCATTTTCATATTCATGAGGTTCTGGTAGTCACGCACTTGCTTGGCCATGTCTTCCTTGGCTTTCTGCTGGGCTTTCTCCAAATCACGGACTCTGCTTTTAGCATCCAACACCGCAGCCTCGCCCTGAGCCTCTGAATCTGTAATCAGGGCTTCCAAGGTGACACACTGTAATGACAGACATATGACAGGATATAGAGTGTGTCTCAAGATAATTTGATAGTGTCATAGCTGTTCCAGGGTTTCTGCATTAACAATTCATAAGGCACATTCACTTGCCATCTAGCCTGACACACCAGACTATAACATGAATGTATAGTCTGGAGACCAGTCATAGACCCCCGGGTAAAACTGCTGTCAGCGTGACTAGCAACTAAAAAGCCATTTAAACAACTCTAAGTTCGCCCAAAAACTCCCTGTCACGATATAACGTTGTGATTAGCTAAACACCATGAAGTCTGAATACAACCAAGAGCGCAAACAGCCCAGAAACAGTTCAGGCTGTGGCTGGTGCCTAGACCCACTCACTGAGCAAATTAAATTTGCTACCGCTAGTGTGTCTAGAGTTCTGGGCTACTTGCAATCAAAGGCATAGCACCAAATCAGGGCCTTGTGACAAAACAGTGGCCATTGCCCCCCCCCCCCCCCTCTCACCTCCTGGGATACACTTCCAGACTCCTCTAGGGCCTTCCCTAAACTTGAGACCCTGGTAACTCAGTCCCCCTCCCCACTATGACGCAGCTGCTTGCAATACCTTGGAGGTAGCACTGCTGTTTGTTTCTGTTGGGTTTTTGTGTCTGAGAGGACCAGGTTGTTGAGTGGTGAGGGAATCTCACCTGTGATTTTGCATGGTTGATCTCCTGCTCCAAGCGCAAGATGCTGCGCTTGAGGTCCGAAAGCTCCTGTTTGCGCACTCTCAGCTCCTCGGAGGACTGGTCAGCCTTGGCCGAGATCTGATTAAACTATTCACAAACAGAGACAACAGATTTTTAAAGGAGCTGTGTGTAGGATTGTGGCCAAAATTGGTACTACAATCATTTTCAAAATATTTTGTTGATTTCAGCCATCTCCATCTTTCAAAAGTATCTCCTATACATATCCTTGTTTTATTTCTGACCTTGTCATGACATTTTTCGGAAGCATAATGAGGCTTTGACAATGACAACAACACAAATACCACTTGAAATGACAACATAAACACTACTTGTGGGCTGCAACTTAGCTTTTCAAATGCTAATATTCTGGCTGGACTACAACTATCAGTTATATCAGTGTTTAAAATAAACATGATTCCTTCATGTCTAGTGACATGAGGGTTGTTTAATGATTATTTGAAGTACATTTCTTACACACAGCTCCTTTATATAGCCCTGTATGTATCTGATGAGTTTTTCTGCGTATATCTTTGTGTTTGAGAGTGATAAAGAGGAAAGAGAGGTATTGCATTGTGTCGTAGGATGGTGTTTTGTAGAGGTTCAGTGTGTTCTTACCCTGGTCTGGTACCAAACCTCAGCCTCTTTACGGCTGCGTGAGGACATTTCCTCATACTGTTCCTTCACGTTGGACACAATCTTCTGCATGTCCAGCTGTCGTGAGTTATCCATCTCCACAATCACAGAGACATCCTGGTACTCAGACTCCAGCTCACGGAGCTCCTGGGAACAGATGTAACAACCAGCGGAGAGAATAGGAAGGTTTTATTTAAATTCCTGGTTTTTATATACTTTTCTTCCACTTTTATCCACATTTTTTTTTAGTGTTATGTCCAGGGTCACTTTATTACAGTATATTAAAGAGACAGAGATGACTTAAATGTTATCGTTACTGAACCTTCAAAACATCGAGTTAACCATCATGACCCACAACAACTACAGCAAGCCAGAAGGACAAACATAACACTGAAACAAACACAGATTGATTTTGATTGAGACCTCCACCTCCTGTTACCTCCTCATAAAGTGTCTTGAACATCTTTATATCCTGGGCAAGGCCAAGATTTTTTACTTGAAGGTCGGATTGTATCAGGTACCCAGCATCCACGTCCTATGAAATATTAGCACAAGAATGGTTAGTCATACACTAAGGGAACCTGCTTGGAACAGAGTGCCGATCTCTAAGCCTATCTCTGTGCTCTAAGCTGGAATATAGAGAGTATGTTCAATGGGGCCAGTATTAGGGTAAGTATGTGTCTTCCGCACATACCTTCTTCAGTGAAACAAACTCATTTTCTGCATCAGTTCTCCTATTGATCTCCTCCTCATACCTGCAAACAGGTGTTGCGAGATAATTCATTGTGCTGTTAAGTGTCAAACCACATTTCACACCACACCACATCTGAAGCTTGTTTGTTTTGTTTTTTTTATGCAAGGACAAATGAAAGCATGTGTTCTGTGCATTTATGTTTATGTGTTGCCCATACAGCATTTTTGACATGCATTCTGTCAGGTGAAAATGTGAGAAATGCACTTTTGGTGTCTGTTATGAGTTATGACTCAAGTGTCTTACCTAAGCTTCCGTTCATCCACCTCCTCATGGACTCTCTTGAGTTCTCCCTGCAGGCTCTTTTTGTCCACCGCCAGCTGCTGTACCTGGGCCTCCAGAGTTCTAATGTAAGAATTGAGGAAGGGCTCACACTTGGAGGGAGGCCTCGTGTTTTTCTGCAACAGATGCCACTTGGTCTCCAGCATTTTATTCTGCTGTTCCAGGTTGCGCACCTAATGTGTGTGGGTGTGTGAGTGAAAGGGATCAGAGATGAGAGAAAAATGAAGACAGATAGAAGGAATAGAGAGAGAGAGAGAGAGAGAGAGAGAGAGAGAGAGAGAGAGAGAGAGAGAGAGATTGTATATGTGTGTGAAAAAGTAGAAGGAAAAGGGTGAGTAGGAATAGCCTGCAATAATGCAACATAGAAAGAAGAGCTGCCATAGAATATACAAAAAAAGAGGGTGGGGTTAGGGGCTTTTGCAATACCAGTTGATATTTAAATTTTCATAACTTGCTGCCTAATTCCGTTATTTAAATTTGATTTAATTAGAGTTCTAAAGTAGGATCAACAAGAATATATATTGCAGTGCATACTTAAACACGCAAAATACAAACTTGATTATGTGAAATTTGAGGACCATCCTCACATATTTTAAAACACCTAATTTGACTATTACCCTGTTTCAGGTTTGTGTGACATATAAGGAAATATGTCACCATAACACAGACCCAAAGGCATGCACTTACCCTGTCAATAACATGAGCAAATCGATTGTTGAGTTTCTTGATCTCTTCTTTCTCTTGAAAACGCACGGTTTGAATAGTAGGGTCAATCTCCACGTTCACTGGTGTCAGTAGGCTCTGGTTCACTGACACAGCCGTGATGGGCCTGCCTACAGATGAGTTGCGACGAACCGGATAAGCTGTAGTCTCAAAGAAGTCAGTGCTGAAGCCATGGACGGAGCCCAGGGAGCGACTGCTGTAGCTCCGGCTGCGATTTCCGGTGCTGAAGCGCTTGTGATGTACGCTCATGGCTCCTACTGGAAGCTACCACTAGAGAGATAGAGACTCCTCTGACATGGAAGTCTGACAAGGAAGCGGCTCTTAAATGTCTTTGGGGGGGTGGGCGTGTGTGCATGTCTGTAGTTTATGTGTGTTTGCCCTTGAAGGAACTTGGTGACATTTTTGTGACGGAGGAACCAGTTGGAGCTGTTTTATCCATGGGTAGACCCTCTCATCCTGCATGGCCATACCCACTATTTCTCCCTCAGGCCTATTCTTAGGCAGAGTTTACTACACTGCACTGCCTTCTGCATTCCACAATGGAATTTGCATGCAAATTAAATCACTTTTAGTCACACCTGTTTGCAAGTCCACAACATGTGGACTAATTTTGAACTTCACAGAGTCAATAATTCAGTTAAAGGTAGGATTCAAGATCCTGGAGTAACGTCGTTTGGGCAACCTGAATTTGAAAATATGCCCTTTCTAGTTTTTCCGTGGAAGTCCTGCTCCGGAGTACAGGATGATCGTTGTCTATGCCACAGGAGGGCCAAATAACAGTTATGTTTGATAGATGTTGGTATCGTCATTCAACTATTTTGGTAGGGACGCTCAAAATGATTGGATGCAATTTTTTGTTCATTACACAGGTGACTAATATTTTTGTGTTAGTGCATTTAATAAATATTTTGCAATCGGGATGTGAGGGTGATTTAAAGAAATACACTAAAAAATATGCTCCAGGAGGTGGCGCCGTGTCTCAGCGGGCTATTGCACCATACCATAAATCCTGGGAACCTGGGTTCGAGTCCAACCCAAGGTCATTTCCTGATCCTTACCCATCTCTCTCTCCCACTCATTTCCTGTCATTCTCTCTACTATCCTATCAAAATAAAGGCAAAAACCCCTAAAAAATATCTTTAAAAAAGTGTTTACCGTGATTCTCAGTAGAGCAAACCTACTCATGATGGTCAAATTCACCAATTTATTAGCGGACAATTATTTATTAGTTTCAGCTTATTAAGTAAATGTCTAGTTGACTGATGGTTGGCTGATAGTCCATCACTAGTACCCCCAAAGGGTCGTCCTGTAATATACAGCAAGACCCTGCTCTCAAATAAACATATCAACAACCAACGTAGATCAAGATCAAGTACACAGGGTTAAGTGTGCATGATTACAAGACTGAGGCAACAGGAAGATGAGAAGAAGTAAATTGTTCTGTTCACAAATATTTTGCTATTGTAATAGAGTACATCAATATTCAATAGTGCCTGATGCGACTTTATTGAAAACCTTGGCTAATTTTGCTTTCAGGTACATGTTTGAGTTGTGCCATGAAAGGAAAATATTGCTTCAGTGTCTATTTCACTTTATTTATTTTTTTATTTTTTTCCTGTTTATTCATTGTGCCACACCTGTCACATCTCAGAATAGTGACCAGAACCTTGAGAACCAAGTCATTACTGTTTTTATTGGAATACTTTTTTTCCTAAATGCTTGAACACTGACAGTGATTCTTTTGGCACAATTTCTGAAACTACTAACAGGTGGAGCCAATCTATCCACAAAATCTGCCAAATTAAAAGCCCAATCAGCATTTTGTAATTTTGTAATTTTTTTTGTAAAACGGTAAACAGAATCACAGCATAAGAACAATAAGTTTGCAATTTATGGCACACCTCTAGAAAAAACAAAAAACAAAAACAAAACATACACTTCTGTGTGTTATATAAATAAAATAAAATAAATAAACAAAAATATTCATTATTCACTCACTTATACTCGCTAGTCTTCCTTCACAGTTCCAAAGCACTTCACTCAATATTCAAACCTTTAGCGCTGCGAAAAAGTGTGGAGAAGGTGAAAAAATAAAGCTGATGGAGGCAGATGTGAAGTGTAAAGTGGTCACTGTATTCATATATGACCTGTAGTGCCACCGTGTGGTGAAAGATTTTACTTCTTTTTTCAACTGTTTACAAATAATTTTGAAAACAGGGGAGCATATCCCAGGAGCATATTAAGCAACTTTGTTATTTTATACTTTATATATAATACTGTAGATCCCTGGCAATTGAGTTAGCCCCCGGAGCCGTGGAACTGCCCAAGGTTTGTTCCTTAGGTAAGGGAGTTTTTTCTTGCCCATGTTGCTCTTGGGTGCTCCTTGTTGGTGTCAACCCTCCTATCTGACCACTTTCCTACTGCACTTCTGTTCTTTGCACAAATAGGCTGACACCAGACACAATTTCACTGTATTTGTTACACTAGTAATCATATGCATGTGACTATAAAAACTCCTTGTATCCTTGTATGTGAATTTCAAGGGTTAATACCAATGCCTGGTCAAACATTCATGTCAAAAGTCCCAATCAACAATACTACTCAAAAAAAAAAAAAAAAAGTTTGGGCGCTCAATACTTATATTCACCACCAGAGCCGACCCGTACTCGAACTATACGGCCACCTATAGGGCCCTAGTGCCACCAGGGGGCCCCCCAAGAGCACAGAGATAACATAATTCACACACACACACACACACACACACACACACACACACACACACACACACACTGACACGCACAAACAATAATTTTGTGAGTTTGGTGTACCTTTAAGGTTAAAAGGAGTAGTTTTTAGCAAAAACAAACTAACAAGCTATTTCTTTTAAGTTACTGCTCTCATAGCTCTCAAGGCACCTTAACCATTTAATTTCATACTGACTTAATATTTCAGATTCAATCTGAAAATCTCAAAGGCAATATTAAACTATGATGCCATAGTTTTTTGTTTTTTTTTGTTTTTTTTTAATCAGGGCTTCTTGCTTCTTTCTTGCATTCCAGTGACAGCTTTTTCAAGTTCAGCTTCACACGGTGAAGAAGAATTTGTCAGTTAACAGGCTGTGTGTATTTGCGGTTTTATTGTGTGTGTTAGCCATTCTACGTTCTCTGTACCAACACTATGGTGATTGATAAGACAAACAGAAGTAGGCAAAAGAAAACATTCCAAAGACATTTTCCAGACAGGTGTAGGTGGTAAAAGTATGATCGACTGACAAACATACACACACACACACACACACACACACACACACACACACACACACACACACACACACACATACACACACACACACACACACACACACACACACACACACACACAAATAAAAGGGGAGGTGGGACAACTGTGTTTCAGGTATGACCTCATCTGGGCTCATATTGTTTGTGGGTTTGTTCTGCTACATTGTCATATTAGTAGCTTTATTAGGTGTGTGTGTTTGTGTATGTGTGTGTATGTGTGTGTGTGTGTGTGTGTGTGTGAGAGAGAGAGAGAGAGAGAGAGAGAGAGAGAGAGAGAGAGAGAGAGAGAGAGAGAGACAATTTGTTATGATTACCCGGAAAAGCCTGTTTGTGGCATAGGGCATGTCTGACTTCTTTGGAACCTTCCGCTGTATTTTTCGCTTTAGTAAAAGCTCACAGACGGTTGCCGCCAACATTACCACTCTACACTGCGCCATCTTCTATCAGGTAAGCGCTTTACATGTTTATTGTAACACATTATTAATATCATACGTTTAAGCATAACACCAAAAGTAACATTCCAAAAATACATTTTTTAAAACGTGTGAGACTGTTTTACTTTGTTGGCAGTTCAAAGGAATAATTGGAAATATAATTGTCCTCCAGAAGCCATGAAAATTGCTTCCTTCAACGTTCGGCGGTTTGGACTGAAAAAAGTGTCCGATCCTCAAGTCTTGTCAACACTTGTGAGGGTAATGGACTGTGACGTTTTTTACATTTTTCAGACCTTTGTATTGTGTGTGTGTCTGCAGGGGCTGAGACGTAGTTGGTACAGTTTAGTATATGTTATTATATCCACACCCAATTTATTTACTGTAATTTACAAAATTATTGATAATTGAGAGTGTTTTGAGTTCAGAAATAATCTTACAGTATTTTGCTAATGTTACCTATTTTTCTTGATTTGTTTGTATGTTTTGTGCCTAACTCCAAAGCAGATTTTATGTAACAGTATCAGGTTCATTCATCCTAGGGTTAATACAGTATACTGTAGATGGACAAGCAGTGACATGATTTTTCCTCAGGAACCTGATGTTTTTGTATGTTGACAAGTAGCTGAGGTGTAATCATCTCATAGATAAATCAAATTTTATGTCTGTTATGCTCTGTTGCAAAGGAACCGGTTCAGTGTAATGTGGGGATGCACTCAGCATTACATTTGTCATATTGCTAGATGCTGGGTGTGGTATTCTAGGTATTTAATGCCTCTATGCGTCACAGCAAGATGTCTGAGTACCAATTGTCCTCAGGACATAAAGTGGAGTGATAGTTTTTATGACCTAGCATGAGTCTGTGGTGGATGTTTTCTCTGTAATGTTTTGTTCTTGGCACACAGGCAGGAGGTGACACCATGTAATTGTTTGTAAATTACAGTATACTGTATGTACTGCATACCGTGACTCCTCCTAAGTTTCTGTCGTTGCTACTCCTCAGATTGTGTCTCGGTATGACATCATCCTTATTTTGGAGGTGACAGACGTGAGTGGGGATTCTGTGGACATCTTTCTGAAAGAGCTGAATACGTAAGAGTCACTTCATACACAAATAAATGTTACTGTGACAATGATGTACATGTATAGGAGTGAAACTTATGAGTTCATTATCCATAGTTGCACTGACTGTTTCCAGACATACATCTTTAGACCATATTGGGCCTCATTCATTCACCAAATGATTTTATGAAGAAATTTGTCCTTACTGCAAGACCCACTTGCACAGTTTTCAAGAAGCTTTGCATTCACCAATACAGGTTTTGAAATGGAACCTTAGAACAAATTTCAGACAGTTCTTGGGGACATATTGTTAGTGAATAAGACCCACTGTAAGTAGACCTGTTATATAATGTCTCCCCGTGGCTCGTGTGTCGCTTGGCTAATTGCAGGGTGAATACAGAACACCACTACACCCTGAAGATTAGCACACGCCTGGGCAGGACACGCTATAAGGAGCAGTTCCTTTTCCTCTATAGGTGAATACAGTTTATCCTTCCTCCATTGTGTTACTTTCTGTTTCCTTTTAGCTGTGCTTACTATGACTTCCATACAGCTCAGCATGACTTGGTATTCGACATTGCCAAGGGGCGGTCCTAACCAGTTTGGTGCCCTGGGTGAACACCTGTCTCTTTTATTTACTGTATTTTATTTTATTTTTCAAATTTTGCTATCTGAATGTATTCTACACAGTTCAAGGTGGACAGCGAGAAACAGACTGTTTTTGCATAGGCTACCAGTCAGAAAACACAAGCCAACTCTTTATAACACAAAACAACTCACACAAAGTTGGTTTCATTTTTTCATTTCTTTATGCTGTGATTACTGTATTCTCTTGGGGTAGGGATGATTTGGTGGATTTGGTGGGGACCTACCAGTATGAGGACAATCAAGAGGGAGACCACGATGCTTTTGCTCGGGAGCCTTATATACTTCGGTTCACATCATTTCACACAGGTAGGCTAATGGAATATGATTTGATCTTCATTTTTGTTAAAACGTGTGTATGTGGACTGTGTTTGTGTATGTGTGTGTGTGTGTGTGTTTGTGTATGTGTGTGTGTGTGTGTGTGTGTGTGTGTGTGTGTGTGTGTGTGTGAGAGAGAGAGAGAGAGAGAGAGAGAGAGAGATAGAGAGATAGAGAGAGAGACGGAGAGAGAGAGATGCACACATTGTTTTTCATACAGAATGGACCACACCTACAGTACATTGCATAACACAATCCTGTTAGAATTTACATGTCTACTCATCCCACGCAACTTTCCACATCTCAGTAACATGATACTGTCATTTCTCTGGAATGTTTTCAAGTCTGCAAAGCGGTCGAATTCTCCACTTCTCACACTAAACATAGAATTAGATGGGATAGAGCAACATTAGTTAGTTACTTAGTTTATTGTCCCCTAAGGGAAATTCTTTTTCACATGTTCCATACAGTAAGCATGGGGGTAAAAACACACATACACATACATGTACATAAGCATATACATGAACATATAAGGACAGGGAGACATAAATTGTATAGGGGGATGCACATAAGCACATAGGACAGCACAAAAGAAGACATGTAAGACCAAAAGCATATTTGTATCAGGGCATGCAAAACATACACATGAGCTATTTGAATTCCTGAGCAATTTGTGGTAACAATCTTGAACCTGATGAATGATGTTACACAACCTGAGAGCCACAACCATGGAAACTGTGACAGGACAGGACAGTGTTTGTGTGTGTTTTTAAGCGTGTATGTGTATCTATTTAGGTATGCTACAGGATGCTTGAATTTCCTATTGAATGAATGAAGCACTATTTTGTCTTATTTAATCTTATCTTATAGTGCAATAGTGAACAGATCAAGTAGGTGTGTGTGTGTGTGTGTGTGTGTGTGTGTGTGTGTGTGTGTGTGTGTGTGTGTGTGTGTGTGTGTGTGTGTAATTTGATATCTTGATATCTCTGAAATATTTGCGTGACTTGTGTTTTTGTTTGATATGTAATTGCTCTGGGTGTGCCATAGGGCCCCAGGTCTAATTAGATCAACATTACTTTAGAACATTTAGTTCCAGTCCAATTTTGTCGTTGTTGTTTACCCACAACAGAAACAAGATATCTCCTCCTTTGTCATCTTAAATTTGACAGTGTCTCAAAAACAATGTGTGTATGTGAAAGAGAGAAAGAGATATAGAGAGAAAGAGAAAGATGCCCCCACTGTACACTATAACCCACTGCGTATATACAGGTTACGGTATACAGGTTTAGCCCTTGGGGCAAAATCATTTTCTGTCAAAGTGCCCCTGGGTTTAGGTACTTGATCCTTCATTTCTATCTTCAGTTTCTTCAGCAGGATAGTTGTCATCTTCAATTCAATTCAATTACATTTTTTTTGTAGAGCACTCAAATACAATACATTGTCTCGCGGCGCTTTACAGATGGTACGGGGAGCACCCATGAGTAACAGGGGCAAGGAAAAACTCCCTTCGGTTTTTTAGGAAGAAAACTTGGGCAGATCCGCGCCTCATGGGCTCAACCCACCTGCCGGGGGCCTAATGGAGTATCCGTACAGGCGGTAGTCTGATACATAGATTTACCATGGTTTACACAGAGTAACAGCATGAATACAGAATTTTGTCTGAGATGGTAGAAAAAATATAGTTTGTGGGACAGTCAATAGGCTAGAAGAGTCAGGGGATGGAGTCAATAGTTGGGTGGCATTAGAGTTCATTGGGTGGAGGTCATCATTTAGGTAGTGATAGTAATTAAATCAGTATACCAAAACCTAAATACAGAGCCAGTCGGACGACAGTTTAGAAAAGATCCGGAACAGAGTTTATTATCAAAAATATTATTAAATATATATATATTATTATATTCCATCAGCTCTGCTGCTCTAACTAAACAGGAAGTTTCCTAACTATTTATATGGTCCAGGTCGACGGAAGATGACGTTGGACGTCCCCAGTTGACGTGGACCCAATGCGTGGACCCCAAAGAGTCAGACCATATGCCAGCGTGGTAACCTAAGAGCAGATAGGTGTTTACAGATAGACAGGGGAGAAAAGTAGCCCATCCACGTAGGAGGCCAACAGGGACATGATATACTGCCTTATCTGTATTGATGGAACAGTAGGAACAGAATGACTTAAGAACATACGCACAAGCATATCTCATGGAAGACAGTTGAGTCAGGTCAAGCTCAAACATAAAGACATAAAAAGCATATGGTCATGCAAATATTAATTATACAATTTATATTAAATTATCTGGTTTCCTTCAGTAGTGGTCATCAGAGAGGCCAGCAAGGCTGGTCTTCAGGGTCATTGTCATGTAAAACCACCATGCACCCCAATTTTTCCATAATTCATATTTCCCTCTTTGACCTGCAGCTCCCAAGTATTAGCAGCACTCATGCAGCCCTAGACCATAATACTGTAGATAGACATTCCTTAATTGATAGACATTTTCTTAAATATGATGTACTGTATTTCTTTGACAGTTTTGAAGGACCTGGTTCTGATACCAGTCCACACCAAACCAGAAGATTCACTGAAAGAGCTGGATGAACTCTATGAGGTGTTTTTGGCTGTCCGGGAAAAATGGCACACAGATGTGAGTCCTTAGGGAATGGGAATGTTATTGCAACCCCAAAGATTAAGCGTTTCTTTAAGCATTTAAATGCAAGTTGTTGACCTACATTACACCTAAGTGAAATATGTCACATAATTTATGTACATCTCCCTGCTGTAGAATATTATGATTCTTGGAGACTTCAATGCAGACGGAAGTTATGTGTCTGACACAGACTTCCATGATATTCGTATCCGGAGTGACAAGAATTTCCATTGGCTGATTGGAGATGATGTCGACACCACTGCCAGTACAGGAAATGAACACACATACGACCGGTTTGTACCTTTGTGTGTGTGTGTGTGTGTGTGTGTGTGTGTGTGTGTGTGTGTGTGTGTGTGTGTGTGTGTGTGTGTGTGTGCTCATGATGGGATGATGTGAGTAGTAGCTATCCTCTATGCGTGCATGTATAAGTGTGTACATATGTGAGTAACAGCTGCGTGCCTCTGTGTGTGTGTGTGTGTGTGTGTATGTGTGCGTGTGTTTGTGTGTGTGTGTGTGTGTGTGTGTGTGTGTGCACTTTGCACTGGCCAATAGAATTGTAGTGTATGGTCAAGACATGCTGGAGGCTGTGGTCCCAGGTTCTGCTCGTCCATTCAACTTCCACACTGCATTCAACATGACAGAGTCCAAGGCAAGTAGAAGACCACTACACCCCCACCCCACACATGGCTCTAATGCTGCATTCCAGGAAGCTGGGAGGTAGGAGGTTTCAGACCTCCAACTACGAAAAGTGCACTGGAACGCCACTTGAAGTGGGAGATTCTAGTTGTGAAGTGGGAGTACTTCGATGTACCCCGACTTTATCGTGATGCAGTAGAATGACATCACACGACAATAGTGGCGCCCACATGTAGAAACTTGTGACAAAAACTGATAGACTATAGACTATATTTATCTGCATTTAGTTGTACTACTGTAGATAAGGTAATTTAAAAGTAATATGTTTTGCAAGGGCAATCATATGTTTACAGTAGGCATAAAATTGTAAACAAAACGAGCGAGGCACACATTGCTGATAGTGGAAACCGCCTCTAAGCAAATAAGTGCCAGTAGCCAATCCCATGCTTTGATCTGGAATGCAGCTTTAGACCCATACTACATCAGCATTTGTAATCTTCTGTCATAATATCTACACATCTCTATCTTATCATCATTTGTAAGCTTATCTATCGTGTCAAATCAGTACTATTCTACTATCATCTTTCTGGTTTAACATTTTCAAACAAACACATACAGGCACTGAAAGTGAGCGATCATTATCCTGTAGAGGTGGAGTTGCTCAGTGAAAATCACGGGCCCATTGGATGGAATGTTTTCCCCCAAGATCCACGACACCCCCATGGTGCTCTCCAACCACGAGGCCCAGGCCCAGCCGGCCCAGCTGGTGCCCAGGAACTTATCCCTGAAAGCGAACTGCCACCCTTGGACCCACTCCCACAATCCAGTCAGCCAACATATGATCCTATGTCAAGGAAGAACCAGTCAACATATGGCTCAGTCTCTGGAGGCAACCAATCACCATATCCGATCTTAAGAAGCGACCTGCAACCATTCAGGCCTGGCACTCAGGATCCCAATACACTATATGGTCCCAGCACAACAGGCCAGCAGCCAGCAGGCACGCCAGCACATGGCATACTCCCGTTTCAAGGTAATAGCCTGTTTCATGTCAGCTACTCTGTTGTATTGTAAAAAATAAAATTGTTATAGGACCAAGACCAAGAGAACAGAGAGAAAGCAGCTAAAACTAAAAGTGATCTTCTCTGGCCTGCATGTGTAACGGTGGCCAGCTAGCATGGCGGCAGTAAGTGTAAATCCTCATCACCCAATTCCTTGGGTGCTTCTAACGGCTGAGTAAGAAGCTCTGGCTTTTAGCTCAGTTGGTTAGAGCGCCCCACTCCCACGTGTTCGAGACCTGTGTGCGGTGCGGACCGCCACCAGCTACTCATGAACGTATCAAACTTCTAGTCCCCGGCAAACAAGCCAACTTTTTATGATGTTGCAAAATTCTTTCGGTCCTTATCACATTGGATTTTCCCTTTAAGGTCATCCAGTCCTAACTGTATGAAAAAGAATGAAAACATTTGACTGAGCATAGACTGAATAACAAACTGGCACCTAATGTTAACCGGATGAAGCATAGAAAAATTAATCTGAAAGTGAGTTTCTGTTCCCCATTCAGTTGTTAGGTACCAGTTATATTGAGTCTATGTTGTATCAAATTTATTGCCTAAAAATCTAGATTAGAAATCTAGAATATATTTGCTCAGCCAGTACGTGTAGTAGCCTAGCAAACCATGGGGAATTTGATTGGTTGGACACATTTGGGACATTTGATTTGTTGGTGTTCACGAATTACAACTCTATGTGTTTAGGGTAGCCTGATTTGATCATCTGCTTTCGCATCGTTTCACTTTGTACAGTTTATACAGTGGCGGTCCTTGGTGTTGATTTTTTTCAGGTGGAGCTCCTGTTGTGATTTTCCCTCCGACGGTGGAGCACCTGATGGTGGAGGTGCTGGGCCTCCAGAGAGACAACCTGCAGCTGGAGAGAGAGAAACTAAACCTGGAGATCCAGATGCTGAAACATAACCTGGCCAGAGGGCAGAGAGAGTGATGGAGTCCCGTCACTTCTTGGAACACAGACCGTTTCTCATATTTTGATATAAAGCATTCATTTACAACATAACATATCATGTATACCCCCACATATTGCAGTATATCACATAGGCCTACCCCCCCATGCCCCCCCCCCCATGAAGAAACTCCCCACTTCACCTCTGACTGGCACAGAGCAGGGTCCTGTGTGCAGCTTAAGAAGAAGGCAGCTTTTGTTTTGGTCTTGTTTAGCATGTAAACAGACACAAAGATTCCTGTGAGGACCTCTGTGTGAATACCCCTCTGTGAGGATGTTGTTATTGTGTGTACATTTGCATATGTGAATCTGTGTGTATCTGTGTGTGCAAGGGTGTGTGTGTGTGTGTGTGTGTGTACAATTATTTGTTGTTGGAAAAACACAGTACCATGATGTAGGCTAAGCTTATTTGTGATTCAGAATGTTTAAATTAAATGTATAACCTACCACATTATTTGCAACACATCAGTGAAGTAATTGACCAAAGCAATTACGATTAGACCTGGGCTAAATAAAAACAATATTAGCGCTTTTTGGAAAATAAAAAAACTGTGTAAGTTTGGCCTACACAGGGCATTTTTGTTTCTGACAGCATGTTAAATTATTTGAAAGTGCAGAGTAAATCAGTGTGTAATCATTTGTGATAATAAATTTATATTACTTTTTTCCTTTGAACTTTCTTTTGTAGAGTTGAGAGGGGTCAAAATCTCACATTTTTATAAGTGGTTTGATCAACCATCTCTGATGTGGTGTATCATAATGGCTTCTGATTTTAATAAACAAATCAAATCAAATTCCACTTGAAGCAAGATTAGAATAGCCTACATGTAGGCCACTTGAAGTTAGTCCTTGCAACTGTGACTGCTGACCGCCACAACACTAGGAGGCGCTGCATCTCAACAAAGTCGCTGACATAAATACTGTACTGGGCGAGGAAGACTCGATGTGACGTCTAGTGATATCTCCGTCCTCTTGTTTACTTTCAGAGGAACACTCTTGACCCAACTTTCACTTGACAAGACCTGTGAAACCAGCCTCGAGAGAGGTTGACAGTCTGTGTTTAGTAAGCCGTTCGCTTTTTTTGCCCCTCCATTCACTCCTGTCTCACGGGCAGGCCGTTTCAATGCATTTCAGAGCCTTAAATCCTCAACGGAGATGGACGCTGCCGATTTGTTTACAAGCTGCAGGAAGGGCGACATTTCTAGAGTGAGGTATGAACATTTAGGTTTAAGGGAGAACTGGTAGGCCTATGGCATCCCATTATGTGACATCCTGGCTTTAAGTCGGCTACACGAGTATTTCATTTGTTTGCAATGTTTTACTATAACATTAAATGTCTTTGTAAAACTTCGATCATGATGATCGCAATGGCACGCAATCCGATCAACAACAACAATAACCAACCGTGCAATGTCAAACCTTTTTAGGTGTTTACAGAGTAGCTGTTAATCTGAAAGTTACATTCACTTGGTTTGGAAAACAAAACACAACACAACACAACAAAACATAAAAACAAGATTGGCAGCCTACTTGATACAATCTAAACATTGCCCTTGGCTACTTCTTCTGCACTAGCCTACTGGTGACCCCTCCCACCATTTGTTGTTGTGTGTTGGTGTCAGAGTTGTTTTCCTGACATAGCGGTAACGTTAGGCTATACATTCAAGCTATCGGCTCTGCTACACACTAGCCTATAGCCTACTTTCATAACCGCGTCTACAGTCCGCCAAGTTGTGCCAAAGAGGCCTTGTAAACAGCTGAGTGTGACAGATAAACACCTCTCAAATTTCTCACAACTTTGCAGTTTGCTTTGAGTCTGAAGGATTTCTGTCTATGTCCAGGACACTGAACTTCAGAGAGGGTAGCATAAGGAGTTTCTGTACTTGTTATTAATCTAGGTCAGATTGCTACTTCCCCATGGTGACAATGCAAAAATGTATTTTGCTCATGGGGGTGAATGTAATTTTTCTGACTTCCTCAGATACCTGGTTGAACAGAGAGATGTCGAACTGAATGTCAGAGACAAATGGGACAGCACACCTCTGTAAGTTTGCCCTAGTTTGCTATCTGCTTTCACATGTAGGCAAATCAGGTTATACATAAACCAGAGCCCATCTATGGATAGCCTACAGACTGTACCCTCAGTACCCATGCTGCTTTTACTTTTACTCAATAGACTTACACTTAGGGTGGTATTC
Source organism: Sardinella longiceps (assembly GCA_027497455.2). Taxonomy (NCBI): domain Eukaryota; kingdom Metazoa; phylum Chordata; class Actinopteri; order Clupeiformes; family Clupeidae; genus Sardinella; species Sardinella longiceps. The sequence goes on along the minus strand of JAODXP020000015.1, from coordinate 24,462,535 downwards.
TCCCAGGTATTTAAGTCCCAAAAAGTGCTTAGTGCAGGCTGAAATGAATTGGACTAAGCTCTTTTTTAGACTCAAGCAATAGGGAGAATACCAACCTTAGTATGTATGCTCTCAAGGTGATAGTGTGTGTGTGTGTGTGTGTGTGTGTGTGTGTGTGTGTGTGTGTGTGTGTGTGTGTGTGTGTGTGTGTGTGTGTGTGTGTCTGTCTGTCTGTCTGTCTGTGTATATATGTGTGCTTGTGGATGATTGTGTGTGTGTGTGTGTGTGTGTGTGTGTGTGTGTGTGTGTGTGTGTGTTGATATTTCTGCAGGTATTATGCTTGTCTATGTGGACACGAGGAGTTGGTGCAGTACCTGCTGGCCAACGGTAAGTTCCTCTCTAAATGTCTGGTATCACCACACTTCCTATCCTCTTTACTCTAACATCTGGTTCCACTCCATCTCTGGATAACATTGGCCAACCCTAACCCTAACCTCATCACCAACACATCAGTGACGCAATTAAGCAATAAAGACTAGACCTAAATAAAAACATTGACGTATGCTTTTCGCAAAATACAAAAAAGGCTATTTTGGTGCACTAGTTTATCAGTTTGAACACTATCACCATAGCCATAATTCCCTCTTTAACATCTTGTTGTCTCTCCTTCTGTAAGGGGCTAAGTGTGAGGCCAACACGTTTGACGGAGAGAGATGTCTCTATGGGGCTCTGAGCGACCCCATACGGCGCCTGCTGAAGGAGTACAAGCGCATCACCGCTAAGGGCATGCAGAGAGACTATTACGACCACTTCCTGCACACGTAAGCCCACTTACAGCATACACGCATTCCCTTTCTCTCTCTCTCTCTCTCTCTCACTCACTCACTCACTCTCTCTCTCTCTCTCTCTCTCTCTCTCTCTCTCTCTCTCTCTCTCTCTCTCTCTCTCTCTCTCTCTCTCTCTCTCACAAACACATACACACACTCGAACACAAGCCATAAATATGGCCTCTCACTGAGAACAAAATTCTCTTTTGGGGATTCTAAGAACCTATCCCGGTACCTTTGCCCTAACCCTAGATTTAATCTTCTATTCTATTCACAAGCACAAAGACATAGTCATGTATTCATACAGTACATTCATATATCGTATACCGGTATATGATGCATGCCTTATGATAAACATGTATTTATGATATACATACTGTATGTCTCTTATGTTGATGTTAATGGAGGTTAATTGTTCGCTCCAGGTTGTTAGAGCAGGGCCCCTTCAGTGATGTGGTATTTCTGGTGCACGGAGAGACGTTCCGAGCTCACCGCTGTGTGCTCGGAGCTCGGTCGGAATACTTTACACACATGTTCCAGACCAAGTGGAAGGGCAAGACCATGATCGCTCTCAAACACCCACTGGTGAGTTGTCTGTGGACCTTTATGGCTTATTTCTCACCCAGATGGCCATAATAAGATAATAATACATTTATTGCAACCTCAACTTTCTCTCTCTCTTTCACTTTCTCTTATGTAGATAAACCCTGCTGCCTTTGCAGCGCTCTTGCAGTATTTTTACACAGGTAAGTCCACAGTACCACTACAATATGGGTTACACTGCCCAGTTAATAGCCATCGAAGCTGTCAGCTGTGTGACAAGTCAGTATCACAGAAACCAGCATTTAATCTATGTTACACCATTGAAGTAACATAAGACTGAAACTACTTGTGGTACAATTCTGGGAGAAAAGTAGCCTGACACGCCAGACTATCACATGAATTTATAGTCTGGCGAGGAGTGATAGACCCCTGAGTAAAACTGCTAAAACTAATCAGCGCAATCAGCAACTAACACGCGATTCAAACAACGCTAAGCCCGCCCAATGACTCCCTACCCAGATATATAACATTGCAATTGCCTAAAAAGCACAATATCTGAATACAACGTAGAGCATAAACAGCTCAGAAACAACTCAGACACAATCAAGGTCTGAGATATGGCTCCACCCTCGCTAGAGTGCATCTAGAGTTCTAGGCTAGGAGAAAAGAACAAAATACACATATATAGTGTGTGTGTGTGTGTGTGTGTGTGTGTGTGTGTGTGTGTGTGTGTGTGTGTGTGTGTGTAGGTCGTTTGGACATTGACGTGAGCTATGTGGATGATCTGAAACGGCTGGCTAAGCAGTGTAAGATGGGAGATCTTATCGAGGAGCTGGAAGCAAAGTGCAAGCAGGTGTATGACTTTGGTAAGGTTCCTTCCTGTTATTTCTGGTGTTTTTTCATGTTACATAATGCTTGATTTAATTGACTGAATTGATTCTCTCTCTCCCCCTCTGTCTCTCTCTCTCACTCACTAACAAATACTCTCTCTCTCTGTCTCTCTCTCTTACACACATACGCACACACACACACACACACACACTCTCTCACAATCACAAACACACTCTCTCTCTCTCTCTCTCTCTCTCTCCCTCTCTCTTTCTCCCTCTCCCTCTGTCTCTGTCACTCACACACTTCTCACAATCACAAACTCTCTCTCTCTCTCTCTCTCTCTCTCTCTCTCTCTCTCTCTCTCTCTCTCTCTCTCCTTCTCCCAATCTCTCTGTGGTTCCAGTCTCCTCTAAGCCAGGCACCTGTGTGAAGGTTTTGACACTGGACCCTCATGGCTGCCAGTTGCAGGATGACATGGCCCAGTTGGCAGACTGTGCTCTGCCTGCTGAACTCAGGGTGAGCTCTTCCGGCACCACATACATCAGCCTCTACTGTACCCTCCAATAACTGTGCGTTCAGACCGAGACCGATAAATTGCCAAGAGTCGCCGAACTGAAACATCGCTAGCACAGCAACCAAAACGGCAAATTTAGCTTTCAAACGTTCGATCCTGCTTCTCTACGGCATCTCCCCAGTAAATCGACATTCTGATTGGTAATCGCCCAACCGCATCATAGCTCATTACATAAAGTTAACCGAAGTTTAACTTGATTTTATCGCCCAAGTCACGTCATGCCACTTTTGTCGTCGAAATCGCCGGTCTCCACACAAAGTCAATTACTTCCGTCGCCCATGTCGCCTGAATCGGTCTCGGTCTGAATGCACAGTAAGGCCTTAAAATGGGGATCTACTGTACCTGACTGTCCCCACATCTGAGCCTCTACTGTGAGCCCCCACTGCCCCCCCCTTCATGCATGGGAATACTGGGGCAGAGAGGGTAAAAACGGAGTGAGATGTCCAAACATTTATTCATTTCCATGTTCACCTTTTGGAAACGGGAAGGGGGTAAATCCTCCTTTTTGCAGACCAAAGTCAAGCTCTCATACGCTGATATAAAAGGTAGTTGAAAAGTTTATGGTGTGACGTAATGCACTTATGAAGACCAGAATTACTCATGATTGCTCCCATTGAAAGGTATTATGCTGCTCAATCATGGTTATTATTGCATGATCATTGACTGGGGTGTGTGCTTGGACATTACTCTGCATGAACCTGTCATAGACATCCCCATGAATTGACGTACTGTATGTCTCTCCATATTTGCCTTACAGTAATTGTGCAGTTGCAATGTTGTAGATCAAATCATAGCTCTACATGTAACCTTACCCGCATATAAGCCGCATTGCTGCTATAGAGTCTGACATGAGCACAGTGATTTATGCAAATTTAAAAAAAACAAAACCATATCAGATCACCATATTAACTGCTCTACTGGTCTTTGCAACCTTATAGCAGAGGACAATCTTGAACTGTCTAGAATCACCATGTATGACAGCCGCAGTGCTTAATATTCGATTGAAATTACGGTACATAACTTCAGTATACCTTTAATCTTTATCTTGAAAAAATTTAAGATACAAAAAGCTTTATTTTTTGACATATATGATAGAAAAACATCTTGGGTTTGAGGCTAAAAGAAAGGGCTCGAGAAATGTCTTGTACTTGTTTAAAATCATCTTGTTTGCTAGCTGTATTATGTGTTTATTTATAAGATGCGTTATAACTGTGGTGTGAAGAGACTGATTCTTTAGTAGAAAGTTATCCTATATATGAGCTGAATGGAACAGCGATGCTCAATTAATTAAGTGTCATTTGAGCATTTTGCTGACTGTGCTGTACTGTACTGTATGTCTTCTGACAGGTTGGATTCGGCGAGCTTCCATTTGACAAAACCGACAACTTCCCAAGTTACCCAGACATTTGCTTCCGAGTTGAAGGATACGACTTCCTGTGTCACAAGGTGGGCACCAAATCATGTTCTTTTCCCATCAGCAGTCTGAAGTAACTGACTAAATAATTAATTATGGCCCACTTTCTCTGTGTGCGTGTGTGTGTGTGTGTGTGTGTGTGTGTGTGTGTGTGTGTGTGTGTGTGTGTGTGTGTGTGTGTGTGTGTGTGTGTGTGTGTGTGTGTGTGTCCATTTCCAGCCGTTTTTCTGTGGCCGCAGTGACTATTTTAAGGCCTTATTGGAGGACCACTTTAGCGAGGGAGAGATGCTGCCTTCCGCCCCTAACATCCCAGTCATCACATTGCACAACATCTCCCAAGACCTCTTCACCAAGATACTGTACTACATCTACAGTGATGACACAGAGGTAACACACACACACACACATACACAAATAAATACAAACACACACACTAACACTTACAGTACATACGAAGACACACACACACACACACACACACACACACACACACACACACACACACTAAGTTTCCCATACTGTACACTGACTAGACTATTGTGGCCCGCATAATGTTATAACAACATCAGTCTCTTGTGTATGCATCAATTTTTTTTTTTTTATTTTTAATAATGCTGATTTAGGCCTGTTTTGGTTTAGAAAAGTGACAGAGCTGCTTTTAAACTGGTGTTAGTGTGTTGCATGTCCTCTGAGGCAATCTTGAACTTGCATTAGGCAGAATAGCTTGCACTGTCGTATAAGTATTAGTATTAGTTTGTATGCTGCATCATCTTGTATGCTGTATCACAGTCATGACCTCTGTGTTAGCACTGTGGAGCTACAGTAGGCTAGATGAGCGCAGCCAATGACGTTCTCTTCTCTGTGCCCTGCTGTGATCGCAGCTGTCTCATGAGAACGTGTACGAGGTGCTGTGCGTGGCGGACATGTACCTGCTGCCGGGCCTGAAGCGCTTGTGTGGGAGGAGCCTGGCGTCGCTGTTGAGCGAGGAGAACGTGCTGCAGGTGTGGAAGTGCGCCCGCCTCTTCAACATCGCACGCCTGGAAGACCAGTGCACAGAGTACATGGCCAAGATCATTGAGAGGGTAAGAAGTGCTGTGTCTGTCTGTGTCTGTCCTTTTGATTCTGTGTGTGTGTGTGTGTGTGTGTGTGTGTGTGTGTGTGTGTGGGTGGGTGAGTGTGGGTGTGTGGGAATGTGTGTCTGTGTCTGATGCCTTGTGTAAATATCAAAGCTTTTAAAAAGTTTTCATTGTCTTTTTTTTAATATCACCAACAATCTAACTAAATATATACTGCATACCTTTGTCTACTGTATGTCTGTGGGGGTATACTGAAAAAGATAGTGAGAGAATTTGGATGGAAATGTATTCCCTCTGTAAACTTTAAGTTTAATATCTTGCTGCTTGCTGTGTTTTGGTATGTGTTTGGTTAGATTTGTGTTTGTTTTTTGTTTGTGCTTGGGTAGTAGTGTGTGTGTGTGTGTGTGTGTGTGTGTGTGTGTGTGTGTGTGTGTGTGTGTGTGTGTGTGTGTGCAAACCCTCATGCATGTGTGTGTGTGTGTACACATGCTTGCAGCTGGTCGAGCGCCCAGAGTTTGCAGAGCTGATCCACGAGGATGCGGGAGCCGTCGAAGCTCGCCAAGAGACGGACTCCATTCCGCTGGTGGACGAGATCCGCTTCCACATCAGCAGCAATGTGCAGACGTTCAGCGCCATCGAGGAAGCCCAGCAGAAACTGACCGCCCTGGAACTCCTGCTTGCCAACATTGGCCTTGAGTGCTAAGAAGGAGAGCAAGAGAGAAAGAGAAAGAGAGAGAGAGAGGGATGATGGAAGAAAAAGAGAGAGATAGACAGAGAGGTAGGAGGAGAAGAGAGAAGGTGAGGGCTGCATTAGTGAGATGGGTGTGGGGTGGGGTGCTGCCGGCCAGACAGACGTTTTGACTGGGCTTGAAGTGAAGTGTTTTTCTGGAACATCTTAGATCATGTGCGGCTCTTTGGGCCATTGAGTGAGTAGTTAGTTGCAGTCAGGAGGGTGAGGAGTCTCCGTTCGCCAGCCCAAAGCTACTGAATGATTAACAGGATGTGAACACACACATGCATAATGAATTCTTCCCCCCCACACCACACCACACCACAAAAAAAAACACAAAAAAACATATGTGGTAGTCGAGGCACCCAGCTACTTAGCTTTCTGTCTGGACAATAACGTAACATCAGTCTGCTTGTTGAAGAATATATTGCCTGTCTGCAGTGCTGACTTTATGCAGGATATTTTGCATATCAAAAACACATGCTAAATGAAATACACAAAAAGACTGTGAAACTTGTGAAAGGTGAAGGGGATGGAGTCATCCCCGTACACAAAGTTAGTATACGAAGCAATACCAAGTAGCTGGTGTTTTGTCACTTTACTTCAGACTTTTCTATAGCTTCAAGGCTGTGCTCTTCATTTACGTAGATTTTGTCAGTGCTAGAAAACACCAGCCACTCTACTTCACCTACTTAACTCCCCCTGGTAACTTTAGTGTTTTATTTGGAACATTACTAAAGATTTTGATAGATTTTAGGGGGAGTGATACCGCAGTGTTAAGTAGTAGGCAGTTTCTTCCTGGATAAACAAATAAGCATTGACTTATTGACTTCTCAACTGTTGTGTGTGTGATACTGAACCATGTGTCTCTATATTAATTTCCAGCAACATTCCTTATGTAATATCTATCTCTGACACACCTGCTTACTCTCTTATAGTGTGAATTAGTCAATAGCCCTGTTGATTGAGGACAGTGAGCGATGTTGAAAGGGGAAAAAGAAACAGATATTTTTCTTACAAGGTAATGAATGAATGAATGAATGAATAAATGAATGAATAGCAGATTAGCAGCAAACACCAACCAAATGGGACACAGACACTCACTTTCAGTTGAATTTTTCTTTGTCCCATTCAGGTATAGTTTTCTGGCATTTTGCTATTCGTTTTATCAAAATTTTTGAGTTATTTGTCCTAAAGACGCCACTTGGTAACACTGAACAACTGGGGTATTGATTAATTCACACCAGATGAATTGATTTAAGCTTTTAGCTAATCTCTGAGTGTTGGTGATGGATTTAAAGAGTTAGATGAGTGAAAGGCAGGAGAATTTTATGATGCGTTTCTATAGAACTATACTGTCACTCCAGCCATGCTGGAATAGGAGGTTTTCATAATATGACTTCCCACATAGTGTGTTTTGTGTTTGGTCTGGAGTCAACGTTGAACATGGTGCTGTGCTGTTAAAAGATTGTCGGCTAGGTATTTATATGAAGTACTTTATTTTCCAAAGTATAAAACTTCCATAAAGCTTGCATGACTCTTGAGTTAACACAATAAATAAGATATAAAAAATGGTTATGGAGTGGGCTTGGATTTTTTGGTTTGACTCCTTTCTCAGAAGGTCTTTGTCAGCTTTGGGAGAAACTAGTGTGATAGGAAGTGTTTTTCATGTTTCTGCCACAAGGGGGAGATGTTTCTATATCCAGAGCCGTATACAGTTCCTTACAATGAGCAAGGCGAATAATAGAAAGCGAAACCTGCTACTTATGCTATGATCCCACTCTGGCCAACTGAATTGCATAGCCTACTACTCAGGAATGATGAAAGTGAAATAAATAGTTAAAAAAAAAATAAATAAAATGTGCGTCATAAAAACTAGTAACAGTAATATTGTAGCACATATTATTATTACCATTATTATTTTAATTATTGACATAGGCTAACTTAGTCATTATGTAACATACAAATAAATTATAGGTAGGAATACTTTACAGAGCTTACACTGAAACTGAAATGCATTAAAATAGGTGGATATGTAGTGTTACTGCTTGTCAGTTATGTAGTAATGTAGTCCTATTCCGTAGATGATATCAGGAAATGATTAAATCTCCCTCTAAATCTTGTTATCTCTGTGCCCTTCTCATCTCCTCCTCCTGTATCTCTCTCATGCTCTCTCTCTCTCTCTCTCTCTCTCTCTCTCTCTCTCTCTCTCTCTCTCTCTCTCTCTCTCTCTCTCTCTCTCTCTCTCTCACTGCATGTAGTGGGATGAAAAAGCTGTCTGTGTCGCACACTAAGTCAGTGTAATGAGGCTCACGTCTCTCCTGAGCCCTCTGGCAGGGATTGGCAACAACCTTTAAAACACAGATAGAACTCTCCAAGGGTCGTTGTCTCCCCGTCAAACGCCACCGGTGCATTAAGGATGAAACAGGGACTCCATATCTCACCACAAATCTCTTCAAACACACGCCGTTCGCTCGCAGAACATGTTTCCGTGGCAACACAGTTGCTTTGGTTGCCGTGGCAGTGGGGAAAGTTCATGTTCTATGCTTTTTTTTCTTTTTTTTTGCCGGCTGCAGCCTCAGCAGCAGCAGCAACAACAACACAGCCACTCCCGAGTTCTCTAGTCATCCGCCGTCCTCTTTCACGACTTTGCCCTGTGGTCATACGTGTTCACATGTTACACACACTCTTCCTCTAACTGGAGCAGTGAAAGGGACCCAAGCACCAAGGGCTGGGGTGGGAAAGGAAGGAAGGAGGGGGCCGTGAGGAGCAGCAGCAGCAGCAGCGGCGGCAGCATAGACTGGGCCTCTTACATAACAGCACCGTGGAGGGAGATGTGGCCCAGTTCTTCACTAAGCAGAACAAATGATGCCCAGTGAGTGATGAGTTTTGGAAGGAAGATAGCTCGTCTTGAACGCACACAGTGCTGCTGCTTAATATCTGCAGGTGGCATCCCATGTCTCTGCATTACCTGATAAGAGTCACATCACCTGAGATAAAAAAAAAAAATGTAGTACTATATGTATATACATGTATTTGATTATATATTTAAATGGTGCATGACACACCAGATATGCCAAATAGGAAAAAAATTACAGAAAACTATCTTGATATACAGTACTTACTTAAAGCTATAGATACTATTCAGTGAGCTAATAATCAAAGACAAAATTGTTTTTGAAAGTTTACCAGCACTTTACCGTACCTATGAACTGTGAAAATGTGTAGATAGATAGAAATAGGAAAAAACAGAGTAGAAATACAGTACAGATTCAAACAGAGCCCTTGTTTTCCACTATCGGTGAGCACAAACTCTTTATTTTGGCAGTAATAATGTTGATGGGAGCTGAATCAAATTATTTTAGTTTCACACCCACATTATTCTGAGCTCTCTGTCTAGAGATTGTTCTTAACAGGGAGAAATGAAAGTCTTGCATTTGCAGGACGACAGCTCATATTGTTTGTGCCTCCCAGAGAAAATAATCAGTATACTTTAACTACATTACTGACTTTCCCTCCAGGTACTACTAAGCTTGCTGCAAAACATAAACAATCTCAATAAGATATCAGTGTAAACAAATGTTCACCTGAGCTTTCTAACACTTAGTACACTGGCCCATAGAGGAAGACTGAACAAAATTCATGGCAGAAGTAGATTTGAAGATTCAAGAGATGTCACATAATTTTCAGGTACAAAGAGAGCGCAATAAAATGGACGCTGCGAAAGGAAAGAAAAAATAGAAAATTTCTAATTAGAAATACTAAAATCAGCTAATAATATACTAATGTAATTAAGATAAGAGATAAGATATGGGCTACTTTATTCACAAGGTAGGAAATTCTTCGTGACTTAGTAATAGGAACATTTTATCATGTACTGTATAGTGTCCACTAGGAATAAGCCTAAATGATTGACAGACAATAGAGGAAATGCAAATCTTCTCTAGATGCCAAAGGAGAGATGAGAGGAGGCTACAGCATCACAGAGGAATGAGAACAGCTAGGAGGGAGCAATGACAGAGATACTGCTGCAGAGTGGATATTGTGGAGAAATTGAAAGATATGCACATTGCTGCTTCCCCTTCTTCATAGTCCTGAGTGTGAGTGTGAGTCTGACTCATGGCTGACTCACTGTATGCAGCCTGTGATTCAGTGTGCATGAATCTTTTACTGATCAAGAGATCACTTCGCTTCGCTCGCTGTCGAAATGTCGATCTCTCAGGCGATATACATGTACAGTAGGCTATCTGACTGTTTCTTTTGCATCTTTTAACACGCTCAGAGGACATGACTTGACTGGCTCATGCTATATACATGTACACTTACACACATATGAATACACACACACACACACACACACACACACACACACACACACATGCAAACATGCACATACATACATACATACAGAGACACACACATACACACACACACACACATGCAATACATACACACACACACACACACTCACACACACACAGACACAGAGAGTGCCCAAAATGCATGGTTTAAGAGCTTAGGTATTTCAGAAATGGTCATTTTTGTCACTCTCAAATGGACCAATTTCATTCGATCCGACAGACCAATTCAATTCAGTCGTACATGTACTGTATGTGCATGGCATCCTCAAACCATTCCCACAAAAAGCTGATTTTACTCTCATGGCAGATGTACCTCTTGTTATGTGCAATGTCTCTGAAATGACAGTTTCACAAGTGACAGTTGGCTCCAAAAAAAAAAAAAAAAAAGATAAAGCACAGTCTGATTGTGAATGGCCTAAATCTGCGGCTGACTTCTCCAGCAGGTATTCATCAGTTGTTGAGACTGCAATACATGAGACAGCAGGAACAGCTCTAAGAGGATTTTAGGCAGACCCAAGTGCTGACTTGCTAACCTCTCTATGGACTAACTCACTGTGGAGTTTACAGTAATAGCTGCTCTACTGCTGCTAGTCTGCAAAGTGCAAAGTTTTAGAGGGGAGCATGATGATGCTGAAGTGTACTGATTTATAGGAGTGGGCAGTCAACACTAATCAACAGAGATTAGCTGGGAGAAGTGGCCAGAAGAAGACTGGGCTCCACTAATATCCTTATTGGAATGGCATTTATGTGGCTCCCAGGTAGATTACACATGTAGGCCTCATTGTGTTCCAATAAATGGTCCGCTAGGTTGGCGAATGGTCAATTTGTCTGTAAAGCACATTGAACTGCTGTTTTGTATGAAATGCGCTGTACAAATAACTATTCTAAATGGAGACATGGTTTTACCAGCTGTGAAGGACACAGACCCACACACACACACACACACACACACACACACACACAACCCTCCTGTCGTGGTACTGTGTTATTGCCAACAAAGACACTGGGGTAAAACACAATACAACATAACAACAGAAAAGCTTTACTCCTATTTGGAACAAATGCTGAAACAAGGTCATGGTTTCTTCAGAGGACACTTCCAATTTGCTTTTGTGCAAAATGTATCTTCAATGTGTTTGTGTTTTTGTCAAATGCCATATGGCATGCTTTGGAAAATCTGTTTGAGACATTTGGTTGTCTGATATCGATAAGTGGTAACATGATATTAATGGCGAATTTCCAAAATTGTGTGCATCGAAAGATGGCGAAATGTGTAGCCTACTATATGTAAATCACAGGTGTCATTAATCCACAAATAATTTTAAATAAAGTATTTCCCTTGTTGTTCCCATCTGTTATTGCTGGAGTGGTTGCATGTTGATAGGTCCAGCTACTGATGTGAGATACGGGAGTGTTGGTGGTTGTTATGGTAATGCTGAGTAATCTGTGTGCTTTGGCAGTATTGTAGTGCAGGCAACGTCTCCTTGACAACAGTGAGAGTGTTAACTGGACATGTGAGATAAATTCAGGTGTGAAGTTCCTTTCTGAGGTGGAAAGGCACTACAGTAAAAGATTGGGTGAAGCTTCAGATTGAAGCCCATGAAATACTGGGTAAGAAGTAGGTAGTATTAAAAGGGTTAAAAGGTGTAACAAAAAAGTGTTTACTGTATAAGTGCTGGAATAACACACTATAACCACATGAAAGGTATCTGCTTTATCCGTCTTACATCACAACAGATGCACAGATGCACAACTGATTTCCTGCATGGTTTCTGCAGAATCGTAGACATCCCTTGATCCACTCGCTGCTTGCCCTCTGAATACACAGTGAAATAGTCTGGTCTCGGGACACAACACAGGGGCAGTAAATGTCACATAAACACTACCGGCACAGCCTGTGCACCAAAATATAACAAACCAGGACAGGCTTCAGCCAATCACTGACAAGACAGGGAAAGGGTGGGAAAGGTTCGTTGGTGACTCCCAATCATCTTGTCAGTGATTGATTGGAATGCGGGTTGTAATATATTGTTTGTTTGCTTGTTTAAAACATAACACTGTTATGTTATTGATTTTGTTATGTTTGTTTTGTGCTCACAGGCAGCCCCTGTGTTGTCTCCTGAGACCAGACTTTTTCAGTGTATTCAGGGAGCAGGCAGCTAGTAGCTCAAGGGGAGATGCCCTTGATGATTTGAGACTAAACTGAAATTGAGAAGAGATCATGCAGGAACTCATAGTGCACCTTTAATTATGTCATGTCATTTTTATGAATCAATAAACAGCCCTACCATTAAGATACACTTTTAATTCCATTTCAGATGTGATATTCCCATCATTTCTGATGCACCAAATCTCAGTGGTAGTCTAGACAGAACTCAAACAAACTAATTTCATTTAATTTGTGTTATTCCTGCATACCTACACAGTAAGTACTCTATAATTTATTCCTTGATACTTATTGTTACGTCATCCCTACTTCACAGGCTGTAATCTAAAGCTCAAGTGGCCTGAATTGCCTTCATAATTGGCTGATACACGGCAGTTAAGTCATTAGCACTAGGGAATACATTGGGCCAATGTGTCTGTACCTGTATCCGAATGCATGCATCTATTTATCTAGAGAAAAAAAGCTTTCTTTTCCTTTAACATTTGCATTTTGGGGGTAGACAATCTGCCTGATGTGTTGTGCTGAGATTAAGTGTTCACATGTGGTTTAGTCAGGAGCTCCCCCTCCCCCAACAGAGGGAATTATGGTAATGCAGTGAATTTCAGTATGTCAGTATGGATCCTATCAGGTTTTCTCAGTAACTTTGGTTCATTTTGAAATGACTTCTTCAACTACTTTAAGATAGTGTCACATTGATGACATCAAAATGATGGTAACACTTTATTTAACAACTCATAAAGCACTGGGTAAGATGGGCATAACAAAAAGTATCAAGGGTTAAATTATTAAAAACTTACAGTGTGTGTGTGCTGGAATTACACAATTTACATTATCTGCTTCATCTGTCCATCATCGTCTTCCTAAAATGCAGGCATTAATTTTGACTTGATTGATCTTTTCTCTGTGACATCTTGAACAGTGTTCACCATCATTGTATATGGAAGATTTACAGTACAGTATACTATTGAAAAACTGCTCTATAATTGTTTGTTGCCTAATGATGTCAGCCAGGGCTGGACTGGGACCAAAAAATGGGGAGGGCATTTTTGGCCATAGCGGACCACCTAATTTTATTCAATAATAACTTCATGGCAAGCTAAAGCAGCACTGTAAATTGGAGACTTTGCCTGAACACGAGAGATTTAGCCCAATATTCTTCAAGAAAATTCTGAACAAATTATGACAGCTCTGGCCCAAAAATGACCGCCGACCCACCGCCCATTGCCCTGTACGCCCTATAGCTGGCCCATGCCTGATGACAGCTATCGCAGTAAAAGATATGCACCTCTGAGCTTTGATGGTCACTCAGTTATAGAAGGGTTGGAATTCACCCCAAACCAACCATTTAATCCAGGTGATGTTTATGTAAGTAGTAAATGGAGAATAAGAAAAAAGAGAAATTAAAAATTAACAAATTGAATATGACTGCTGATTCAACACTTTCAAGCAAGGAACTGTTTGCCATAAAGAACAGGTTCATTGAATTGAGTGACCCATGTGACTTTTTACATAATATATTGCCTCGATGTCCCAGAGCATTTGTTCATTTTGTTTACTTCATGTTTTGAATAATGAAGAAAGTTCTTTTATGATGTGTGGAGTTTGAACATTGAGATATGAATTCAGTCAACAAGGCACAGAAAAAAACAACTTGGCCTACTCTCATTTAAACAGACTCAGGTCCTCACCCCCTCTCCATGACCTGAATGAACCTTGTGACTTTTACACACACACACACACACACACACGCAAGTACACATACACACACCCACACACCTCATATGAGACAAAGAGAAAGAGGATTACAAACGCCACATGACTCTGCGAGACATTGCTACTCCAACTAAGTGGTCTCTGTCTCTGCTTCACAATATAGGCCACAAAAACTTCACAATATGCACAAGACTCAGTCTACTAGTGATGCCTGCACTTTATACAACAAGCTTGCATTGGGGGCTCCAAATGAAAATGAAATCAAAGAGAAAATGAAAGAAGAGAGTGAAAGAGAAAGAAAGAGAGAGAGAGAGTGAGTGAGAGAGAGTGTGTGTGTGTGTGTGTGTGTGTGTGTGTGTGTGAGAGAGAGAGAGAGAGAGAGAGAGAGAGAGAGAGAGAGAGAGAGAGAGAGAGAGAGAACAGGTTGTCTATTCAGCAGCTTGCACACATTTGTCTGATACAACAAGCTTTTATAAAGCATTTATTAAGTCATATCATGTCCATTTACTCTTACAGTAACACAAGCCATTATTGGTTATGTCCATTGACCTCTTATAAGAAGAGGTAGTCCATTCAGTAGCTGAGGGGGTATTTGCTTAGTCTGGTGATTGATAGGCTACAATTTGCTACCATAGGTTACAGTACCACTAGGGTACAGTATTTTTAGGCTAGTATTTGCTATCCCTTAAGCCCCCCCCCCCCCCCCAAAAAAAAGTCAGATGATGCGCAAATTCTGAACGCCTACATGTACACAGCCAGTTATAGACTGAATCTGGCCCCCAATTTTTCATAACATCCAATCAGCTTCCTGGTAAGTGCAAAAACTGAAATCAAAATGGAGGGGAAAACTGATCTTATGCCCATCATCCTCTCTCCCCTACCTGGTGAGCTCATCAAAGTCAGGTGTCTTGAGTGAATGAACTCCCCCTGTCTAGGTCTTTGTGTGCCCCAAGGTTCACTTGGCATGGCTTGGTTGTTTTTCTCTTGGCCCACTGCTGGTTGCAAAATGGTGTGTGTGTGTGTGTGTGTGTGTGTGTGTGTGTGTGTGTGTGTGTGTGTGTGTGTGTGTGTGTTCAGGTGCATCCAGGTCTTACTTTGGCCCAGGGTCTGAGGTTAAACTGACATGATACAGTATGCCTATGCATGATGAGTGTGTGCCCATCTGCAGCCAAGTTGAAACTGCTCATTGACCCTCAGCATTTAAGCAGTTAGCACAGAATCCAGGCTATTGGATGGATATATAGGCCTACATTTATTTACTTATTTATCTATTTGTTTATTTATTTTCATTTGTTTGTTTCTTTCATTATTTGTTTGTTTATTTGTTTATTTATTACATTGTATTAGAGATATACAGACATTTAACTAAAATGTTACTACTAAAAGATGAATCTTCAGTTTGCAGGGGAGCTGACGAGGAGAAACATCATTCATCCCCTCAGGGACAAAGGAGAAATTTGGTGTGAATCAATCAATATTCATGTTATTTCACGTTGATGAGACATTGCTGAGACACCTCATTGATTGAATGATTGATTGATTGATTGATTTACACAGAATTTCTCCTTTAAGCTAATGTCATTTCAGTACAAGACATGAGGGATAGAGCTGTGCTTGCATCTCAAGTGAAGATGCACTAGAAGGAGAGTCAACATAATCCCCCCAAATTGGAACTGTAATGCCAACATAAATGTGATGAGAAAGAGGTATGCAAAACAGATTAGAACAATTTGCTGATAGGCCTACTTCTAAATGTAGCTAATAATTGTGGTTTTGTGATTAACGTTCTCGTTGTATTTATGACCTCAGCCGCGTCACAGTGTTCATGTAGGTAATTTCAGAATTCTGTAGATTATGGTTCATGCACTGCTGCCGAAGATCACTGAATACTGACCTGCAGCTTCGGTTGCCAGGGTAGTTACGTCAGAACGCCCCCCTCGCACATCCTTCCCCGTCGCTGGTCGGGGCGCGTGGATGTGTGTATTTTGTGTGTGTGGATGTTAGGCGGCACGTTTAGTAAAGCGCATGCGCTTTAGCCGCCGGTCTAAAGGCAAAATGTGCTCATTAAGCTTGCGGGAAGCTATCTCTTTAAGAAGCACACTCCTGTTGCACCGAGAGGCTAGTGTTTTTCCACTCTCACTGATATCACACACGCGCCCGTTATAAGGAACTGGAGTCTAGGAAATAAAAAAACACGCGTGAGAATTATTGTGTTGCGAGTCCTCCAGTACCTACTCTCCGTAAAAGAAGTAAAGAGCAAGAAGAAAGGGACAGAAGAGCACAGTAAAGTAGACGACAGGTAATGGTAGCACACCTTATACTCTATCATTATTAGAAAACTGAGATTTTAATGTGATGTCAAGATTTTTATGTGATGTCAAAATTATGTCAATGGAACGAGGGTATCAAAAGATGGTTTTCTAAAGCGTTTGAACATCTTATCTGTGTATTTAGCTTTTCTCGTGGATTATGTTAAATTATCTTTATAGAGAGGTGAAATTTGTTTCTATTGTCTATTATATTGATTTTTGTTCATTTATTTTGTGTGTGTCTGTGGTTTACCACAGTGGCTTCAATCTTCCTCGCCTCGTATTTTACGCACGAAATCATAAATGTGAAATGCACTTTATGTTCATTGTTGGAAGTTCTAGGCAAGGAGCTCATCGTTACAATGCATCTCATGAGCTCTTTCAACTGCCATCCTGGATAACCTTAAGAGATGAGCGCGGAAATCACCAAGGGTTGCGCGCTAAATGTCAGAACAGCGCGGCTGCACGATGTTTTTCCGAAAAATATATCTTTTCCCAGATATATACATTTAACACATTCTGTAATGTGTACAGATTTCTTTGTCAAGTCTCGCCTTTGTTTCACGGCTGGCACAGAAAGCCAGATGTGTAACCTCTGATCGGGACATTGACTACCGCCTTAAAATACCAGATGAAACGGACAGCAATTAAATGACAGTAATGGAAAAGGAAATTTTATATTTTTCTCATTAAGCCTTAAAATATTTTCTAAAGGTCTATTTGTCCGTGGAACGTGGAGTCTGAGTAAAGACGCGATTGATTGAAGCGTGTCTGAATTTTGTTCAAAGACATCGTGAACTCTTTATTTCGTGTTGTTTAGACTGGCACTTATATATGCATTAGAGTGCAAGTGCCATCTCAAACGGGGGGTTGTGCTATGATTAGCTGACCTTAAATGAGAAATAATATGTGCAAGGAGCGCGTTTGCATCCCAATTGTCTCCGTGTCTTGCTCCAGGAGCGCAGACGGAGACGAGTGGAGAATGAGGCCATCGGGTGGGTGGGTCAGCTTCCACCGACATGATTAGCCTCCTATATGGGCGTGTTATATCAGCCTTACTTGTTGTGGAGAACAGGTGTGCCATTAAAGCACACACCGCATGGTCCGAGGTTTGAGTCACTGTCCAATTTTGAATGTGCGTTTTAAAAATCGGTGACCTTGAGTTTGAATCTTCATGAGGCCTTTTTTCCGCTTGACAACAGCAGGTATTCTTGGATGGTTAGAAATGTGTCGCTATGTAACAATTATCACAAGACACGATGGTGTTCTCTGGCTGTTTTTGTTGGTTTCAAATCTTCACATTATTGTTGTGTTGGATTGGGCGTATCGTATCATCAGCCTTGGTGGTGTCAGTGAGCACACAAAATGTTTCATCTATATGGAATGGTCCTGCAAGGTCACTTGACACATTTCATCTGTCAGGTTAGACATTTACGAACCTAAGCCTATGTCGTACAATGATGAAAGGAAGGCAAGGAGCCAACTCCAGTGTTTACATACAGCATTCATGGTCGGGGCGATGCAACCGCCATCAAAAATCTCTGTTTACATCATACGCCATCTAACGTTACTAGGGGATAATGTTCTATGCCTCTTCAAGAATGAATGGTGGTCGACGAGACAAGCTTTGAACTTGAGGAATCGTGTCATAGTCTTCAGGAGGTCTTGACATAGGCCTAAGCTATGAGGGGGACGGTGACCTGAGCCTGTGGTTCAAGTAATAGCTTAATATCTGTTCCTGGTTTTATGGTGTGAGGGAAAAAAAACAAAAACCATTAAGATGGACATGTTAACATCTGAATAATGTTTCTGTCTGCTAGAGATGTAGATATCCATTGATTGGATTGGTTGAGTCATTTAATTGGAGACCAATCTTACAGCTATGCTGCTCTGAATTGGAATATATATAGCCTATAGGCCTCGTCTAAATATGGTCATTATAACAATATAATCTTCAAATTGAGTTAAAACTTTGAAAAAGCTATCTTTTTAGTGAGAAAAAAAAGATGGACACGTTAACATCTGAATAATGTTTTTGTCTGCTAGAGATGTAGGTATCCATTGATTGGATTGGTTGAGTCATTTTATTAAAGGCCAATCTGGCAGCTATGTTGCTCTGAATTGAAAGTTGTTTTCTCTTTCAGAGCTGACTGTGTCATTTCTTTCTTTCTTTCTTTCTTCTTTTAGCTGCTTTGATTTTTTCCACCATGACTTAGCATTTGTTGTGTGTCACCGTTTCTTTTCCTCGAAGCCACGCCGGTGGTATTTATCCTCTGTTGTTCAGTGGAAGTGTGGGCAGAGGCAGACTGATGGCAATCCTATGCTATGGTAGTTGGCATATACTGTTGATTTGGGCATCACAGTGAGGTGCCATCTGCCTGCATGCCTATGGACCGGCTCAGGGCTCAGACTCACAAATCCAGTTGAGTTTAATTTAACATGGCACCCCTGGCGCCACTCTGACAAATGTGTGGACTTTAATGAGTGTGGGGTTTAAAATGGAATACAGGTGGTACATTTTTGTGTGTGAGAGAGAGAGAGAGTGCTAGAGAGAAAGTGTGTGTGTGTGTGTGTGTGAGTGAGTGTGAGAGAGAGAGCGAGAGAGAGAGAGCTTGCTGTATTTCTGTGTGATTGTACCAGTTTTTCAGCCTTTTTAGGGCATCATGAAACTAGCCTAGAGGTGTGTTTATGTATCAACACAGTTATCACCAAGGGAATAAGAGAAATTCTCAATGACTTCTCCTGGCTCTAGAATTGGAGAGGGTGTTATAAACAATGTGGATCAGAGTCATTCAGTTAGGACTTAGGACAAAGACCCATCTTTATTTGCTGTCAAGCCCATACTGACTAGTAAGAGGACAGGACACATATTGTTCAAGAGGCTAGATTACTATATGGCCTTTGTGGATCACTACGCCATTAAAACAGTTGAAAAGAGTCAGTGGTTTGTTAGCATTTGTAAGCGTTGCTAACTGTTTGTCATTGGATGTCACAGCCTTGGCTTTGCCTTGTCCCACAGTGCGTCTGACCGTACTTACCTTTTTGCTTTGACTGATAGTCTGTGTAAACTTAAAATGCTGAGTTAAATGTAGTTCATCTCATAGTTCAATCTAGTTCAGTCTCCAGTGTAAAGTTCAGTTTCCTTAGACATTGGCTTGAATTTTTTTAGGTTTACTTGAGGGCGAGGAGTCATTCCATCCTCCGCTTATTTATAACTTTAACACTGGTGGGGAATCAGGGGTGAAGGGGTGGTTCTGTGTGTGTAGGATATTGTGTCTAATTAGTTACTGAAGGTCGGGGTGAAGTGTCAAGGGGTGTGAGTATGTATGTAGGCATTTAGGCTTTATTTTCAGAGCTGTATTACAAGAGAGGTAGACAGTGAGAAGATTTTGGGGATGACTTGTTGGGGACACTAACACATTATTTATTTTACATGGCTAATCTCAAACATTGTGCAAGTGCACAAACAAACAATAAATGAGGTAAAGAATGTTGTATTTCTATTTTTATTTTTATGGGCTTGATAAGGTGTGTGTGTGTGTGTGTGTGGTGTGTGTGTGTGTGGGGGGGGGTGACCTTGTTGGGAAGTTGACAGTAATAGTTAATGATTAGATAGCCCATTTATTGTGTTTTCAGTTGTGTTTTCAGTTGTGTGTGATAGAGAGGTGGAATGCCAGTCTGATAAGACCGTCTTCATAAAGTCTGTTAAAATCATGTGAGCCAGACTCATATACTGAAGTTGTATCAGGTCAAGGACCTGAATGAATGTGCGTCTCTTTTATGGTCTGAAGTGTATTTGGGTTTGTGTGTGTGTGTGTGTGTGTGTGTGTGTGTGTGTGTGTGTGTGTGTGTGTGTCTGTGAGAGATTTTGTCATGTGCCAAAAAGAGAGAAATAGGTTGGAGGTCAATGTTAATACCCTCTGTAGATTTCCACCCCTCAATCCATACAAACACAGGGGTTTGAAGCAGAGCTTAGAGGCTAGGTTAGTAATCTACAGTCTTTTACAAAAAACACACCTTGAGTTTGTGTCTCCCTGAATAATTCTATGATGAAATACAAAATAGCTTTTTTTTTGTATATTCTATGCGTAGTTGCTAATGTAAAATAAATAACATCAATAACTTGATGGTGAGAAAACACCTGCTCGCAGTATATATCCGACGTGAATCAATCAATAGCTCTGTTGTTCAGAGAATTTGACTGAAGCAAACTGACTGCTGACATTAACTGAATTGGGGCATAGGAGAATGAAACTGTAAGCGAGCACTTGTGCTCCATTCGGTGAGTGTACTGTAAGATTGGATTTTTGTTCCACATTGTATCAAATTTCCATGTACTTTTGTCTTACTGGAAGGAGTAAGCAACAGGGCTATGGACTGATTCACAGTGGAGATCTCCTTTAAAGTTAATGAAGAATGCTTTACTAATAAACAGTGGATAAAGACACGACAGATAAAGCTTTACTAATAATAAACAGTTGATAAAGACAGATAAAAGCCAAAGAGGACATAAGAGAGGATGACTTGGCAAACAATACAAATATCTCAACAGTACCCTAGTGGTGATCCTTGACTAATGCACTGAGTGGAAGCATGACCTCGGTCTAGACATAATTAAACAGTTTCACATTTTGTTTTCATTTTTCCATCTTTTAGCAAAACAGTGAATTGAAGCAATGCTTCCAGACCTGACAAAATTCTCACAGCAAACCAGGGTAGGAAATGTTATGATAGGCTATTGTTTTAAATTATCTTTATTTTCCCCTGAAGTAATGCTCAAATTTAGATTTAAATAAGAAAAAAAGAATCAGTCTTTCAAGTGTTAACAAAGCATGTAGACACATCTGAAGCTCATACACCACAAACTTTAGCTAGCTATTCACTTGAGATAACCTGGCTCTTGGGCTCTTAAGGTAAATTTACCTGAATCCTGATGCAAACAGATCTGGTGACCTTTTGTTGTTCTGTAATTAAAGGAATGCACCGGAGTCAATTCAAGCATAGCCCTGCTGCACGAGCCTTCCAACAGCAATATATTTTGCATGGAATGAAAGAATTTCGAACAGCATAGACCTAACGCGAACGCGAAACACTTTACATTGAGTCAATGTAACCTCAGATCTTACTTTCGGTTTCCAACAGTCAGGTCCCATTGATTCAGTGTAAAGTGCCTGTTCACTTCTGCATTCACGTTCAGTCTGTGCTGTACCAAATTATTTTGTTCCACTCGCTAACTACCACATTTAGGAAGCTCTTTCAACAGTGCTATGCTTGAATTCACTCCGGTACATTCCTTTAAGCATGTCTGAGTCTGATCCTTTGTCTGATGGCCCTTGATGGTCTAATGCCCATTTCTGATTAGAAGTGTGGAACTCATAGAATGTCAGTCACTTTTAGTTTATTTCCTCCCAAGGTATTTTTGGAGTTTGCAGTGCATGGCCACATTTTTTAGTGGTTCACAAGAGTGGTTGCTTTCCTATGAACAGCATAGCCTAATCTGTGTCATACTGTATATCGTACACAATTTTATTTCAACCCGTTGAATTTACAAGGTGCTATGTGTAGTTATGTAGTTATGTAGAAGTGCCTTTTTTTTGCTAGACTAAAAAAAAAGAATTATGTTAATTTTACATTTTGAATCCCTTTTCTCGCAGAATGGCCCAGAAAGAGAAGCTCCAGTATTTGAAGGACTTCCATAAGGACACACTGAAGCCTTCCCCGGGTAAGAGCCCCGGCACACGACCAGAGGACGAGGCAGAGGGCAAGCCTGCACAGCGTGAGAAATGGGCAAGCAAGATGGACTTCCTGTTGTCTGTGGCCGGGGGTTTCGTGGGATTAGGAAACGTCTGGCGTTTCCCGTACCTCTGCTACAAAAATGGCGGAGGTGGGCAACAACACATCACATCTCACCGTATAGCTGAAGAGTTCTCTTTGCAAAGTGCCAAATCAATCCTTTGCCATCTTAGTATACTTAAGCCTGATCCTATACAATTAGTATTCATCAGTATTGCGTACATATTGTCTGAATTCTTTTCCTCTCTGTATTGTAGGTGCATTTCTCATTCCCTACTTCATCTTTCTGTTTGGAGGAGGGCTACCGGTGTTTTTCCTGGAGGTAGCCCTCGGTCAGTTCACTTCTGAGGGAGGCATCACCTGCTGGGGGAAACTCTGCCCCATTTTCACCGGTGAGTCCAGATATGGCCAACAGGGAACTAGTGGGATAGCCAAAAGATATAGGCAGGGGAAGAAAAAGAAAGCGACAGAACAGAAACGGTAAAAAAAAAAAAAAAAAAAAAAAGGGAAAACTGTCTATGCCTCACATTCAACCCAGTGTCTCGCTCAGTTGAGATCGGTCGGTTTGTTTTGGAGGAGTGGGCGGGGTAGGGTCATCTTGTGTGTCCGAGTGTGATGACGGGGGGCTGTAATGGTGATGTTTTGTGAGTTCAATGATGGTGATGTTTGTCAGCGCTCCTCTCCTCCACTCCTCCCTGGGAGAGAGCAGCTCCTCCTGGGTTTATTGTGGTGGCGGTTGCCAGGCAGCAGCGAGACAGGCTGTTCTCCTCAGACGTTCTTCCCTTTCCCCAGATTATTATTTGAGCTAAGCCTGCCTCATCATGCATCTTTATCATCGGGTTAAACACACACTACCTTACACGCCCTCACAAAGCGGGAACTTAATAATGCCTTACCTTTTTTTTTGCTTAGCAGGTGTCCTTGTTCTGAGGCAGGGTAGACATTTTGTACTGTACATGTCTATAACACACACACACAAATTCTCTCTTTCTCGCTCTTTCTCTCTCTCTCTCTCTCTCTCTCTCTCTCTCTCTCTCTCTCTCTCTCTCTCTCTCTCTCTGTCTAACTCTCCTCCCTACTTCCGTTTCTCTGTGGGTGCAGAGTGATGGGTCTAATATTGGTATTTTTTTTTTCCTAAAAAAGGTTTTTAAAAGTCATAGTCCCATGCTGTCTTCCTCTCTTTTTTCCGTCTACCTATCAGTGACTGCCCCTCTCTCTCTCTCTCCCTCACACTCTCTCTCACACACACACACACACACACACACACACACACACACACACACACACTCGTAACATATTCTGCATTGCCATGGCAACTGTGATGGAATATAGAGCCGAGATGCCTTGTGAAGAGCTCTGACCCAAAAGCTTGAGGAGAGTTCTTTTTTTTTCCCTCTTTTTCTTTATGCAGACAGTCCAAACAGCAGACTGCCTTTGAGACTGTAGTCCCGATGCATACCAAATGCCCCCTGCCTTTCTTTTAGCTGGGAGCCAAATATGACAGCTTTATATTATATTATAACCGAGATGCTCGTACTGTAGTCCGCCTTCATTATGCCTTCATTCACGGCATGTTCATCGGTACCTTTCCTTCAAGCGTTTTAGTTATGAAACCAAGCTAGGGGACGAGGTAAATGTCAAATGGCCTCATGAGTTCACAGGGTTTTGTGCCGTTTCGAAGAAAACGACTTGCAAAATGTGTACAGTCAATCTACTTGCCTGTTGTAAAATCTTCTTATTCAAAGTAGTTAGACTAGCTAGCCGTGGACTAGGATAATAGGATAATGTTGTTTATTTGTGAGATTGTTGAGACTTAGTATTGCTATGTACAGAATATTGTCCTTAATATTGTTATTGAATTTAAAATAATCTTGATGTGAGCTTTTACACAACAGTGCAAATACTCTGCCATAAATGGTAACACTTAAAAGCCTGTGTCCAGAGCATTATAAACATATCCTCATCTTTAGCCAGATAGGTAGATATACAGTATTGATAGATAGATAGATAGATAGATAGATATCACTATTTGAAGAGTTCAGATGCAAAACCCCCTAAACACCATTTTTGTGAAAACTGAGTTAATGATATTGCGTGAATCCTGGAAAAATCTAGAATATGTAAATGAAATGTTTTTGTAAAACCTGCTCCCAGCCGTGTCTAAAATATCTGTTTAAAATCAAAACACTCTAAATGCCTGATAAAAAAATGGCCTTTTTCTCAAAAAGTGGTCAAGTGGAGTTAGGGGGTTTTGCATCTGAACTCTTCATTTGTCTTCGCAATGTACTATAATGTAGAGGTTTAGAAGCTTTGTAAAGCTTTGTAATCGACTACACCAGGCTATAAAATCCTATAATGCAATGTTGTAACAGTGTCACAAATACTGTCACAAATATTTCTGAATTGTTACATAATATTATAGCTGCCAATACAGGCTTTAAGCAGTGTGGCATGTAAAGAATGCAACTGTATATGCCAGTCTGTTCAACATCAACTGTTTTGTTCTGAGAAATTTATGTATGTATTTATTTATGTATTCTTATCTATTCATATAGGCCGAGTGCATTTTCCAGCATAAAGGCCATTCAGAGCACTTCAAACAGACGTAGACAAAGATAAAAAGCACACAATCAATAGCCTACACAAACACACAATCAAAAGTCCTTTATCATAGGTCCTTGTTTCTGTTTGATGGAAACTAAATTTCATCTTAGATCAATATCCTGTTTATATTGTTTGTCAAATTGTAGCATGAATCATGATTAAAGGCCACTCAGTTGCAGCCATAACAGAAGACATTGTTTAGTCTGACTTCAAATGATGTGCTGTGTTAGATTGTCATTGGTGGTACACCTGTGTTGAATGCCATAAATTACAGTATAAACAGAGATAGACAGTGCTTTGTATGGCTTTAATCAGTTTGGTCTTAAGATGCCAACAGCATCAAATTCCAAACAAATATTTTCCCAGTATATGGCTTTATGGTTGTCGCTATGGTATTGGATCCCTGTTTAACACCTGTCCCTGTTAAAGAATGATTTTTGTTGACTATGTTAAGACAAGGACCCCTGAAAAAGCCAATTAGGGAATGAAACAATTTGTCAACTGCCATTTTGCCAGTAGAGAATCAGCTGCTGTCTGGCCTGTATGGTTAAGGACACACACACACACACACACACACACACACACACACACACACACACACAGAGGCAAATTCACATTCATGCCAAGATGTTAGACACAGCACAGTTGGTAGATTATATCCCCACTTGCGTGTGTGTGTGTGTGTGTGTGTGTGTGTGTGTGTATGTTTGAACTGAAGTATTTACCCCACCTCACAGTATCACACATTGGACGGTGAGGGCCAGCTGTCCCTTCCTTTGTTCCAACACCCGCCCTCTGTGTGTGTGTGTGTGTGTGTGTGTGTGTGTGTGTGTGTGTGTGTGTGTGTAATTGTATGTGTTCACACATGTGATAGAGTTTGTGAGTGTGTGTGTGTGTGTGTGCATTTAGTATATACGGTTGCCTGTGTGCCTTTGACATTGATTATAAATAGTGTCTCAGTTCACAGGCCACAGAAGTGCATTATTCAGGCTCTCGTGAAAGCTGTCCTAAAAATAGCATTATCATCATATAAGGACCGGAACGCTGGAGTTGGAAGACTGATGTCAGCCCTCACTTGAACCCTAAAACCCAGCCTGGGCCCCAGCTGTCTCTGTGGGATCACGCTTATTAGACAAATTAATGAGCACTTTTAATGAACTGTTTGAACTGCCTTTTTTTTCCCTTGAAACTTTTCATTTAAAAAAAAGGAAAAAAGGAAAAAAAAATGATTTTTTTTTTCTGTCTCTGTCACACTCTGTTTCCTCTCTGCCAGGCATCGGCTATGCCTCCATAGTGATCGTGTCTCTGCTTAACATCTACTACATCGTGATCCTAGCCTGGGGACTCTACTACCTGCTGCATTGTTTCCAGCCTACGCTACCTTGGGCTGGGTGCAGGTAAAGACGGCTACTAACAGCTACCCAACACAAAGCAGCACAGTACACACACTCACAGGCTGAATCATAAGACTCACTTCACTGAAACAGCTTAATTGGTATGAGACTAACTTGACTAACTCTCTGGTTTGAACCTAACTGGTGTGAAACCAACTTAAAGGAATATTCCACCTTTTTATGAAAGTTAGTTCTTCACCCTCTTCCCTTTAGTTATGTATGTGGGTGAAAAAAGCATTTGGTCTCAGGGCATGCATCTTCCTAGCATAGGCACTGGAAAGTAAAGTAGCCAAGGAGTTGCTATCTGGCTACTTTGCATTCCAATGCCTACGCTAAGCTAAAGCTAAATTTTGATGTTGACATTTTGACGAAGCACACATGCACTGAGACCAAAATGCTTGTACCCACATTTTGAATTTAAAAACTCACCTCCTGTTTTTTGGGGCACCCCTTCTAGGATGTCTTAGGATTACCCAAGGGACATATATACCAAATGTCATGCTTCTATCCACCGTGTAATGATTTTTCATAACTTCCATTGCTACTGTACATATGTAACTCCAGGTAAAAGGACTTAACTGGTTTGAAACGAATTGGCGTGAAACTAACCAACTGTTATGGAGGCAGCTTAACTGGCCCTGTATGAAACATTTAATCATTAACTCATAAGTTCATGCAAGTCAAAGTCAAAGTCAAAGTCAAATACATGAGGGTTCAGGCAGGTTAGCCTAGGGCTAAGGGGAAACACTGGGATCAATCCCCCTCACAGACCTCACTGTCTCACTCACAGAAGCACAAACAGGCTGTAAGGAGAGACATTGTTATCTGTGTTATACAAGCTGCACAACACACTGTGAATTAGAAACACGGGAACCTTATGTGGCCACACTGTAGATAAGATCTTTATGTAGCTACAGTAGACTGCTCAGCTAACGAATAATGCATAGAGATAGAGTAATGCATCTGGCTTGTGGTCTTGCAGGTGGGTACAGGGACTGGAATATGTGACTTAGATCTAGAAATACAACAAGAGCAACCAAGGGTCTAACAGTTAGGGGAGTAAATTCATCAGGTGGCAGATTCAGTGCCTTATTGGTAAGACAAATGCAGAGCAAGTGGGCCAGAGGTTGAAGCTCACTGTCCCATGGTAGTCAAAAATCATGGTAGTCAAAAATCTTGGCTGCATAAAATGCAGAGAATTAATTTCCTTTTAGGATAGTATATATTATACTACATAATATATAAGTGATCTTTCTAATCTAAATCTAATGTAATATATGGTATGATGTATAATGGAATGCAATGTGATGTACATTTAGCAGGCGCTTTCATCCAAAGCGACTTACATTTGTCAAATTGTTACATCAATTACTTAATTACTAATTAGGGCCAGTGTCCCCTAGAGCAACTTAGGGTGGCAACGGGATTTGAATCCACAACTTCCAGACTACCAGTCCACTAGTCAGGCTCCTTATCCACTACACTCCCACCACCATATGTCACACAATCATTTCCATGTATACTGTATTTACATTTACATTTATTCATTTAGCAGACACTGTTATCCAAAGCGACTTACAAAAGAGGATTAACAATCAAGCTACACAGGAGTGTTACTGTACGTTCAGACCGCAAGCGACCGCAACCAAAACGGAAAATTGCCCATGACATTAGCATTCAAATGTTCGATCCTGACTCTCTACAGGCATCTCACCAGTAAATCGTCATTCTGATTGGTAATCGCCAAACCGCATCATAGCTCAATACATAAAGTTAACCGAAGTTTAACTTGATTTTATTGCCCAAGTCGCCCAAGTTTCGTCGCCCAAGTCGCCTGCCACCTTACGCACAGTTAGAAGAAAATATGACTAGAGGGTCTTTAGAATGGAGTGTAGAAGTGAAGTCAAGTGCAGGATGAGAGGGGGGGGGGGTAAAGACTAAGTGCTGGGACAGGAGGTGCTCTCTAAAGAGCTGCGTCTTCAAGAGTTTCTTAAAGACAGGCAGCGACATTTACAAAGGTGGTCACAGTGACCTGCAGTGAGACGCATGTGCTGATGTGCTTGTCCATGTTCCACACACAGGCACAGCTGGAACACAGAGAGCTGTGTGGAAGACACTGTCCGCAAGAACAAAAGCCTTTGGCTGATGACCAACGTCACCAATGGCACCAGTGGCACCAGTGCTGCTGTCAATTTCACCTCACCCGTTACTGAGTTCTGGGAGTAAGTAGACAGGTTACACACACACACACACACACACACACACACACACACATATACAATACATTCACATACACCCTCTCTCTCTCTCTCTCTCTCTCTCTCTCTCTCTCTCTCTCACACTCACACACACACACACACACACACACACACACATACACTCTTACATACACCTGCACACTCCTACACACACTTATTTACACAGAGACACATAGCACACACACATAAACACACACACACACACACACAGCATAGACTCATATGTGTGACTTCCCCCACCCTCCCCACTCCAGGCATAATGTGTTGTCCATCTCCTCCGGCATTGATGAAATGGGGCCCATCAAATGGGATCTGGCCCTGTGCCTGCTGGCAGTGTGGGTCATCTGCTTCTTCTGCATCTGGAAGGGGGTCAAGTCCACTGGCAAGGTCTGAATCTGGCAGCCCCAGTTGCCTTGTTGTTTACACCAGTGTCGTCAACATACAGTAGTTAGCATTAGCATACTGTCTGGCTGTGCTTGTTCATTTTGACCCTCGTTTGCTAACCTTTTGTGAGCAGTATGGCTAGATGAGGATAATTATGGATAAATTAGATGACAACAAAATGATTGTAATAATGATATTAATACTCTCTGTGCTTGTTTTTTTTTTTTTTGTTTTGTTTTTTTGTCCATATTCACCCTTTTGTTTCTGTCCATCTGTCCTTTGTAACAGGTGGTGTACATTACCGCTACGTTCCCCTTCGTCATGCTCTTTGTGCTGTTGATCCGCGGGGTCACTTTGCCTGGTGCTTCGGAGGGCATCAAGTTCTACTTGTACCCTGACCTGACACGCCTGAAGGACCCAGAGGTCAGATCCCCAGCCAATTTCACAAATCTACTCACACAGTCATAACAGAGCCCACATGACACATCCATCCATTTTTTTTCTTTCTGTCTTTCTTTCTTTTTTTAAAAAAAATCTTTTCTCTTTCTGGGTATTCAGGTCTGGATTGATGCAGGAACTCAGATTTTCTTTTCCTATGCCATTTGTCTGGGTGCTATGACATCACTGGGGAGCTACAATAAGTACAAATACAACTGCTACAGGTAAGGTGCTTAACGTCTGTCTGCTTCTCTCTCTCTTCTCTTTCTCTTCTCAGTCTCTTCCTTCCTCTCTCTTTCTTTCTTTCTTTCTTTCTCATTCTTTCCTTCTTTCTTGCTTCCTTCCTTTCTCTCTCTTTCTCTCTCCATCCTTTATGTGTACATCTCTCTCTCTCTCTCTCTCTCTCTCTCTCTCTCTCTCTCTCTCTCTCTCTCTCTCTCTCTCTCTCCCCACACACACACACACACACACACACACACACACACACACACACACACACACACACACATTATTCCCCATTGATGAAGCCCTGCATTGGTGTGTGTTTTGACTCACTGCAGGGACTGTCTCCTGTTGGGATGCCTCAACAGTGGAACAAGCTTTGTATCTGGCTTTGCTATCTTCTCCGTCCTGGGCTTCATGGCACAAGAGCAAGGGGTGAAGATTTCAGAAGTGGCAGAGTCAGGTAGGAAGTTGGAGTGCTGATGATGGCTGAAGGCTCACAGAACAAATTTGTGTATGCTGGCAGTACAGGGAATAAGAGGATGTTTACTGCATAACGTTTGGTGTTTGTTTGAGGAATGGTCTTCTATGGGAATAAATGTGTGTGAATGAATGTGTGCTTGTGTATGAATATGCTTGAATGTGTGTGTGTGTGTGTGTGTGTGTGTGTGTGTGTGTGCGTGCGTGCGTGCGTGCGTGTTGCTGCTAAGATGGTGTATCACGTCATTCCCTACATGTTTACTCAGAGCAGTGGTATGTCCCAATTGTGTGTGGTTTGGTGCGTTACCTCGGGTCAATTGTGCTGAAGGTCTGATGTTGGTTTGCATTGGTTGCGCTAGTGATCTTTCAAGCCACTGCTTCCCTCAGATGCTTCAATCGCATCAGTTTTTAATGGACCTTTATGACCTGTCAATCTAATGTCGAATGACAGCCAATCAGATTTGATTACTGGTAACCAATGACAATGGGACCTTCACCATATTCAG
>JAODXP020000015.1:24411932-24429432 GCA_027497455.2 Sardinella longiceps | reverse complement strand
CTATCGTCGAGAGATCTTCATCGCTGTGATCTGCTTCATTAGTTATCTGCTGGGCCTTACCATGGTCACCAAAGTAAGTGTCCTCTGTCCTCTTCCTCTACCCATCTCTCTTGTCTTTTCCTGTTGTCACCGAGACACACACACACACACACACACACACACACACACACACACACACACACACACACACACACACACTGTAGCAGAGAGATTTGCCCACACTATCTATTTTATTGCCTGTTTAACATCAGGCAATGAATTAACATACTGTAGGATGTTTCATTAGGGAAATTAATGTGTATGAAAATGATATCATATAATTTACTGTCATCACAGTATTTTTGATTATATTGACAATAGAAATAGAAAAATAGAAATACTTCTACTGTTTTATACATAATTATGTCATAATTATGTCTGGCAAATGTCATTTTTTGAATGTGTGCACCCCTCTCTTTCAATACTGAGAATACAGTCATGTTTTTGGGACTATATTCATTTATCAGTTTTGATGCCCATCGCCAGGTTGCATAACATAATTAATGGCCATTTGTTATTGCCAGAGGACAATTATCCAGCAAAACTAATCAGAGAGGGCGGGTCAGCATATCCATAACAAAACCATCTGTTAAGATCCACTAAAGGCCCCCGTCACTGTGATCTTAAAAGGACGTGTCAGATTTTAATGGTTTTTCCACTTTTCATAAATTATTAGTCTGACACGCTGCAAGCAGTTATGTTCCCTGGCAGACTACTAAGTCCAGATGAAAGGTGAACTTGAATGTTGAATGCAGACAAGATGCTTTGAGCGCTTTGATCTGTAAATGTAGTCATGATTTTCGTTTTACTGTGTGTGTGTGTGTGTGTGTGTGTGTGTGTGTGTGTGTGTGCGCGTGTGTGTTTGCGTAAATGTGTATGTGTGTACGTGTGTTGGTGTACTGTGTGTGTGTGTGTGTGTGTGTGTGTGTGTGTGTGTGTGTGTCTTTGTGTGGTGCAAACACGTCTCAGTCTCTGACCTCTGACCTGTGTTTTGTCCGTAGGGTGGCATGTACGTGTTTCAGCTGTTTGACTACTATGCAGCCAGCGGTGTGTGCCTTTTATGGGTTGCATTCTTTGAATGCATTGCTGTAGCCTGGGTTTATGGTGAGCAACAATTCATCCACAACCATACTTCCACACTTCATTTAGCATTCAGCAAAGCATACTACTACTACTACTACTACTACTACTACTACTACTACTTACATTTCTATAGCGTTTTCTTTGAATGCATTGCTGTAGCCTGGGTTTATGGTGAGCAACAATTCATCCACAACCATACTTCCAGACTTCATTTAGCATTCAGCAAAGCATACTACAGCTGCTACTACTGCTACTACTACTACTACTACTACTAATTAAATTTTTATAGCGTTTTTATGGGTTTATGGTGAGCAACAATTCATTCACACTTCATTCATCCACACTTCATTTAGCATTCAGCAAAGCATACTACAGCTGCTACTACTACTACTACTACTAGTAGTAGTAGTAGTAGTAGTTACATTTCTACACTACTTACTACTACTTACATTTCTACAGTATAGCGTTTTTCAAAGCACATAAAGTGCTATACAGTGGAGGGGGAAGCTCGCTAACCTTCAAACGAGTAGCTGTGTGCACATTGCCTAAAGAAGACCCAAACGAGTGTGTTTGTGTGCGCCTGAAGAACGAGTCGAAAGGTTGCTATTCTTAATGAATAAATATGGGAGTGTAATCAGTGTTGCGGACGTCACGTTTTTCTTGCCTTGAGGACCTCACTAACCACCACCAATGTCCTTTATAGTCATGTCTGAGTCGTACTAAACATGCATTGTTGTCCCGGCATTCAGCCGTTGAGTTGTAAGGGCCTAATCATGTCTAAGTAAAAGTCTAATCCTAATCCAGGCTCATAAATTGTAAGGCTTTGCTCTGGAATTTGTCAGTAGCTGTGACTGGTCTATTTTTGACAAGGCGGCAGCGGCGCACGCGGCTTCTCTTTTTCAAAGGCGATATCTTTCATTGTTACATCATACGTGCCACTCTCATGTCTTCACGTGTTTGATGAGTTAAAAATAGCTCGTTTTCACTTTACAGTCACTGTGTGTTTTGTGTTTGTTTGTTTAATTATTTATTTGTTTATTTTGCTCAACCAGGCGCTGATAATTTCTACGATGCAATTGAGGACATGATTGGTTACAGACCAAACCCTTGGATGAAATGGAGCTGGGCTGTGGTCACACCAGTCTTGTGTGTGGTAAGTGTGAATAGAAGTAAGTGTGTGTGTGTGTGTGTGTGTGTGTGTGTGTGTTAGTCTACTTGTGTGTGTGTGTGTGTGTGTGTGTGTGTGTGTGTGATTAACTGTGTGTGTTAGTCTACTTGTGTGTGTGTGTGTGTGTGTGTGTGTGTGTGTGTGTGTGTGTGTGTGTGTGTATGTGTGTGTACACGTATGTTTGTGTGTGTGCTATGTGTGTGTGTGTGTGCGTGTGTGTACATGCATGTGTGTGTGTATTATGTGTGAGTGTGTGTGTGTGTGTGTGTGTGTGTGTGTGTGTTTTTGCACAGTACGGTACAGTATGCCCTTTATGAATGTCACATGCACACATATTTGAATTAATCCGGGCCTCCTTGTTGTTTGTGTCCCAGGGTTGTTTTGCCTTTTCGCTGGTGAAATACAAGCCCCTGACGTACAACAAAGTGTATGAATACCCCGAGTGGTCCATCGGTGTGGGTTGGAGTCTGGCTCTGGCCTCCATGGTGTGCATCCCAATGGTGGTGGTGATCAAGATTATCCAGTCTGATGGGTCTCTGATTGAGGTACTAAGCACTTGAAAGATACACATACTGTAACCAGGGGTTAAAGTGGGGGGTAACACGGAGGTACGCAGTACCGGCACCTCAGATAATTGAACAATATCATCCCATTCTTCTTCTATATATTTTTCTTTGTTTGTGCCGACACAAAATATGAGAGTTCCCCCTCCTGCCAAATCCCACTTTAACCACTGACTGTAACGGTACACATATAGCAAGTAATATGTATGCACAAGATGTTGTGTGTACCAACGAACACATGGAAACGATACATGCTTTTATTTAGTTTTATAATTAACATAAAAGACTGTCCTGCAATTTACAATGCAGCTATTTCACAGGATTCTTTAAGTATTTCTTATGAGCATAGAAATTTCCCTCCTTTAAGCCTCACTTGTACTTTTATACTTAACCTTTGTGATCAACTGACTGTTTTTGTGTGTGTGTGTGTGTGTGTGTGTGTGTGTGTGTGTGTGTGTGTTTACTGTAATGGTATTGATTTTGGGCTGCAGTTTACAATGCAGCTAATTCACAAGAATTCCTTAAACTCCTTAGATATTTCTCATAAGCATAGATATTTTCCTTGCTTGCTTCACTTGAACCTGCATACTTTGTGTGATTATTTGTGATTATGAGTGGGGTTTTTTTGTGTGTGTGTTTTAACCAGGGGGTCAGGATTTGGCTGATTAGCTTCGCCAATTAGCATTGCACTTCCTCGTCGCCATTTTCCAGAAATGACATCATATCCGACTCCATTTGACATATGCTGATTGGTTAATGCTACACTTTCAGCTCATGTGAACTAGCTCCCTGTACACAAACTTTTGTGGGCGTGCCCAGACTTGCCTGTTGCTCATCTCCTTTAGTAACATGGGCCCTCATTGGCCTAATGAAATGGAGTCGGAAGTGAGCTCCATGAAACGCCATCTTGACAACTGAAAATTTAGTTCAATTTTGGATGAATTCACTAGCCTAGCCTAGCATTCCACATTGGTTTTTCCAGGTTTATTAATACCTCCATGGTTTTAACGGTGTTGGTTTGTGCTTGTGTGTTGCAGCGCACTAGCCTAGCCTAGCATTCCACATTGGTTTTTCCAGGTTTATTAATACCTCCATGGTTTTAACGGTGTTGGTTTGTGCTTGTGTGTTGCAGCGCATCAAGGCAGTGGCAGCCCCAGTGGCGGGTTGGGCGAGCTCTCGAACCAAAGAAAACGGCCTGAAGAACAGCGAGCTCCTGCACCCACTGGACCCCAGCGGGACCATCGCGCTCACCAAACCCACCCACACCATCGTCGAGACCACCATGTGATGTCGCCGCACTGTACCCACCGCCACTTCGTCGCCGTCGCCGTCGTCGCACACACGCTCCCGCAATCGTAGAAAAGAAAAGAAAAGATTTCTTTTAGCCCTCTCTATGAGAGAACCCCCCTGCCACTCCTTCCTATTGCTTCGTCCTCCAAGTGTGTCCCCTCACCCAACCCCCCCACACCTCCTCAAACCCCCCCTGCTCTCCTCTCCCTTCTCTGCAGACTTAGGACCAGGTGTAACTTTCTGTGTGTACACTAGGAATACTCTGGCTAGATTTGTACTTAGGGTTGTGTGTATTTATCATACACTCTTGCGTAATCTTGTGTACTCTGTACTCTGATTCTTTTTTTCTTTCTCTCTCTGTCTGTCTCTCTCTCTCTCTCTCTCTATTTCTCTGGCCTTTTTTTTTTACTCTTTAAAAAAAGATAGTGTTACCGTAGTGAGCTTCATTCTTGGATATCAGGCAGTATTTGCTTTAAACGACTGTGCCGCTCGCTCTACCACTTAAAATGACTGGAAAGAGCGAGAGAGGAAGTGTGGCAAAAAAAAGTGTTGGTCAAGAGAAGCACTAACGCAGAACTATATACAGTTAAGTATCCAGATAGCTGTGGAAAAAGATTAATGTTCCTCGCATAGTTTTTTTGTGGCAGTATATCCTCGTAAACCTGAAGAGGCTGTTTCTGATTCGTCGTCGTGATTTTTGAAACTGAATGTACAGTACCTCCACCTTAACCAAGTGGAAGCGCAGTTCATGCACTCATACACCCACACAAACAGACACACACATACAGTACACACACACCACATGCGCACGCTCATACACACACATACTCTCACACACACACACACAGACACACAAACAAAACACACACAAACACACTCGCACACAAACTTTACACCCAAGGGAGCTGGAGCGTCCTCCTGCACACACACTCGTACTATAGACTGAATGTATCATTTCAGCTTACATTCGTCAACATTGCCTCATTCGATGTCAGTGCAACCACCTCCTCTGCCGTGCCGTCCTCTCCTCTATCTGCTCTCCTCCCTCCTTCTCCGACTCCCCTCTGAAATACAGTAATCAACAATATAACTTTTTGTATGTATGTGAATAATGTTTGTGGTGTGCTTTTCCAAGTTTAGATCTCAGAGTCCGTGTTGAAACCCCTCCTCTCAAAAGACCCCCCTCGTTATCCCTTAATCTACTCTCACCCGCCATACACACACACACGGTTCCATTGTTCTGACTTCTGAATCTGGCTTACTGTCCTCTCAGTGCAAGTACAATGCTTTTTGTAGTATTCGATTTGTTTTGAATCATAAATGCCTTTTGTATAAGCCATTTTATACCTTACAAGATGTGAGCTATGCCAGTTATAACCTATTTTTTCTGAATACTTTCATAGATGTTGTATTTAAATATTGGGATAAAAATAAGAAGAAAAAAAGAATAAATACCATGAGCAGTTTGTGATATTTGTAAGAAAAAAATGGAAAAAAACAAAAGCTTTGGCTTTTAACAGGAGCCCCAGTCCAAGGGACGTCTCCTTGTATAACTGTACTGAAGACTGACTGTGTAACCCCAGCAACTGTGTCTCATGATTCTTCTTTGTGCACATTTGCCCAGCTGACACGGGCATAATAACAAAAACACACACACATACTCATACACACATACACACACACACACACACTCACACACACACACACACACACACACACACACACAAACAAACATAGACACATACACACACACACTAGCACACACACACACACACACACACACACACAAACATAGACACATACACACACACACTCCCACAGGATGCTAATATTGACAAAATTGTTTTTATGTCAACAGGAAAAAAAAGAATATATGTGAACCAAAGTAGATTTGTTACAGATTCAGCCCCTTCAAGATGCATATTGCATCTGTGTTATTCGAAATAAAGTTTTTTTGCGCTAAATTTAAGACCGATTGTTTGTTTCAAACTTGGTTTTTTTTTGTTTGTTTGCCCTTCTAATGAAACATCCCGTATTGGTGAATAAAGTATAAAGAGACAAAGCAGAGTTCTATACCCACAGGCAGGTGCATGACTCAGACATGAATAATAGATTGCATACCATCAAGAAACTCTGTTTTTCCCATGCTGTAAAAAGTGCCTTCTGTTACTTAGAGAGTACACCATGGAGACACAACACAACACACACACACAAAAACACACTTGATTATACACAGTGTACACACACACACACACTCTCACCCACACACACACACACACTTGGTTATACACAGTGTATTGTACACACACACTCTCTCTCTCTCTCTCTCTCACACACACACACACACACACCACATTACTAATCTCCTGAATCAAGCATCTTGTTTATCAACCACTATCACAACTACCACACTACCACAACATGACTACAAAGCTGCTACTTAGTGCAACTGCAGTATCAATGGGCCATGACCAAGCTGTGGTGTTTGTCAGCACATCTACTACACCAGGTAGAGCACTGGAGAGAAATCAATTAATATCTCTATTATACTGAACCTTACTGTTTAAACATTATGGGGACCCAATTACTGCCATGCTCCTGAGAAACAATCGTATAATTACAAAATTCCTCCAAAGTTTCCAGTTACCAGTTTCAACTCTAGCTCTCAAGCTGTTCTGAGAGTCAGTAAATAGATATATTTCATTATTAAATGTTATATTTTTAATGTGCTTTATCCTTCATTATTAAATGTTATATTTTTAATGTGCTTTATGGTTAGTAAAGCACTTTGAGCCCTTCAACTTGTGCTGGCCCACATAACCTAGTCATGTCAAGCATGTGGCCTTACAATCTCAGCAAAGGGAGGGACAATTCTGCAAGTACAGTATGTAACTAGCAATATGAAAGTGTGTGTGTGTGTGAGTGAGTGTGTGTGAGAGAGAGAGAGAGAGAAAACATTGACACCTCTGGTAGCCAAATCATGTGGCTGTGACAGCTGGTCTCTGATCACTACTGCTGTACTGCTGCCTTCAGCCGACTCCTCATCCAGCCTCTCAAAACATTGCATTGCCCTTGTGTGGGAGGATGTCTGTGTGGAGCTAAACAAAGGTAGCCTCTGTGGTGTGTGTATGTGTGTGTATGGACATTCTTTTGTGCATGAGTTCATGAAATCCACAAAACTCCCCCAATCCTAAGACAGCCATCAATTCTACTTCATTACGTAACACCCCCCACCCCAACCCAACCCCACACACACACACAGTCTTAAATACACCAGAAAAACAGGAATTTGATCAACAAAACATTTGGTGACGGTTTTATTATTTTTTTTATAGAAAGGAAGCAAATCCATTTTAAAAGAATAAAATCACAATTTTAACAGGCAGACAGACAGTCAGTCAGTCAGTCTCTCAGTTCTCCCCCTGTTCTCCTGACAACGTTGTCGGTAATGTTTAACACTGAGGGGAGCGGGGAGTAGAAATACTGTGCAGACGATTCATATTTAATATCACACATGTACAAATGCACGGCATCCACTGTACACAATATAGAACCAGGAACATGAATAATGGATGGGGGGGGCATTTCTATCTGGGAAGCACACAGGAATGGCAAGGAGCTGAATGCACTGCTTCACTTTTCTGCCTGTCATCACTGCTTGGCCTCTTCTTGCACAGCATACGAGCCTATGGGCCACTGTCACCGTCACTGTCACTGTCAGGTCTTTATGCCCAGCTTTCACAGTTAAAATCACTTCTTCAAATTAAAAGAGAGTAAAAAAAAGAACTTCTTTAAAAGCATTAAAAACAACGATAACATCAACCTCTGTGTCTTAGGTGTCCTTTGGGGATCAGTCACGTGAACCACTCGTATAGTCTCATGTACTATACCTCAGACCACTTATATAAGCATATTCTAAAGGCTTTCATGTTTGAATGGGGCTATGTCAGGGAATGTGTGTGTGTGTGTGTGTGTGTGTGTGTGTGTGTGTGTGTGTGTGTGTGTGTGTGTGTGTGTGTGTGTGTGTGTGTGTTGGGAAGGGGGGGGGTTGGTTGTTTGGTTGGTTGCTTTGGTGCCAACATTGTTTAAGATGACACATTGTAGTCAAAACATTGAGCTTCTTTATGTGGTGTCAGCGAACTCTTCTTATTGGTTGGATGTTTTTAGGTTGACATAAAACCGCCTGATCAAGATTTGTGACAACAAATAGGGAACAAAGAAAATGCACAGTGTGTGTGAGGAGAAGGTGTTTGTGTGTGTGTGTGTGTGTTGTGTGGGGTGACGATAAAGGATAGTGACATAAACAAGACAAAAAAAAAAATACAGTGCAAGGTGCAAAAACCCTGAAAGAAAATTGTGTGCATCACAGAGAGTGTTCTAAAAAAGTGAAGGAATGAATTCAAAATAATACAGAACAAAAGAAATTCCATTTGTGCACAAAAACAATGTTTCCTGTGGATATCTCTCGAAAACTTACTTTGAAGGGTCCTGCGGATTTATCGCGGACTTTGGCACGATAAAAGCAGCTAATTGTGAAACAGACCAGCCTTGATCGAGCCAAGCCAAGGACCAGTCAGGAGTCAGAACTCATTCAGGCCAGACCAAAGCCAGATCAACTCCGGTCAGCTGCCCTGGTGTGTGTGTGTGTGTGTGTGTGTGTGTGTGTGTGTGTGTGTGTGTGTGTGTGTGGGAGGGCTGGTGTGGGACGGTGGTGAGTGTTTGTGCTCGTGGGAAACACTCTCAAGGTGCTCAGAGCTGTACAGCGTTTGGCCTGTGCTGGGCATAGAGCGCTGCTGAGCCTGAGGGGTCCTCGCAGTCCTGAGGTGGCCAAACGTGTGCCTGAGTGAGGGGGTTCCTGCTTATGACCAGGTTGAGCTGCTCTCCGGCCTCGCTGATAAGAGGCACAGCCAGGCAGCAGTCAAAGTCCCGTGTGCGTGCATGGTTCACCTGCAGACACAAATACAAACAACACACACACACACACACACACACACACACACACACACACACACACACAGGCAGGAGAGGGTGAGAAACACAGGGAGGCTGAGTCTAAATGTCTCCCCTAATACTACACCCTAGACACTCAAAACCTTTACCTGCCACCAATCATGGCAATCATGGCACTGATTCATGCCAGATCAGTCCTTCTTCCTCAGGATTTAGGGCTTATTTAGGAAAGACATTAGGATTCAGCCAGTGGCAGGAAAAGAGGAGAAGGTGGCTTCTATTCAGGCTGCTACCATGGAGCAGGTTTTTCACAGGGCCCTTTACTACAGCGCTGTCTGTGACGTAGAAGACCATGACAACTGCTGTGCCTCACTCAGTCAGACCATCTGTTTCATAATGGCCGTTTCATCATGGCTACTGTACCAGCATCCACTGTCTCCACTCAGCAACCAACCAGCAGCCGTCGCCAGCCAAAAGTGAATCATGAGGCCAGTTGACCTGCACTTTGGGAAGGTCATCTGGTATCTGGCGCCCCCTTGTGACAGCTAAGGCAAATCACTGGTGATGTTATATGTAGGGGGAATTCATTAATTCATTTGACACTGATTTATGTTTATCCCCTCTATGTGAATATTTTCAAGGCCACAGCACCTAGCCTCGGGGTTAAAAGCCTACTTTTAAATGTGTGTATTTATGGGCGGTCACACTGGTGTTACATGCTCAAATGCACTGCGTGGAACAGTGGGTAAGAACATAAAAGCTGCAGAGGTTCCTGTACGCCATGCAGTTTTATGGTCTAATTACAAAATCCTCCAGAATATTACTAAATATAGAAGAAGAAGAGTTTCCATCAGAGACAGTTGTGCTGTTGCTGATGTTTGTTGATAGCCCTTTTCAGCTTTTCATAATGCAAGGTTGACACTTTCTTTTCCTTCCTTATAACTTAACCTAATGTAGCCTACTTCTATACACAGGCAATCAGTCAGCATGCAGGAAATTAAGAGGCACTCCCGAGAGAAATCAAAAAGATTTTCCACGCCAGTGGAATCTATTATTCTCCTATAATGTGTTAGTAATAGCTTAATTTTCCAGCTTTTTCCAATCAAATGCGCACAAATATATATTAAGCAGATTGCTGAGAGTAGGGCAAATTCCGGAATCACCTGTAGAATGCGGTCGTATGGCTGCAGGCCTGCCTGGCAGGCGGGGCCATCCGGTCGGATCATGTTGACATACACGCCTTTCTCTAGCAAACCGTCCGACACACTGAAGCCAAAGTCATGCATCTCTGGGTCTCTCCGTAGGGTCACCTGGGGAACCGAAAACAGATAACAAAAAAACGTGTCTGAGTGGAACCATCGTAGCCTGGGAGTTCCCATGCTCCTTTGCACGCTTATTTCATTTCACTCTGCAAAGCAGCATGGTGACCATGGGCGTTTTTCTCGCCTGGTTTCGGTATCCAATAGCAGAACAAAAAGGGATTTGTATGGCCCTCGATTGCATTTTACGTCACATGGTGGTTCTGGTATTGGCTCCGAGGTATGTACAGACGCTATGATAGACATTCGTAGTGCCTAATAAACGGCTCTGGACAATCGTAAACGATGCTTCCGCTACGAGAAATGCAATAGGTAGGTCTCCAGACTAAATATCACTTGTGATTTTAGTTTGGCATTCGCCAGGCTAGAACCATCGACCATTATGGAAAAAATAAGCCACAGTACATCAGCGAGTAAGACGACGGTCACCTTCAGCAGTTCTAGAGGTGAGGCGGACGTTGTGTCTTTCAGATCCTCTTTGTCCACGGTGCCGGCCCAGGAGCTTCGTTTGGGCTTCGGCGGAGCAACTTTGCGCGGAGGAAGATGATCGTGTGACTCAC
Organism: Sardinella longiceps; assembly: GCA_027497455.2. Classification (NCBI taxonomy): domain Eukaryota; kingdom Metazoa; phylum Chordata; class Actinopteri; order Clupeiformes; family Clupeidae; genus Sardinella; species Sardinella longiceps. The sequence continues at coordinate 24,418,460 of JAODXP020000015.1, read as the reverse complement.
AGGTGTCAACTGTTCCCAGACTCAGGCTGCTGCCAGACATCATGGAGGCCTTGGAGATTCATTTAAAACACACACACACACACACACACACACACACACACACACACACACACACACACACACACACACGTCCGCTCAGTATAAATGCCATCATCACATTCATCCTGAGCACCTTAAATGTCCATCACCGCATGTGTGACTGTACTAGTGATTCATGTGTTATGCAAGATGTGGACGTGTGTGTGTGCGTGTGTGTGTGTGTGTGTGTGTGTGAGAACAAACATACATGTACCTCTAGCTCTCTGACGATCCTGACTATCTGTGTGTGTGTGTGTGTGTGTGTGTGTGTGTGTATATATGTGTGTGCATACATGTGTGTATATATACCTCCAGCTCTCTGACGATCCTGACTATCAGTGTGTGTGTGTGTGTGTGTGTGTGTGTGTGTGTGTGTGCATACATGTGTGTATATATACCTCCAGCTCTCTGAGGATCCCCGACTGCCCGCACGTTTCCAGATCCTGTAACGCTTGCGACCAGAAATTCTCCTGATTGTCAGTGTTACCACGGCGACGCACGGGGCTGAGGGATCTGTGTGGGATCAAGGCAGGAACCAGAACAGGTGAGCGGCCCATCAAGAGCCGCAAAGCAGCCTGGGATATGTAGTTCTCTTCCATTTTAGCCCCCCAACAATCCACTCTCCCCCTCCTCCCTCAAAGAGCATATATAGTGGGGCAGTCTCAGCAAGACCGACAGAGACAGACAGCAAAACTAAACAGTAAACAGCCAGCACTCACACACACACACACACACACACACAGACATATTCAAACACCCACAGACACACACACACACAAACATTCACATACAAACACACACACACACACACACATTCAAACACACAAACACACACACACACACAAAGCAGGCTATCTGGGGGACACTTGGGGCTGGACAGACGGAAGTAAAGGACAGGATGGACAGACTGACTGAGGAAGGAAGGAAGGAAGGGACGGAAGAATAAGACACGACAGAGAGGCGAGTGTGTGCAGCGGCGGCAGCAACAGCAGCAGCAGCTGGACCCCTCGGGAGATTAGTAAGGCAGATGAGACAGAAAGTACCTGAGAAGAAAGAAAGACAAAGAGAAGCACAGATAGAATGGAGATGGAGGAGGTGAAGAGCACAGGAGAGAAAGAGATCCTTTCCTCTGGCTGCTCTGCTGAACTGCTACAACTCAGAGATTTGATTTGATTGGATTGGATTTGATTTGATTGGGTAGAGAATGACAGCTATTCTTATCGGGTGAAAATCAATTTTTCTCTCTTTTTTTTCAAATGTTATTCAATAGTGACAATTATCACTGTGCAGCAAGAATTATCTGTGCAGCAAGATGGCACGATTAGGCTGTGTTCGAATAAAGAAAGTCTTATTAATGAGATAGTAGGTATTCTTAAAAAGGTGGAATTCTACTGAAGTACTGACCAATCAGAATTTGATTATCAGTGTGACCTCATTTCCCCTTTTTCAAGCCTAATTTGCATCACACAGCCACCAATTCACTAGTGCAGCAGAGAACCCGGGAAAGAGCATTGCCAACATGCAGTAGCAGAGTATCCACAAAACAGTTTACAAAATACACACACACACATACATTTCAAATATCTATTTAACAGTATAAAAATGCTGTATGAAAGTTGAACTACATGTTTTGGAGACGACAAAAACAATGAAATAGAATCTAAGTTAGTCAGCGACAGTGGCATGGCCTTGTCTTAACTGCTGTACTGAATAAACATTGGCTTTAAAGGTCCTTAACCTTTCCTCAGTGCAAACACACTGCTGTGGGCTACAAGGCTCACAAGAGCATCATCATCATAATAAACAAGCTTATTTTTAATCTGTGCTTTCATGGTGTGTTGAATGTTATTTCTGCGTTTACATGATGGGAATATGATTTCCATGTTCTGATACTTCATAGACAATGGTCTGCACAGTTTATGTCTATGGCCTTATAGATCTGCATATTATGCAAAGTGATAGGGGTCATCGTGGTCCTCAAGGGAGGCCATTTTTACTCCATGATAAGGCCAATAATTCAACCAGTCACAACGAGCACCAACGGTCTGGATGTGAATTTGAATTGCAAATGAGGGATAATCTTAGCTTGAACGTATTGTTGTGCATCTACCCTGTTCAAGTGTTCAAAATCGTCCTGCTAACACCACTAGGAAGGATGACAAGTACACACACACATACAAAAGAAACAGACATAGTGTAGACAGAGAGGGAGAGAGAGAGAGAGAGACACACACACACACACACTCACACACTCACCCTAAGTGTTTGCTCCACTCGTCGTCACCCAGTCCCCCATCGTACGCTGGGGTGTGGTGTGTGCGGACGGAGGAGCGCAGCGGGCTCCTGTGTTTGCTGCGTCTCCACTCGTGAGGGTGGAGGGTCAGGTCGGCCGTTCTGTGGATGTACGTGCCTGTCGGAGGGGAGACTACTGTCAGACACACACACTCACTCACTGGGATCAGTGCACACCGATTATTATTCCAGAGGTTAATGAAGGTTGGAGTATTAAAGGCTATCTTTGTGATAATACTCCAAAATAATCTTCAAAAATCTTTGTGCCTGTCGGTGGGGTGACTACTGTCAGACACACTCATTCACTGGGATGAGTATTATTCCGGAGGTTAATGAAGGTTGGAGTATTATCTTTGTGATAATACTCCAAACAAATCCTGGAAAAATCTTTGTGTTATCTTTGGGATACCAAATAGAATACTGTATACTGGTAGAACACAACCAAGAGTGTGAGTTTGCCTCTAAAATTGCCTCCAAGTACTCAAAATGTCATACAAAGACCCCCTTGGGTGACTTCTATCCAATGAATATGTCAATGTCAATGTCAAATTTATCTATAAAGCACTTTATATACACAACAGCAGTTGACCAAAGTGCTGATATAACTCTTTATAATATAACTGATATAATATAACTCCATCAGATGATCAGGTGATTTTCCAGTAGCTAGGACACACATTGCATCTATAGTCAGTGCAGAAACATACTGTAGGACACTATGCATTGGAACATCATGCCCACTTCAGATGTCCAGGGAGCTCTATAGCCACAACTTCTGGTCATAATCACTGTACCGGCTAATCAATCAACAATAATTAATGTACTTTTAATTAATACAATACAATAATGAATATTATGTACTTAGAAATGTCCTTTTAATCTCAGGTGACTGCTGTGCAGTTACAGTAGATCTCTGACCCCTGTGGACTGTAGTCTTACCCTGGGTGTCGTATCCAGGGTCAATGCCCGAGCTGTTCCAGGACTCCAGCACAGAGTCCAGGCCAGCAATATTTAAAGGATTGAGCTCCGGGAGGGTCGCCGCTCGGTCTGATTGGTCATCCTCTATGTCACTCAGGCCACTGACGTCTGCAATCACAACATGATGATGTCAAACACACTGTATATAGACCCTTTCAATGGTTAAAAACACAAACAATGACTTGAAAGTTATATTCTGTTCCCAAAAACACCTAGAGCTGATACATTTATATCACATCAAACAGCCATTTGAGCTAATGACAAGAGTCCCTTTGGAATGCTAAAACAGAAGCCCGGTGGGAATAGCTATGACGCTCATAATAAATCACTCTTGAAACGGTCTACAGAGACAGCCACATCATGAGGTCTCTACGCACCCATTAATAATGTAGCCCAATTGTTATGCAGACAAACCGCATCCTGGTACCAACTGTTCTTAGTGTATTGTACTGCAACACATTCTGCATTTTGTATCAATAAAGCAATAGATATTGACCTCTGTTACATGGACTGGATTTTCTATTACATGGGATTTTCTATTACATGGACTTTTTGTCTATTAAGTGAGAAGTGCATTTGCCTTTTGTTTTAAAAGATAATAATTGTCCATTCTATTCACAGTGCACTGAAGAACGTGCCCCTCTTGAATAGTTAGTGGATACAATGCAAAAGGATTCAAAAGGATCTAGACAAAATACAGTATGGGCATCACACTGTTTAGCTTTTAGAGGCATTCATTCCATAGGACAGAGAGTACATTCTGTCCATGAAAACAGAGGTCTTTAACACTCGGTGGCCTGTACCCTAGTGGGGATAGCAAACAGAAGCCATTGTGTTTGGGTGGGTGTGTGTTTGGGTGTTTATGCAGTCTTGTGTTATAGACAGAGAGGATTCAAGCGGAGCGAGAGGTCTCAATGCTTGTTCAGTTCCTGGTTCTATTTTTGCAAGGGGGAGGGGGGAAAAATCCCCCTTTATGCAGACAAAGTTGAGCTCTCATTGGCTGATAGAACTTTAAAGAATCTTTTCTTATTGTGATGTAATGTATTTATGCAGACAGGAAGTATTCCAGTTTGCTCCCATTGAAATGTATTATGATGCATTATCTTGCTCAGTATTCCATGATCTTTGTTAAGCCGGCCGCACACCGGTTCCGACAGCATTGCTGAGCACTTTCGAATCAGACAATTTCGCCTAGCACCTAGCACAGTAGCCGGTGAAATTAACATTGTATGTCAATGGGCGGCTCCGACAAAATAGACTTGAATCGTAATTCACAACCGACGGCGGAAGACATCGGCGCTGGTGTGCGGGGTTGCATTGAAAACAATGGAATGGAATGTTGAAGACGGAGTGCTCCGCACTGTGTCGGAAGCGGTGTGCGGAGCCCTTTATAGACTCACGCTGAGGTCGCTTCTTGATCTTGAGGGTGACGGTCTCTCCAGCCGTCTGCAGCAGCTGAATAGCCTCACTCAGAGGCTTCCCTTTCAGACTCACATTGTTGATGGCCAGAATACGGTCCCCGACATGCAGGGCACCCGTCCTGTACACACACACACACACACGCGCACACACACACACACACACACACACACACACACACACACACACATGTGGATATAAAAACATATTAGTATTAGTGCTGTCAAATGATTAAAAAAATGTATCTGATTAATCACAACATTTTGCAACGATTAATCGTGATTAATCGTAATTTAGTACACATCATGTTGTGGTGTGGTGCTTCATAACCATTTAGTTCCCTGACTGCTGCTTATGACCAGAATATGGTCCCCAACATGTACAGTAGGCCACCTGCATGTCCTGTATACATACAGTACATGTGGGCAAGAAAAAAAAAACAAAACATATGGTACTTATGCATCAGTGTGTGGTCAAAGATCACAACTGCTTCAACCCTCTCTGGTGTGGTGGTGTGGCGGTTAAGGAACCTGGTTAGTGTGTCTGGTTCGAATCCCATCTGCCATCGTTGTGCACTTGAGAGAGTTGCTCTAGGGGAGACTGGCCCTGATAATCTTGTCATCAATCAATTAGGTTAAGTTGTTTTGGATAAATGCACCTGCTAAACGCATGAATGTAAATGTGTGATGCTCCATAACCATTCCATTTAGATCCCTAACTATTTGGACCACCTAATAGGCTACTCAGGTGTAGCAAGGTGATCCATAAATATTTGAACACTGACAAAGCTAATGTCAATGTTCAAGTGTTATTTTTTTTTGGCGGTGATAAAAGGATGTTCTAATGGCTTATTTGTTAAGCACATCATGAATAAGGGTTTAGAATGGGAGCTGTCAGCTTTAACTTGCAAGCCGGGTGGTTCAGCATGCACTCTTTAATGTCTCTTTTAGAATGGAAAGAAATCCTGAGCGATTCTGAATTTAATCTCTGTGTCTAACACGAACACTTAAGAATTTCAAATGAAGACCACCACTTAGTGTGCACTGAAGGGAGGGAGGGAGGGATGGAGGGAGGGGGAAACTACCAGCTGAATCTGGATGAGTCAGAGGCACAAAGACGAGCTGAATTCCAGAACGCAGGCAATTGGAATTTGAGAATGCAGAGAGAGAGGCTGAGAATGCTGTCTGCTCTCTGCTCTGCACTGCCTACAGTGTTTGGAGCACAGATGGACAATTGTGGCGTGCGGTCCCCTGATGACAGAGTGACATTCAGTTCCCTGGGATTAAACATTAGCAAAAGCATATAAACACCCGCATGACTGCATTCATACCACTGCCCTCTCCGAATGACACAGCTCATTTCTATTGGGGGGAAAAAAAGACATGCAGACCAGAGAGCTTCAACATTAAAGATTTCAAATTCAAATCTTCTCATCAAGAGTGCAGCATTGCAGTCTTGGATTTTGGTCCACATAATGTAGTAAGACAAAATAATAAATACATGATTAATAATGTTTTGTTATATAAAGCATTTAATTAATATTTTAATCCTTATGACATTTGTTATGCAGGCATAATTGAGAGACCATACATGAGTGTGACTGTGTACATATCTTCACAAGGGGTTTTGCCGTCTAGGGACATTGGGTCAGAGCCTAGCTCCTATTGTGACAGTGAATAGGCATTCAGAGAGTCCACTAGAGACCACTAGAGGTCACAAGAGTAGAATAAAAAGCCTTTTTAAATCTGTGTGACCAAGGGG
>JAODXP020000015.1:24401932-24404432 GCA_027497455.2 Sardinella longiceps | reverse complement strand
TGTGCATCTATGGCATGTGTGTCTATATCTATGTGCATGTGTGTGTAGGCTACATATATGTGTAAGGAAGTCTGAGTGTGTGTGTGTGTGTGTGTGTAGTCAAGTGTAAACAAGTCAAGTCAAGTCAAGTCAAGTGTGTGTGTTCCTATATGTAGTATGTATGTGTGTGTGGCGACCCGGCCGTAACAGTGTTTGTGAGTATGTGTGTGTACGTCGCAGTGGGCTTACTTCTCGGCGGGACTGTCGGGTTCTATGAAGCGGATGCAAGCGGGCGCAGAGAGGGTCTCCGTGGCAAACACGCCCCCCTGTAGCTGGATGCCGAACCCAGACAGAGGGTCCCCCCTCAGGGTCACCTCGCTGGTCTCGATGTGCACCACATGCCCCCCTGGGCCCACCGTACTGGAGGTCAGAGACACTGCAAAGGAACAGGAAAATGTCCATCAATGTCCTGGTGGAACTAAAGGTGCCTACACATGAACAGCTTCAAAAAGCTTGTGACGCACGTTGGGCAACGATTTCTCTATGAAGAAGCGTCAAAAGCTGCCGCTTGGGTCTCGGCGTCGCGTTGTGGCTAGCGTCGGCGTTTTTAACGCGGCGCTCCAAGTTCAACATGGTTGAACTTCGACCCTTTTGACGCTGACCTTTCAGCGTTGTAGTAGTGTTTTAGCATAAATAAACTAGCAGGCTATCTCATCTATGTTACAGCTCTCCTAGCCTCTGGTATATTAGTCAAATGCAGAATTAACATTTTGGATCAAGCATCGCGTTAAGGACGAGCTGAGCTTTTCAACAGTGGTCATGTGAAGGCCGCTTAACATTGAATGAGACGTTTCCTGTTAAAATAGATTTTGCAGTGCAAAATACTCCTGTCCTGTAGACTTGCTATTTGAGGTCATCAAGTTCAGATGGTAGGAAAAGGAACAAGAAAATTTGGTACAATATAGATCAAATAGCAAGATGGATGCAAACACTAACAGTCAAGGGCATAGAAACTCAGAAAGTGGTAGAAACTCAGCAGTTGGTGTCAGCTGCTGGTTCGCCTTTCGGTCCAAATTTTCTTTTTTTTCTTCCTACCGACAGCACTTGATGGGCTTAAACAGTGTTAAACCACTAAATATAGAGTCAATTGTAGCAGGGAGCAGGCTTCACTCAGGGTTCAGTATTACTTTTAAGGGTGCTGGCCCAAATGAAAACTTCAAATTAAACAGAAAAAAGGGCCGCACCTTGCATCAAACGTCCTTTATTTGTTGCACACTGAAGAGGGCACACGCCGAAACGAGTCTGTGCTCAAATAAAGGACGTTTGATGCAAGGTGCGCCCCTTTTTTCTGTTTAATTTAAACCACTAAATATACACATTTATTTGTGGCTCTCTAGGGTGCTGCGAGACCCTCAATTCTCTTTGAAAGGGCCTTCTCAACGCTTACAGGTCAGTTCTTTCTTTATAATGACCGCTGCAAAAGTACAGTATGGCCGCTGGCAATGGAAACTTTTTTTTTTTTTTTTGCTTCAGATTCATATCTGTGTTTCATTCTGTGTGTCGGTTTCTGGTTCATCCTCTCAGGAAATATTCCTGTATAATGGACAGCAGACAAAATTATCCCTTACTTGGGTGATCTCCTACCTGGTGGAACTTTACAATATAGCTACTGTACACAACTCAAACTTGAGTGCAACACGTCAGAGCATGCTGTTTTTCAGACAAAGGACCTTCACTTGTGTTTACACAAGACTTTTCTTTTTTACAAGATTCTACAAGTCCTACATTACTCTCAGCTTCATTCATGGAACCTTCTTTATAAAGCTATTTGGGTTTATGACGCTTATAAAAAGGCCTCCTTTCAGAATATTTTTTTATGGGTGAGGCCCGTGTAACTGTTACAAAAAGGATAAACAAAAGGTAGAAGGTCTTTCACATTAAGCAGACTTTATAGGAGTTTTAAATTACCATCTTATTCTGTGAATGAACAGCAACCTGAAACCTGTCAAACCTGACACCCTGTATCCAGATGCTTGTAAAGGCATGAGTTAAACAGATCTCCTCACGTGAGCTCTTGTGGTCCTTCCGTCTTTGCCTCCTCTTGGTCACGACACTGCGGGGGCTGGAGGGATAGGTGTTGCTGGGATACTGCGGCTGGGTGGTGCTGGGATATGTAGTCTGAGCACTGCTGTTCTGGCTGTGGTAGCCAGAGGTGTTTGTGGAAGAAGGCGAGTAGCTGCTTGGCGGCAAGGCTAAGACAAGAGAGACGTTGAGATTGAGATATTTTCACACACACTTGACCTTTGTACTAATACCATGTACAGTATAGTACTGAAACCTGTCAAAAAATCTTGAGGCTAAGACAAGAGAGGTTGAGATTGAGATATTTTCACACACACTTGACCTTTGAACTAATACCATGTATAGTATAGTACTGAAACCTGTCAAAAAATCTTGAGGCTACAGGAGAGAGGTTGAGATATGTCCACACGCACTTGACCTTTAAACTGATAACACACAC
>JAODXP020000015.1:24381932-24391932 GCA_027497455.2 Sardinella longiceps | reverse complement strand
GTTTGTGTATGCGCATGTGTATGCCCTCTAAGCCATGGTGAGTATGTGTGTGTGTGTGTGTGTGTGTGTGTGTGTGTGTGTGTGTGTGTGTGTGTGTGTGTGTGTGTGTGTGTGTGTGTGTGTGCATATGCGTATGCTGGCTTCCAGCCATAGTATGTGTGTGTGTGTGTGTGTGTGTGTGTGTGTGTGTGTGTGTGTCTGCACTGTACGGTGGCAGTGGTGTGTAAATGTGGCCGGTCTTTGTGTTAGCAGCATGGAGCTGCAGGCTGTGTGCTGCCCTTCGCTCTTATTATGCTAAAATCACTTCACACACACACACACACACACACACACACACACACACACACACACACACACACACACAGGCACATGAGCTGCATACGCACACACACACACACTCACACACACACACACACACACACACACACACACACACACACACACACACACACACACACACACACACACACACACACACAGCGCCCTTTTTGCTCATTATAACAACATCGCTTCATGGCTGAGTTAACTCATGTGCTTGAGAAAGCTACAGAGGGGACTGCAAACATCCCAGTGACACATTAGACTGGCAGAGAGGAGTTGCTTTGCGAGGACATTTGGGCATAAATACCAGGCAGGCTGCATCTGCTGGACACACACAGTGGCCACACAGTAACATTATGAGATGTCCTGTAATGACCATAAAGCATAGTTGACTTCTCTAATATGGTGGGACAAAACAAATAGATAGATGGTTAATCCTTCACATAGACACACACACACACACAACACACACACACACACACACACACACACCACCACTCACTCACTCACTCACTCACTCACTCACTCACACACACACACACACACACACACACACACACACACACACACACACACACACACACACACACACACACACACACACACACACACACACACACACACAGCAGCATCAGCAGCAGAAGTAGCAGCAACAAAAAAAGACAGACCCTCACTCATATGAATATACACAAACACACAGACGTACACTCACATAATACACAACCACAGAGACTGACAGATGGAGAATAACACACATACATACACACACACACACACACACACACACACACACACACACACAGGTTGGATTCACACCTGTCTGCGGGGCCCCCGGGCCGGACGTAGGTCACCACTAGAGGTCGTGACCTGTGCCAGTCCTCATGGAAGCCTCCTGAAACATGAAACATATTACCACAGTCACAGTTACTCACACAGCACACATGTGCACATGCACACACACACACACACACACACACACACACACACACACACACACACACACACACACGTCCTTATCCCCACAAGTGCACACATGCATGTGCCTGCACACACACACACACACACACACACACATACACACACATCTCATCCTCACATGTGCACACATGCATGCAAGCCCACACACACATACATGCAAGTCCTGCAGACCAGGAGACTAGTCACCATCATGGCTCACATTTTCACTGTTCAAATGGTTGCTACAGCATTTGAGTAATATTGTAGTCATACACAAGACACATGTCAGCTAACATCCTGTTACAGTACGTACAGTCCTACCTAGTCCTATCCTAAGAATATATCTTAAGAATATCACAGGGTCAACTAGCCTGGGAGTTCCCATGCTCCTTTTCCATTTCATTCCACTCTGCAAAGCAGCATGGTGACCATGGCCAATTTTCTCGCCTGCTTTCGGTATCCAATCACAGAACAAAAAGGGATTTGTACGGCCCTCGATTGCATTTTACGTGGCTCTGGTATTGGCTCCGAGGTATGTACAGACGGTATGATAGACATTCGTAGCGCCCAATAAACGGCTCTGGACAATCGTAAACAATGCTTCCGCTACGAGAAATGCTATAGGTAGGTCTCCAGACTAAATATCTGGAGACCTACCTATAGACTTTTAGTTTGGCATTTGCCAGGGTAAGGGTCAACAGTAGTGAGTGAGAATGAATGTGCTGATTGCCAACAGTGAGACTACAGTGACTATGGGAGGAAAAAAGGAAAAAAAAACATGGTCATATCGTACCTCTCATGACGAAACCAAAGCTGTTGCCTTCCTTCTGAAGACACACTTCAATGGTCTTGGAGATCACAGCAGCAGAGTTATTGGGCACTGAGAGGGAGGGAGAGAGAGAGAGAGAGAGAGAGAGAGAGAGAGAGAGAGAGAGAGAGAGAGAGAGAGAGAGAGAGAGAAAGAAGTGATGAATGCAAAAAGCAACAACTGTAGACAGAAGAGATTTGCAAGGATGATACAGTGTAAAGTGCCTGTTTGTTTATGGAGCATCAATCATTTTATAATTTTATCAATCATTACTGGGAGGGATTTGAGAAAATATTCTTCATGCAGCATAAGTTGTGAATTCCTGCCTCATGGACATGGTCAGCTGTGTGCAGTGCTCACACTCTCACACTCTCTCACACTAATAATCTGTAACTAATTTATTTGAGCCACACGACATGTGCATTTTTAATCTGGTAATAAGGGAAGATAACTGGTAATTAGTGACTTCATGGTGATTACTGGTGGTTCTGCTTTTAGTTCTAAATTGTGTAGTAGTGCACACATGCTTGGTCCATGCTTGGCTGGTTACCTACTGCTAAAGCATTAGACAATAAAAAACACTCTGTGTGTGTGTGTGTGTGTGTGTGTGTGTGTGTGTGTGTGTGTGTGTGTGTGTGTGTGTGTGTGTGTGTGTGTTTTCATACCATATGGAGGAAGATCATACTCCACTTCTAACATCACCCTTTCTCCAATGTTCTTGAGTAAGCTGATAATTTCATCATGGCGAAGTTTGGTGAGGTTGATGCCGTTCACAGACTTGATATAATCTCCCACATTCAGCTGGTCACTCCTGTCATGTAAACATCAAAATAGTTTCTTCTAAACCCATCGACTCACGGCTGAAAATAAAACATGTCATACAACAATCCTTTCTTGTGGTGTTTTGTCATTTGTACCATGACAAACTAATGAAACTTTAGCTTTTGTACTGTTCAATATTTAATTCACAAGACAAAAGACTTCCAAGATCTTCATATAATTCATTAATTAATTAATGCTTCTATTATGAGAGACCATGATATCATTAAAGTCTCACTTCAAGCCTAATTAAAGCCTGTATAAAAATTCTATCTTGAAAAAAGAGAAAACGCAACAAAATGATTTGAAAGATATAAAAGGCATTGATGCTTTAAGTTGTTTTAATAACTGTCGCTATGCATAAAATGACCTTGTAACTTTTATCTGATGAACAAGGGGTAAATGCAAGGGTGTTGATTACAATAATGTCTAAAAGCACACAAAAGAAACTCAAAATGATTAGAAAGCTGTGGCAGCTGGCCTGTTATTCAATCAGTTGATGTGGAATAAACATTTGTAATCTTGAAACCCCTGAGGTATTAAGATGTATTGTGACTTACTGGAAGGCATTATAAACCGCATACAGTGAAAGCGTAAAGGTCTTTCAACACCAGGGGCTAAAAACCCATGAAAACAACATAAATCCTTCTGACAAATCTAAGAGCCATAAGCATTATACCACAACCACTGATGCATCAATATGCTGCATGAATCACAGCTTTGTTAATGACAAAATCCTAATAAAGTTGTTGGCAAAACATCCAATAAATGAGAGTTTTTCACTGTCTTGCAGACTGGCTGTCAGCAGATGCTTCAGAAGCCAAAACTGAAACGCTGCCAGTTTACTGTTGGCTAAATCAATGTGACAGGAAGGAGGAAGTCCTCCACACTCAGTCCTCCACACTCCAAAGTGTAAATGATGTACTGTACATGACACACAGGGCGAGCTGAAGGTTAACACTGTGAGTCTTCACCCCACTGCTACTACTGCGTGTATGAGTGATTAACGCTTAAAGGAATTATACGGTGTGAATCAACCCTTATCCCTCCTGTTTCACATTGCTAAGTGCTGTTGATGGGTATGAGAAAGACTGAATGTCGACAGACAACCTGAAATCCTGAGTATATCAAAATCTATGACAGGAGGAAAAGATTTCTACAACTGCATTTCTCCGATGGAATTATCTCCCCCTCTACATTCGTCAAGCAGACACTAGTCTCTCAGTACCTTTCAGTCTAGAGTAGTGGTCCCCAACTATTTGTCTTCAAGGGCCGACTTTTGTCAAGCATACCAAGCCAAAGGCCAACCCCGCAAACACTAAAAACTATGCGTTGAAAGGATGCTACTTAGAACATCACAAAGTAGTCTTCTTGTAGCCTTCTCCTTTCTTTAATACAACTCAATAAACATCATATATAGTAGCCTATGATTGCCTGTAGGCCTACTATGAAGTCTGTAAGCATGTTTATGGAGAATAATTCATAAGTCAGATGCTGCTGCGGGCCACTCATTTGGTTCTTGCGGGCCGGATCTGGCCCACAGGCCTCCATTTGGGGACCAGGAGTCTAGAGTAAAACCTTCCTCTTTGATGTTTCCTATAGTTAGGGATGTGTATGGTATACTAATACCCCACATGGATCTTAAAGGGAAGAGCCTCTGCTACAGCCTCCAGCTGTAGGACATGGTGGTCCACTGACCATCCCTACTGAGATGCTGAGCTGCCACACACCATTACAGCTTAGTTATTCTGCAATAGCCTAGTGATGCCACAAATCTCAAATTTCTCTCTCTCTCTCTCTCTCTCTCTCTCTCTCTCTCTCTCTCTCTTTCTCTCTCTCTCTCACACACACACACACACACACACCACATTTTCACATGTATGACACATAGGATCTGTGAAGTGGCATTTTTTTGCTTCCTCTTCTCCCTATATAATAATCTCTGTGAGCGTAATGTCTACTCTCTCTCTCTCTCTCTCTCTCTCTCTCTCTCTCTCTCTCTCTCTCTCTCTCTCTCCACATTTTTCCATGTATGACATGTCCATGTATGTGAGGTAGAAATTCCCACATATACAATCAACTCTGCTGAGTGTCATGTCTATTGTCAATTGTTCTTGGTAGCCTACTCTATAAATATAATTGCATTGAATTAAATGTCCCTATTCCTCATGAGTAAAAGTCACTCCCCACTTTAAGGAACCATACAGCAACTAGAGTAAAGGGTGGAAGTAGGTCCAGCATTCTCCCAGGGCCTTCAATCCAAAAAAGTGCTTATCTCCAAGCATTTCAACCTGTACTAAGCACTTTTTTGGACTTAAAGGAATATACCGGAGCAAGTTTAAGCATAGTCCTGCTGCACGAGCCTTCTAACAGCAATATATTTCGCATGAAATAAAAGAATTTTTGAACAGCATAGACCTAACGTGAACGCGAAACACTTTACATTGAGTCAATGTAACCTCAGATCTTACTTTCGGTTTCCAACAGTCAGGTCCCATTGATTCAGTGTAAAGTGCCTGTTCACTTCTGCGTTCATGTTCAGTCTGTGCTGTACCAAATTATTTTGTTCCACTCACTAACTAGCGCATTTAGCATTTTCTTTCAACAGGGCTATGTTTGAATTCACTCCGGTATTTTCCTTTAAGCACCTGGGAGAATACCACCCTAGGTGCGTAAGGTCTGGTGTGGGATCTATGCCCAACACCTCCAGTCCCAATCCAGCATTTCATTTCACAATTAGCAAAATTAAATCACCTCATATATAACATTATACTTGATAGCAATATGTCACACTACATACTGTACATACAATAGACACAACTCTTCAGCACCTGACACACAATATGCAAATATTTTTTATACATTTAACCTTTCCCACCAACCACATCCAACAATACCCATCACGTATGTGTAGGACTATTTCTAGTGTGTGTGTCTCTATGTGAGATAGTGTGTGCATGTGTGTGTGTGTGTGTGTGTGTGTGTGTGTGTGTGTGTGTGTGTGTGTGTGTGTGTGTGTGTGTGTGTGTTGTCAGAATTCACTTATGAGTCAGCTGCTGAGCTGATTCAGATGCTAATTTGAGGAACACTCTCTCATGCACACACATACAAACACAAATTCTTTCTCTCCGTCTCTCTCTCTCAAATACACACACACACACACACACACACACACACACACACACACACACACACACACATACAGATACACACACATACACACACACACACACACACACACACACGCTCTGGGGTCTGTGCCGATTAACACTGTCATAAAATGGTGCATCTGAAGGGAACCAAGCTGCTCTCAGCTCACATTTAATACGGTGTGTGGAACACACAACAAACTGCACACACAACACAAGCCCACAAAACACCTTCACTAAAACAAACACAATCAACACTCAGGTCCTTAAAAACGCCACAAAACACCTTCAGTAGAACAGGCACAATTGACACACAAGTCTCGAGAGCAGCACAAAACAACACCTTTAGTACAAATTCTGTCGACACAAATAGAGAGAAATCTCTAGAGAACTACAAAACACCTAAAGTGCCACAAAACAGGCAACAGATCTACACACAAAATGCCTGTTGTAAAATGAGACCAAATTAGTCCCTTGAGTACAACAAGCTGCACTCAACCAGCATTTATTGTCCTGGCAATTCACCTTTAGCCTCTTTTACACCATTTTCTCTGTGTGTGTGTGTGTGTGTGTGTGTGTGTGTGTGATAATATGTGTGTAAGTGAGTGTGTATGTGTGTTAGAGAGAGAGAGAGAGAAAGACGTGAGTCTAAGAGTCCGTGGAAGAATGTGTGTGTGAGAGAGAGCGAGGGAGAAAGAGAGAGTGAATATGTGCACTAGAGTCACGTTGAGCTTGTGTCAGCGCCCACAGTCACACTCCCATCACACTCTCAAACGCTGATGGAATGTAACAGCGGTCCTGAGGTTAGTGGTGTCTGTGTGTGTGTGTGTGTGTGTGTGTGTGTGTGTGTGTGTGTGTGTGTGTGTGTGTGTGTGTATGTGTGGTGTGTGTGGTGTGCATTTGCATGTGTGTGCATGTGTGTTTGTATATGAGTGTTTGCGACTAAGAGTGAGACACAGTAAACATTAAAATCACACACACACACACACACACACACACACACACACACACACACACACACACACACACACACACTCCTGCAGAAAGATAACGCGCTGAGACAGGCCGGGCAGATGTCAGCCTGAGCGCTGCTAAGCGTTGTGAGTGCTCACCTGGCCGCCAGCCCCCCCGGCCGCAGGTTTGACACTCTGGGCTTGCCGTCCTTGTCGGAGCCCCCGGAGATGGTGAGGCCGAGGCTGCTGCCCTCCCTCTTCATCAGCTCCACTGTGGTCAGACCCCGCAGCTCCTCTACTGGCAGACACACACACACACACACACACACACACACACACACACACACACACACACACACACACACACACACACATACATACACACAGTGATGCACCTGTGAGCTCATCTCACCTGCCCTAGAGAGAAGACTCTCTCTCTCTCTCTCTCTCTCTCTCTCTCTCTCTCTCTCTCTCTCTCTCTCTCTCTCTGATTCAAATTGAGGGTACCTCACATAACCCCCCCCCCAACTAACATTGAGCTGTGCTGAGTTCAGCTCTATCATGTGAAATAAGATATTGTTCATCTTTTAAGCAAGAAAGTTGATCATCCAGAAACATTCCTACAAATAGGCCTCACAGTCAAAGAGTTGGCAAGCAAAAGGCAAAACACATACTTTGAAATAAATCATCACCTTCATAAATCACTCATCACACTGCTACTAAAAATACATATTGACTGTTAGATGAGTGATTTGTTTTCTTGAATTCCCTTCGGTATGAATAAGGTGGTATCTTATTTTAGCAAAAATGAACACCAGGAAAAGTGAAGACTCCCAGGGAAGAGAGATCTGTCTGGACAGTGACACCACTTACCTGCAATGCTGCGTCTCTTTGAGATCAGGGTACCATCAGTGTGGCTGGACTCCCTGCTTCCCTTGGAGTAAGGAACATCTTCTGCAAAGTACAAAAAGTAAAAGGAGAAGGAGTATTGTATGTGTCTGTCAGCTGTGTGTGTGTGTGTGTGTGTGTGTGTGTGTGTGTGTGTGTGTGTGTGTGTGTGTGTGTGTGTGTGTGTGTGTGTGTGTGTGTGTGTGTGTGTGTGTGTATGTGTTCTGATTATGTCTGAGAGAAGACAAACACTCTGCCAAGACACCTGAGCTGCCAAGGTGGTGGTCCAGCCTTTAGCTCACATGTGACAAGACTCGTCCTCATCACTGCCTACTTTATTCATATCCTCAAGCTGGGCAAAAGTCTCTCCCATCTACCTGGTGCAGTTAAGTAAAACTATAAATACACATTGGAAAATTATGTCTTATTTTATTGCTAACTTAAGAGTCTTAGAGGATTGCGTAGGTGGGATTATTTCATAAGAACTCCCAAAATAGATTTTAAATTAGAGGAACATACTGTAGTTTTTTTTGTTTTGTTTTTTTAAATCTGTAGTAGTATTATCAGAGCAACAATTTTTTTGTGAAAATTTTTCATTAAAAAATTATCACATTAACCTCTTTCAGGTAATCAAATTCTCAACTTTATCTAACAAGCTAAGCTCACTGATATACTGTATTTTCAACAAAACAAACATTTAATCTAACTTCACGGAGCACAGTATTAAGGCACACCAGCAAAGGGGCATGTTTTTATGACCTCCCGTATTGCTAGCGGGGCACCGAGCAACAACTCAAAGGTCACAGGTTCATTTCCCTGCGAGCATCCGTACTGATAATCCATATGCCCACACTTCACTGTAACAGCTTGGAGAAGAGTGTCTGTTAAGTGAATCTCAACATAAACATAAATCAGTCAGGACATTCCCCCGCTCTGCAGTGTAACACCTCTCTGATTGACAGGCCTGCTGCCACAGGCATATCAACCGACCATGTCACACACACACACACACACACACACACACACACACACACACACACACACACACACACACAGCTTACTCAGCCTCCATCATCAGAGTCACTGCAGCTCAGGGGATCACAGGGAAGGGAAGGGACCACATCACACCACACCACACATACACACACACAAAAACCACACACACACCACACCACACACACACACCACACCACACACACACACACACACACACACACACACACACACACACACACACATACCACACACACACACACACACACACACACACACACACACACACACACACACCTCATATACACACACACACACACACACACACACACACACACCACATATCCTCCCAGCCGCACAGTCACTGGCGACCCAGGGGGCACGGGGAGACGTAGGAAAGAGACTCACTCTGTGCTGGAGGTGTGTGTGGGGGAAATGTCACCCGTTTCCATGCTCACTACCCCCCGGCAGACTTTTCTTACTGCTGGCCAACACAGCACAGCACAGCACAGTGCCACGACCACATCCTCTCTTCTGCTTTGCTGATGCTGCTGAAGGCTCTAAACGCCCCACCACGTGCCCATGCTCTCTCAGGTGTAGCGCCCACCAGCTCCCGTGTCACACAGTACAACACCTGCCTTCCAAACTGACCACCATTTCCCTTAACTTTACCTGAAGAAGGTCGGATGACCGAAACGTTGTATTAAAGGAATATTTCATGAAAATTGGTTATTCACCGTATTACCTGGACTTACACGTGTGGGCAAAAGCATTTTGGTCTCAGCCCATGTGTTTTCCTAATCTGGCAACCCCAATTTTACCTTTAGCTTAGCATAGGCACTGGAAAGTAAAGTAGCCGATGAGTTTTGCTATCTGGCAACTTTACATTCCAGCGCCTATGCTAGGCTACAACTAAAATAAAGCTAAAGCCGGGGTTGCCAGACAGGGAAAACACATGAACTGAGAACAAAATGTTTATACCCACATATATAACTCTAAGTTAGCGGGTGAATAACCAATTTTCATTAAAAGGTGGAATATTCCTTTAAAGTTTGTTGGTGGAATGGACAGTGTGCGGGATTTCTTTATACTTGAATTGACACAGTACAACA
>JAODXP020000015.1:24339432-24376932 GCA_027497455.2 Sardinella longiceps | reverse complement strand
TGCCCTCCGCTGGGTTGGCTGAGCAAGTACAGCAGAAAGAAAGCTGTAGAGAAATACCAGTGTCTTCCAAGAGAAAGATATAACAATATTTAATATTTTCTGTCTTAACTAAACAAATGTCCATCAGGAGTTAATTGATTCAAGAGTTATTTTTTCGTCAAGCTTTAAAAAGAAGTCTGACAAGCATATACAATAGGCTAAAACAAAATGCAACTGATTCAACTAAGTGGTATTGTCAAATCAGGCATAACAGCTGATGTTTTAAAGCACACACAGACACACACAACAGACACATAGACACACACAGACACAGACACAGACACACACACACACACAGTAACACAGCTTTCCCCAAATGTTTCTCTATCATATATACAGGATTAACATTGCTCTTGAACAGAATAAGACATGCAAGTGTTAAAACTGATGGAAGAATCAGAAAGTATAAACACAAATACTAATCTCTAACCTGCAAACCTCCCCCCAGTGGGAAACCCCACCCCCCTCTGAAGCCTGATCTTCTCCCTCACCTTTAGTGCGTCCTCTGATGACTCCAACTCTGCACCTGAGGGAGAAGGAGAACATCCTCTTCTTCCCCTTCACGCCCCCCGCCGCTCCCTTCTTCAGGGGCTCGGCACGGCTCAGAGCCTGGGGGAGATGCTTGGGGTTCAGCTTGCAGGTAACTCGCCACATTCCGTTCTTCCGGTCTCTCAAGCATCACTGTAAACAAACAAACAATGGGACAGCAGAGAAGCGTCTCTCTCTCTCTCGTTCTTTGTCCCCCTCTCTCCCTCCCTCACCGTCTCTCTCCTTTTCTCTCTCTCTCTCTCTTTCACTATCTCTCTCTCTCCCTTTCTCTCTCTCTCTCTCTCTCTCTCTCTCTCTCTCTCTCTATTTCTCTCTCTCTCTCTCTCTGACACTTCTTTCCCTCGTCTCTCCTCACCATGCAACTTTGTCCCTCTGTGCAGTCCACACGGTCTCCACCCAGTTGGGGGAGATCCAGCATGCCGAGGTGAGGTGACACAGATACTAACATGAGGACTGGCCAACAGATGAAAGATGTAGAATAACAAACAAGTGAAGAATGATGTAATCCCATAATGTAGGAATAAGGACTAAAGGGAGGCAATAGTTAGACAAAGAAACAGTCTATATAGGACACTTTCACAGGGGGCACACTAGCTGAAGATATACTGAAAATGAATAATGAAAATAAATAAATAAATAATAAATAAACATGGGCTTTTTTGGTGCCCTGTGCCAGATATCTTTAGGTGTTTTTTTAGGACTGTAAGTGTCACACAAACACATTTCAAACACGTACACATACTCTTTACATCCATATTTTAAAAAATCAACCATCTACAAAGTCATCATGATATCCTGATTTTTTTTAAAGACTCATAACATGTAGCTGTATAAGAGCAATATATGTCTGTATTGTGTATGGTGGTGTGTGAGTAGCAGACTATGTGTGTGTGTGTGGGTGTGTGTACTGGTGTGTGTAACGCAGTGGCATGCTTCTGGCTGCCATGTTTGCCTCAGACAGATGGACTGGGCAGACCACTGCAGAGATGCAGTCTGGCAAAGCCCTCCTCCACCCATCCAAACAGTCAAGGCGATGCTCACGATATAGGAATGCTTTCCCACAATGTAGGGCAGCGTATGGCATGGCTTGATGCTGAGGATACAGTTCTATGAAGTCCACTTACTCACGTCATGCCTCCCTCTCATTTCTTTCTATCAAGGGTAGGCTACAATTTGCAGGGGCACTGCTAGAAATTTTGGGCCCTATGACAATTTTTTTTTTTGGGGGGGGGGGGCTCAAATATTGATTTCAATATTAAAATTTTCTCTGCCCCCCCCTGCCTGTGCTGGGCCCTTAGAATCATCCTAAATCCTAAATACTAAATACTA
This sequence comes from Sardinella longiceps, assembly GCA_027497455.2. NCBI lineage: Eukaryota > Metazoa > Chordata > Actinopteri > Clupeiformes > Clupeidae > Sardinella > Sardinella longiceps. The sequence goes on along the minus strand of JAODXP020000015.1, from coordinate 24,375,015 downwards.
TTGTATTGCAGGCCCATAGCCTGGAGCCTTCTACGTTAAAGCAAATTGCATCTTGTACTTCCATGCACTAGTCTTTAAATCACTTAACATTCTTAACTTCACATGTCAATGGCCCCATTTTCTCTGCAACACAACAGTATTGTTGGGATGCAGCGTGCAGTAGGCCCTATGATCTCAGTTATGGTGATAGTCATGGCAACTTAATATGCAAAGAAATGTTTTGGATGTAGGCTAAGCTCCTCCTCTAACAATATACCATGAAATAATGTTTTGGTTCATTTGGACTGACATTTGAGTGTGGGTAGAATTTGACTGACTAGAATAAACTCAGACTGACTGGGAAACGTCAGAGCAAGTAGGCAGTACTTCATTCTAAACCGAAAGTGCTGAGATAACGGTAAACAGGTGGCAGTCAATGAGAGGTGGTGGAATCATCCGAAATTTTGGGGTAAGTAGCCTAAGTAAGATAACAGATGTGCGCGTCTACGTTACCAAAATGGCGATGGATGATTGCTTAATACCACTTTCCCTGTTCTGCTATAAAAGTCAAGTGACGAGAAGTTGATGATTAAATCTGTAACTATTTCCTCATTGTCATCACATGATCATTTCTCCTCAGCTAGGCTCGGTTTAGATTCTCTGGGCTCTTCTCTAGAAACGGGCATTATCATGGAGAATCAAAGACTCCTAAGGTGCGTAAAGCTGGGGTACATTTACTTACATTGCATATTAGGCACTACCTTAAGAAACAAGGAGGATATTGTGGTCTGTGTGCAAGCGGTAATAGCCTATCGTTATTAACTCTCTTGTGAAACTGAAAGTTCTAGTTCCTCATCGGCGATCAATCAGTGATCCGTGATATCTCAAAATTGCCAATAACGCTGCCTGTCTATTTCGCAGTGGGCATGGACCCTATTATGGCAGCGACAACCCTGGTTATTGTCCATCAACACCTGCGGCTCCAGGTAAGTAGACCTGTCATCCATAATACTGACTACTCTGCAGTGCTCTGAGTGCACATAAACCAGAAAACCTTGGCCTCTTTTGTTGTGTATGATGATCAGACAGTATTGCTCCAAGAATCTAACAGCGTCTTGCGGATGGCTTTTCGGAAGAGGTACATTTAACAGGGTTCCCACGCGTCCTGGAAAACCTGGAAAACCTGAAATTTTAGAGGTGGCCTTTCCAGTCATTGAAAACACCTGGAAATTGGCTAAAATGTTAAAATGTCCTGGAAAAATTCTGTACTGACCTGGAAAATTATAATTCATTTAGCCACTCATTCAGATTCGCAGACACCTTGCTGCTTTTTGATAAGCCTGGGAGATACATTTGTCTGGTTTGTATTTTTAAAATAGAATAGTATAGTACAGTATATAGTTTCAGAATTGGAAGATATACGAACTTCCTTACTTTTTATTGGTCACATGTGGGTTGAATCTTTTTAACCTTAATCATTTCTCACTTGTGAATCGCTAGACCTTCTGTATAAAAGAAAGTGTTGAACAAGGAGCTGCTTTATTACCATCTTGAGCTGGCTGGTGTTTTTTGATAGTTTAGTTGGTTTGACCAAATGTTCATTCTAGTTACTAAAGTCCTTTACTGCAAGTCCCTCACTCACCTGCCATCTTGGAAATGTTATTTTAGCTCTAGACTTGCAAGTCAAATTTCCATTAAAGCGAAGGTCACTTTTCAACGTTAGCCCTGTTGCACGCATCTGCTGACTGCACTAGATAGCGAGTACAAGAAAAGAATCTGGCCAAGGCAATGTGGTCACAGACAAATGTAAATTCCAGATGGGTTTCTGGATCACCTATCGACACCAAAATTGAATCAGTTCTTACAGTACATGTATGTGTCCCAATATACAGGTTGCCCAAAATTTCCATCCAAATCTGTGCAGTACTTTTCAAATTATGTTGTACACAGACAGATACACAGACGCAGGCAAAAACACAACCTCCTTGGTGGAGTTAACAACTTTGAACACAAACACACAGGTGGACAACCAATTTGCATTGAGTCAATAGCACCTAATATCTAGCCTGGCACGCCCTCCCAGTGTGGTAACACCTTCGGCATTGCTGTCGCTGGCCTGGCCAGCTGCTGATCGGGCAGGATTTCTGAATTCCCCTCGACGGGGGAACTGCCCCCTCTTGGTCGAGAACCAATCAACTTTAAGCAGCTCCGACGGCTCTAGTCCTGTTCAGGCAATTCCCTTCGCGTCACATACGTCAGAGGAAAGAGTGGTGTGATTGGTTTTGCTTCGGCACAGCATTTTCTAACATCGACCAGTAGCAAACCAAGGCATTTCAGGGAGGCGGGTCAACCATGCGTTTTGAGAAACTTTGTTATACGGGCTCCTGGTCAGACCAAAGTCTCGTAGAGCTTTGAAAGTCGATGGCAATCAGGCTACCTAATATCTTACTTTAGGTTTTGAATGTTATATGGATCCATTGACTCAATGTTTGCGTTCGGGCTATGTTATTTCAAATTCTTTAATTCCACTCGCTATTTAGCGCAGTCAGCAAACTTGTACAACAGGCCTATGCTGGAATTAGGCCTACACCAAACCTTTACTTTAAAAGATTCTAAACATGAATTTGCTCACTACGCCTATCACCACTGGCCAGTCAGTCATACCTCTTTCTAATGCATATGTATAGCAATAAAGGAAATTCTATTAGTATGTTGTTGTATCATTGCTTCGAGAATTGGTGTATTGTTGCTCCGATAACATTAGCCTACACCCCGATCCGTGTCCTTGAATTTGAGGGGAAAAGCCTTGAAATGTCCTGGAAAAGTCCTTAAATTTGATGTTGAAGAAAGAGTGGGAACCCTGTCATGGAGAATCAAAGACTCCTAAGGTGCGTAAAGCTGGGGTACATTTACTTACATTGCATATTAGGCACTACCTTAAGAAACAAGGAGGATATTGTGGTCTGTGTGCAAGCGGTAATAGCCTATCGTTATTAACTCTCTTGTGAAACTGAAAGTTCTAGTTCCTCATCGGCGATCAATCAGTGATCCGTGATATCTCAAAATTGCCAATAACGCTGCCTGTCTATTTCGCAGTGGGCATGGACCCTATTATGGCAGCGACAACCCTGGTTATTGTCCATCAACACCTGCGGCTCCAGGTAAGTAGACCTGTCATCCATAATACTGACTACTCTGCAGTGCTCTGAGTGCACATAAACCAGAAAACCTTGGCCTCTTTTGTTGTGTATGATGATCAGACAGTATTGCTCCAAGAATCTAACAGCGTCTTGCGGATGGCTTTTCGGAAGAGGTACATTTAAGCCCAGACACATCACACACACTGATGCAAAGGTCCATATAGGTGTGGAGGACCGCCACCTTGCGACGATTACATTACATTACAAACCCATGACAGTCAGTCCCTTCCGTATTTACATTGCTCTACTACTCGCTGACCCCGAAGAAGGAGGCAGTCAGTCAGCCCTTAGCTGTGATTTGGAAACATCTAAGGACAGTGGTAGGCTAGTGAGCGAATTTCGGCATAAGAGTGGAAGAAGTTACTTCCACAGTTGGATAGACAGACCATGTACGACCCACAGGAAAGTCAAGGTAAGTCATCAAGACAAGTTACAAAATGTAGCCACTAAAGTTAAACATCTCGATCGTAAATTATCGAAACAGCTGACAAGGATACAGGTTACGCGCAGCGGAATGCCTACGCACCTCTAGAATTTTTGATTAAAACTATTTCGATTTAAAATGATCCATTTACATCACAACAGTTAACGTTAGGTGCAGCGATTCCGCAAACGATTCCGTGTAAGTTTGGACAGAATCGAGAAGATTTAGCCTATACTCTGCGGTTGAAGGGGCTAGATCAGCGCATCATGCGATTGACAAGGAGACTTTTTTCCCGGGCTTGCTTGAATTAGTTTTAAAAACTTGTTTAAACTTTCTTTCAAATTTCAATTTCCTTAAGCCTACATTTAGATTTCTTAGAACATAGAGCCAAAGTATCTCTAAGGTCTTAGAACATAGAGATACCTAGTAAGTAGCCTATAGTTGACCTTCCTTAGATTCCACACAAACTGGTTTGTATGGTTTTGGTTTTTTTTGTCCCAGCCATGTTCGCCCCGCCCGTGTCAGACCCCAGCGCACCTTCTGCGCCTCCTGCCAGCATGTTTGACAACGTCCCGGGCTACGAGGGAACGGTAATGGGAGGAGGTGAGTTCAGTGTGATTTCACTGTGAGTCATTAGGGTATTGTGTATGAATATAACTTGATTCTTTTGTTATAATCGTTTTTTTTTTAATTGTTATTATCAATTTATTTTTATTATATTTGCAGGTGGATTTCTGCCTCCACCAATGCCAACTGTGCCAGCAGCCATGCCTGAACCAGGGCCAACACATCCAAACTGGAAGTAAGGTCTCTACACACACACACACACACACACACAGACATACGCAGACACACACCTCCATCTTCTGCTGCTACTTCTTTCTTAATGTCTTTTTAATCCGAATTTCACGATAAAGTAGTAAGACACTGGTATAATGATATGGGTTTCCAAGGAATTGAGATACTGGTAAAAACAATGTAATGAAAAATATTAGATGAAAATTCAGCAGATAACCCGGAAGCCCTGACGAGCCTGAAGCTCTGACCAGTTGTTAGATTTTGGATAAAAACACAGTTTGAGTTAAACAGAGAGACCCAGAGACCCAATTTAAAAGTACTTTATATTGATTCTTTGCAAAGAGGGAGAAGAGTATACAGACATTTCTGCAACCAACTCCACAGATGGAGTGGAAAAACAAAGCTAACCTACCTGTTGAAGCGAGAAACAGTCAGACATGGGATAATGTGTTGTTTGACTGAAGTGTGACCCCAACCCAACTCAAGAAGACAACCACATAGCCTTCTCCAGAATCACATCTGAATGTCTATTTCTCGGAACCCAATGTTCTGTGGTTTATCAATGTTTACTAAAATCAATTGTTACCAATTGTCACCAGTAGACCACAGCATAGCAAAGTAGTGTGTATGACTACAAATGACTAAAATGTTGAAGCAGTATGTTTATGCAAGTGGCCACATATTGTATACATATTGCCCCCCCCTCCCCCCCTTCCCCAACACTAAGTTACCAGTAACCATTTGCATGTGACTAATAACCATCCTTGAATCTCTCCTTGAATCTCTCCTTTTATAGTCATTGGAGCACATGCTTATATAAATATATAAATATATGTAAGATGTAAACAAGACATTAGTGTACTACATAAGCAAATTTGCTTATATAGTACACTAATGTCTTGTTTACATCTTACATACTTTGATACAATTTTGCAGCCTTGCTGAATATTTCTGAATGGGGCCCAGTCTGTCTTTTTATTTTTTGGTGTTTGTCACCAAAACAATTGATTCCATTGAAGGTTATGTTCATTTTCATGTTCATGAATGTCTCTTCTTTCCTCTCTGCAGCATTCCGTCAATCACAGAGGAAACGGCCAAAGATGCTTTCGCCATGTTCGCTTCCAGCAACTGTTGCTACAGCTCGGCCCCAGCTAAAGATGGTGTTATTACAAGAATGGACGCTTTCAACACCTACAGGGTGTGGGTTACACACACACAGACACACACACACACACACACACACTTCAAACACAAAGCCTCACACCCACAATGTCCACATATACATATAAAAGCAAGCAGCAATCAGTCCTCCAATATACAAATATTTTTGCCATTTCAGTATCGCCTAGAGACTTTCAGTGAATCGAGATCTACAGAGTGGAGTCAGGAACCCTATAATGGTAAAAATCATGTTGATCAAGTTTTGATATATCATGTTCTTGTGGTTCCACATACATGTATTTATATTTTGCTTACAATTCTTCATATCAATTCTTTATAGTCTTCAATTCATTTTGCTAACACCTTTTCCTTGAAACCTGTTAAGAGTGTGGAAAATACAGAAGACTTTTCCTCAAAAGTGCAATAATTAAAGGATAGCTCCAGAGTAAGTTTAAGCATAACCCTGTTGCATGAGCCTTTAATTCACATGGAATGAAAGAATTTTGAACAGCATAGACCTAATACAAACGCGAAACACGTTAAATTGTATCAATAGCACCTCAGATCTTACTTTTGGTTTCGAATAATCAGTTTCCATTGATTCAGTGTAAAGTGCTTGTTCGCTTCTGCGTTCGCGTTTGTTCTATGCTGTTCCAAATTATTTTGTTCCACTCGCCAACTGTTGCATTCAGCATACTCCTTCAACAGGGCTATGCTTGAATTCACTCCGGAGCTATCCTTTAAGCCCTTATTTTCTAGTAATAAATAATATGTTTCTTTGAGTTAATTTCTCTTGTTTATGTATGTGCCAGGGCAACCTGTTGATGCATTCACACAAGCAGTCCCAGGCCCATGGGACATTGCTGCTCAAGCTCCAGCTTACTTTAAGGATCATACACAAATTATCAGAGTGCCCTATACTTCATCTGTGAAGGTATTCTCTCTCTCTCTCTCTCTCTCTCTCTCTCTCTCTACAGTGACCTCTCTCTCTGTACTTGACAAACTTGTGTAATGCATTCTGTTGTTTCACTGATGACTCGGCTTTTAGGGTAATGTCTGAATTACCCATAGTTGCGTAATGTCAGTGCGTAAACGTCCGGTTAGTTACTGGAAGTCTGAAAGCGATCTCTCTCTCTCTCTCTCTCTCTCTCTCTCTCTCTCTGTCTGCCACACTCTTTGTCTCTGTCTTAAATCTTTAAGTTGTCTATGTGATTTTTTTTTGATGGATTCTATGGAAGAGTTGTCTAATCACTTGTCTCTGTGGGCAGAATTGCTATGCTTGTCTTGGGATGGGGAGAAGTCCTTGCAAAGACTGTGCAGGAGCAGGGAATGTGAGTATGACACAGAATCAACACATTACCTTAGCTAGATATAGTACTTCCATATTCTCTGCATATTACACTGCACTACACTACACTCACTAGACTTTACTACTTATAACACACAGTATCTGGCTAGCAAAAAGATTTCCATAGCGGTTGTCACAAACGGCCCAAATCTGGTGTTCATTTTATTTTCTTAATATCATTTCTATGTTTGATCTGGATCAAAGTGATCAGATTCACAGTAGAAGTCACATATTGCTATGTGGCATTTTGAACAACTACTGTACGTCACAGATGGCAAAACATGGGATTCCCAAATCTTGATTATTTGGATACTGTTTGAAAAACTGGGCCCTGGTTACAAAGCTCTCTGTGGTGCCAAGCTCTCTTTACATGGACTTATTCAAAGTACTTTTAAGGCTTATTTTTTCTGTTTCTGTTCCAACAGAAAGTTTGCTGGGTGTGCAATGGTTCAGGATTTCGCCTTGGAGATGATCGCTGCACGCACTGCAATGGCCGAGGAAGAGAGAAGTAAGTTTTTACAAACACTCTACTTAATAATTAAGGGATTGGAAAGTAAAAGAGAACATTGTCTGTTGCCGAACCGTTTCCTTACTGGAGGTTGTCTTGGTCTAGCCTGATTTGACCGTCCGTTTTCACATCATTTCACTTCGTGCAAAGCGTCTGAAACATCTCCATTGGCAATCGTTTCCTCTCTAGAGGGCACTATGTGCCATGCAGTGCTTTAAATGTTTTGCTACAGTTTGTATAAACATATATGTAGAAAATGTTTTGTCTGGGCGCAATAGCGTGGCTGAACTGTGTTCGCCGAATTTGGCCCGTACAGATCAGTGTTGGAGAAAACGGATCTGCATTATGCTCTTCCTGACTATCTGGTGGAACGAAATGAAATGACCAGCTCTGGTGACCAGTAGTTCGCCTGGCTAGCCTTGGTGGTCTGGTGCCTATCCAGTGTATGACTTTCATTTGCACCAAAGTAGTTGACAATGGCTCAGCATTACTGAATGGCATATGAAATGCATGCTTCTTACCATACATCCCTGACTGTTCATATTTTTGACCCACTGTATTATCACAGTGTTGTCATCATCATCATCATCATCATCATCATCAATTTACTGTACTGTATATGACTTATGTCAAGTCAAGTTCAACCATATACACTCTATACAGTGAGACAAAATGGTGTTTCACCAGATGACACAAAGACATTCTGGAGGTACGGGCAATTTCGGTGCAGAACCTTTTGCCTAAAGGTAGTAGGAAGAGAAGGGAGTGGGATGGATGTGTTGTGTTGTGTTCTTTTCACAGACAGCAATTGTTTTAGATGTCAAAGAGGGTGGGGAGCGAGTCTCCAGTGATCTTTTCAGCTGTCTGCACCATCCACTGCAGGGCCTTTCGTTCTGCAGCAGAGCAGTTTCCAGACCACGCTGTGATGGCACTGCTGGGGATGCTCTCAGTGGTCCCTCTGTAGAATGTAGAATGCAGGATGGGGGAGGGGAGGTGGGTTTTCCGCGGCTTCCACAGGAAGTACAGATGTTGCTCGGCTTTCTTGGTGGTATTTGTGGAGTACATGTGAGGCTGTATGTGATGTGGATGTCCAGAAATATAGTGCTCTGAACTATCTCAACTAAAATACCATCATTCTAATTCTATATTACCACAATTCTTTATTCAGGGGAACTTTTTAACTGAGCTTTAAGCTCTTTTTCAGCAATGCCCTTATAAGCTACTTTAGTACAATAAGAAAAATAATCAAAGTAACAATGAACAAAAAGTCAAATGACACCAAAAACAAATAGAAACATATAGAGGAATAAAAAACATCATCAACCATACATAAATATATGTATACTGTCTATAAAGGACAATACTGTTTAAAACAATGCCTATGCCATAACCTTAAAAGAGATACAAATGTTTGTCTGTATGTGTTTTTTGTGCATCCACAGCTGCAGTCGCTGTCATGGTCAGGGCTCCAGTGACTGTCCCACATGCCACGGCAGGAGACAGATCCTGGTGTTCATCAACCTTACAGTCAAATGGTGAGCGATACCACCCCATCATTCCCAGACACATTGGTGCACACACAATACCGTAATGTCCAGACTATAAGCCGCGGTTTATACATTGATTTTGCAAAATTTCTTCCGAGGTTAAAACAGGGGGGCAGTTAATATGGTGTTAATATGGTTTGGGTTTTTTTAACTTGCATAAAACACTGTCCTGCGGCTTATACACAATGCGGCTTATATACGGGAAATTACTGTAGTACTTCATGATGGTCAGTGTAATAATGCGATGTGTCTTGTGCTTGCGTTGCAGGAAAAACAATACTGATGAGTACGTGGTAGAGCAAGCCAGCGGTCTGAAAGTGGATAATCTCAGTAAAGTATCAGGAAAGGAGATGTTCAAGGATTCCCAGTATCTGGTGAGAAACAGTCTCAGTGTCTTGCCTAGTCTCAATGTCCGCCCTTACACACATGTGCGCATTCACGCTAAGTTTGTGAGTGTTTAGTGTCCCGCTGTGAAAATCTGCAAAATGGCTGCAGTGCATCACCCTGGTGCATGCTACTGTACACATTGGTGGTGGTTAATGAGGTGCTACTTCCACTGTAAAAACGCTTTGAGTGTCTTGAAAAGTGCTATAGAAATGTAAGGTGTTGGTATTGTTGTTGTTGTCGATGTGACATCCACATCCTGTGGTCATGAAAGATCAAGTTTAAGGGTTTTGGGGCTTCCCAGTTGTCTTGGCTAAAAGTCCTAACCTTCTGCCCCCCCAGACCTACTGTAATTGGCTGATTCATTCATTCATTCATTCATTCTCTCCCTCTCCACCTCAAACGTGTGTATAGTGTGTGTTCTGGCACATACGCAACAGTGTGCTTTACCTACTGCAGATGATGCTATAGATTGGTTAGTGAAGTCCCCCTCACTAGTGCCATTATTCTCCCAGGTGCTTGCTAAGTGCTGACTGAAACGTATGGAGCTAAGCACTTGTTTTTTTTTTTTTTTTGACGTAAGCACCTGTGAGAATACTACCCTAAATGCCTTTAAAGACGTTATTTAGGGGGTATTGCAAGTAGGTGGTGAAGTGATAAACCTGGCTAAATTAACCTAGAGAAAGCTGTAAAGCTGCTAATAGAGAGAGGAGTCTGCTGGCTTTGGTTAGTTAGGAGAATCAAGAGTCGAGGCTCCTCTGTTACAAGGTTTGCGACTACTCTAAGCTTAATCTCGGAATACCCCCATAATGTAATTTGTTGTTGGTGGTGTTGTGTTGTGTTGTGTTGTGTTGTGGACACTCCGAGTGGTCTAACTGTGCATGTACTTTATGTGGGCGTGTGGTTAGGTGTATCCTGTGAGAGGCTTTCCTGATCCTGCTGTGGTTGGGGCATCAGAGAGATTGGTGAGAGAACATGTTGCCAACTACTCTCAAACCTCACGCATCTTGCAGCAGGTAATGGAAATGTGTGTGTGTGTGTGTGTGTGTGTGTGTGTGTGTGTGCCAACTACTCTCAAACCTCACGCATATTGCTGCAGGCAATGGAAATATGAGTGTGTGTGCGTGTGTGTGTGTGTGTGTGTGCGTGTGTCTCAAATCAGTGAGTTTGAAATACGTTTCCTACTTTTATTGTGTTTGTATGTGTTGTTTCAGCGTCATACCATTGAATTGATCCCCATTACTCGAGTGAGCTACCAATGGAAGGGAACGAACTATGTCTATTTTGTCTTTGGGAATGAATTCAAAGTGAGTGCTGATGACTACCCTGCCAAGTGTTGCTGCTGCTCTATATTGTAACTGCCTACCAAGAAGACCGCAATACACTTTTCTTCCAGTAAGGGGCGACCAAAAATAGTCCATTTGTTGTATGTGGGACATGCCACTATGTCAATGATGAGAGATACCTGGATGATATATACAGTAGGAGGCACAGAGAAGTCTGACATCACAATATATCTTTATTTTTGTATGTATGAAATAAAACAGTGCACAAACAATGAAATTGCATTAATAGCCGTTTTAGCATATACTGACACCACTGTAAGAAGTATTTGCAAATGATTTTTGTTACACTTGAACACCTTTGTTACTGATTTTTTTATAAGCCTCACTTCAATGGAAATATCTTATCCGTTAGTGGATAGCTGAACTGTGAACAGATGTCCTGCCATTATATTACCTAATCAGCTGCAGTTATCTAGTTAGATGTACTTAGAGCTTCACAAAACACACATAACGTGACACCCATTTTTGTTACACACAGCATAAATTACTGAGCTGGGGGTTATTCTAAAGGTGTTAAAGTGATTGAACTGGTAAGTTCAGCTAAAGGTAGTGGTAAACCTCGTAAACCCAAGTTTGCCACTGAACCACCTAATAGAATATCACCCAGACCATCAACAACTTTACTTACATGTGCAAAGAGCTATACATTTGTATGCCTAATTCTTTTCTACATCATACAGAAAGACTCATTTTGTGATTCTGCACAATCACAAAAAGATCATGGAAGAATGTCTACAGTAGCCTGACATAGCCCGACCATAATACTGCTGTTCATCCGTATTCATGGTCTGGAGGTTCTTTAACCTGGCGCGATTATACTGCGGGGGGGAGGGCATTCACTTTTGGTTTGAAACAATTGGACAGCTCGTCTAATCAGCGTCACTTATTGGCCGGTAGACTCTCTACCGATATAAACGCGCCCAAGAGGACCGTTCCCAGACCATGGATACGTATGAACATTCGTATTATGGGCGAGCTATGTCAGGCTATGTCTACAGTACATGGGATATTGATTTTTTTTATTATTATTTGTTTGATTGTATCACTTGTTTGCTTACACCAAAGATCCTGACATTTAAGAATGTTTATTTGTATCAATATGCTAATGAACTTTATTGCCTGTTATTAGTAATTAATACCGTAATTTCCCGACTATTAGCCGCGCTTATGCATTGATTTTGCAAAATTTCTTCCACTATGAGGTTAAAACAGGGGGGCAGTTAATATGGTGTTAATGTGTGTTTTTTTTTGCATAAAACACTGTCCTGCGGCTTATACACAATGCGGCTTATATGCGGGAAATTACTGTAATGTCTATGAGGATCATTTGGTACTCTGCTATCATACCTGATACTCATGATTTACCTTGCAGTTGGTCATGGTATGGCGGCTTTGTGGACCAACTGAATGTACATAGCAAGAAAAAACAATGTTACTGGCTTTACAACTCATGGAGAAATGTATATTGATGCTGATGTATAAGACAGTATCCACATAGTAGTATTGACAATTGTCCTGAGTGTAGTGAGTGTAGAAGGTCTACAAAGCAATGCCCACCAATGGCTACCTTGCAGTTTTGAAATAAACGTTTGTCCCAACAAGCAAATGCTAGTATTGCAAAAGACTAAATGATTAAATAAAACAAGTCTCAATATTGTTAGTTCTGTTTCTTAATATGAATATTGTGATAACTGATTACTGACTTAAAATGCAATACTATAGGGTTATAATTAACAGTAAAATTGATATTTTGTAGCTGTATTGACAATTATTTCTAATGGTAAAAAAATGCTTTTTATAGTAAAACATGTTTTCTGGTCATTGTGCTTGAGGAGTAATAGTTCTGTGAAGACCTTTGGCACTTTGATCCCTTTTGACAACCATTTTGACAGTGCTAATCATCATGTTATTAGCGCTATAAAGAAGGTATCTGATTTACTGCAGTAGCAGTAAGTATCTGCATGGTGAATGTTTAACAGTAAGTACTGTACTTAATCATGAATTGGTAAGTCTTATGAAAAGCTATAAAACTTCTCGTAGTCCACTTCCCTGATGAAGATCCCATGATAGAAACAGTATTTTTCTCTTAAAAAAATGCTTTTGAAGCAGAGTGCAGGTCTTTCTCTTTCCAACATTTTGTTTTGGCACTTACTGAATGGGTTTGGATGTGCACCTTATCCCATGCTTCAATACTGGGACTGAGCCGAGATCCGCTGGATATTAAGACCTTGAGATATTGACACTGATATTGAAACTCTCCTACACTTCCTACCTGGGGTTAGATATCTGTGCGGAATACTAGTGTGCTGTTCTTCATCCTTTGTTTGTAGTGCTCATCAAACTTCTCATTCTGTGCCACAGTGAAATGGTTCTTCCAGTCACCAACTTTTCCTGTAGATAATTTAACAGAACAGAGAGATGAGAATGACAAAACATCTGAGTATTCCAGGGTGGCAGTTGGGTCAACCCCAGAGTCATGGATCTACTCAGGTTTCTTGCTTAGGAAGGGAGTTTCCTTGTCTCTGTTGCTCTTGGGTGCTCATTGTTGGTGCCCCATCTCGCCCCAGCCGCTCGCCTGATCCATCAGCCAACCAACCATCCTAAGGCACATTTCTTCCTTTTGAGGATATTTTGGGAGTTTTTGCCTTTAGTCAGACAGGACAGTGTAGAGATGACAGTAAACAATTGGGTGAGATCGATCGGGTGGGATCAGGAATGCCCCAGCGCCGCAACCCCATCTGCGTCACCGTAATCACGATCAACGCTCTAGCCACTGAGCCACAGCGCATCCTAAGGCACATTTCTTACTGTACCTCTGTACTTTGCACAAATAGGCTGACACCAGACATAATATCACTGCATTTTTTTTTACACCAATAATCAGAAGCATGCAACAAATAAATCCTTGTATCCTTGGTATATGGACGCATATCCTTTTTTACTGACCTTTACGCATGAAGGGAGATACTTTGAAATCCATGACGGGGATGGTGGAGTAGTTGGCCATGGGGTTTGCCTTCATGGCGTCAAACTGCACACCTCCTCTGATTCGTTCTCTCTCCTCTAATGTGGTGGATAAACCCAGGAAGGAACAGAGACGCTCCAGCTCACGGCCTGTGTCCTGATGTGCACACACACACAAACACACACAAACACACATATACACTTAGGCAATGACACTTAGTACAAATACTATACCGTCCTGGTGCTAAGTACTGTAACATGAGGGCCATATAAATCAACACCCCCCTCCCCAGCAGCACACACACACACACACATGATATAATGTTGATATGATGTAGTTTTTATATTCATTCACAGTTGTCTCTGATAATAATAAAACACCTGTTAGTTACACATACCTCGATTAGATCTTCATAGAACAGGTACAGAATATTAGAGTGCGTCTGCTTCTTTTCCCACCAGCCAGTCACATGGTCATACCAGGGCCCAAATACATCTGATAAGAACAGAGGAAGGTTTATGAGTTCACACACATCCATTTGCACAGTCCACTAGGGTGCCAAATCATTAGTTCAAGGATTTGATTTGGTTGGTTCTAAGTGGATTAAGTGATTAGTGCACTCATCTGTTTATGCATTTCGCTCTTGATTTAAAAGGAAAGCTCCGGAGTGAATTCAAGCATAGCCCGTTTGTACGAGCCTGCTAAATGCACAAGGTAGCGAGTGGAACAAAATAATTTGGAAGAGCATCGACCGAACACTGAGTCAACGGCATTGAGTCAACGGTACCTCAGATCTTACTTTCGGTTTTGAGTAATCAGTTTCCATTGATTCAGTGTAGAGCGCTTGTTCGCTTCTGCGTTCGCGTTCGGTCTATGCTGTTCCAAATTATTTTGTTCCACTCGCTAACTAGTGCATTTAGCAGGCTCGTTCAACAGGGCTATACTTGAATTCACTCCAGAGCTTTCCTTTAAAGACTTACTTTTCCCCTCCATGAATCTCTCAATGTAGCTGTTCCAGTCTCCGGGCTCCGGTTGTACCTTGTTCATGCGATCGAAGTGGAAGTAAGACACTGCGTTGTCTTTAGCATTACGGGCCACATACACCATCTGTGATTGAAGTTTGGCAAGGGGAGAGCAAAGAGAGACATCATTAGCCTGATGTTTCAAGGTTTTGTGAAATAGTGTCAGATGCTTGCTTTATAATAGCCTGACATAGCCCGCCCATAATACGAATGTTCATCCGTATCCATGGTCTGGGAACGGTCTTCTGGGGCGTGTTTACATCAGTAGAGAGTCTACCGACCAATAAGCGAAGCTGATTATACGAGCTGTCCAATCGTTTCAAACCAGAAGTGAATGCCCTCCCCCCGCAGTATAATCGCGTCAGGTTAAAGAACTTCCAGACCATAGAATACGGATGAACAGCAGTATTATGGTCGGGCTATATCAGGCTAGCTTTATAAGGCTCTGTGAATCAAAATCAGACTGTAGTTCCCTACCCTGCAGTTCTTCTCCCAGAATCCTTTAGGAACAAGCTGGACAGGTAGATGGGTTTTAATAAGGCGTGGAGAGGTGGATAGCTTATCAGCCAGCTCTGTCCCTACATGGAAAATGAGTATGCATATTTAGTATTATAAGTTCTGCAGTACATAGAGTTTTGAGACTCTTTAGTATGAATTAATGTGCTTTCTGCAGACCAATATAGAAATATAAGATTACTTTTACAGCAATTTAATTACCAATTCATATGTGTGTGTGTGTGTGTGTGTGTGTGTGTGTGTGTGTGTGTGTTGGGCCGGCTCAAACCTTTTTGCTGCACTATAGGCCAGATTTGATTTTTACTCTCTCTTTTCTAAATACAGAAGAATAACTGAAGGGGAAAAAAGTATTGCAATGCCCCCCTGACCCATGGTGTGTGTGAGAGTAAGCGAGAGAAAGATTGTGAGTGTGTGTGTGTGTGTGTGTGTGTCACAGTCAGGGGTTTAGCACCAAATTCTGGGCTTCCCTTACCACCTGGAATACAATGTCCTCCTCAGGGGCCCTCTTCCACTTATGGCCCCAATAACTCATCCCCCCCAAAGCCTCCCCCCCAGCTAGGATGCCCCTGGTCACAGTGTGTATGTGTACCTGTATGCATCACAGGAACAGCAAACTCCAAGAAGGGCACTCTCTCATAGATGGGCAGAGTGGTCTGTCTCTCTGGCATGACTTTACCAAAGTACAGCAAGTCGAGGATATAGGACACCCATGTTGTTCCTGAAAAGTGTATTTTTATTTGCTTGTTAATAGTGCACAAAACTACTAATTCAGGATATGGCTATAATAATGTAAATGGGTGAAACAACATTAAATAGGATTAAACAGAAAATCATGATAGGAATGGAATGCACTCTAGAGATTTAAATGTAGCAAATAAAAAACAACTGCATGGAATTCACTTTGCCACACAGACTCTTGAACACATTCTGAAGAAAACTTGTAAATTGTAGCCTATGCTATTGGAAGTGGGTTTTCATGTTTTCACATTAGTTAGAACTTCTAGTAGTCTTTCACATCATCGATATTTCCCATTTTTAAAAATCAGACATACAAAAACCTCGCATAGGCTAAATTTATATAGCCCTAGGTTACAGTCTAATAGGCTACACAACACACACCTGCCTTGGGATAAGTTGCGATGAGGATATCGTCCGGTCGAGTGCAAAAGTCTTGAACTTTTTGCCAGTTATCTGTAAAGTAGTTTATCATCGATATGCCTTCAAAGTCGAACATCTTGGGTCTATCCATTGCCTCCATCTGGGTAATAAAATTAAAACATTATAAGAAGAACGACAGGCTATCATAGGCAGTTTTCACTACTGCAGGAATGCAGGAATTTCTATGACAGATGTCTGAAATTAAGCGAGGAGAGAGACGACCCAGCTGCGATATATTTTTTTTCTCGACAGCAGCGGTTTTCGAGTTTTATCTACAAGATTTCGTTTAGAGTGTAGTTTGCTTTCGGTTTAGGCCTACGATGATTATTTTTGACGTACAAAATTAGCTTGCATCGTTTTGTCTTTTCAATCGAAGTTGCATTTAATCTTTTACTGTCAAACTCTTGAATTAATATGCAAAACATCAACGAGCAAAAATCTTGATTCATACCTCCTCTAGTCGGTCTGCTGACATACCGGCAGATGAAATAATTTATTCAGTCAAGTTGCCGCTTGTTAACTCCCTTCTTCACTTCACAACCTAGACAAGGCTAGCCTATGTACAATAGCCTATGTTTGGCTGCTGGCCTTCCTCATTTCATATTTCATACTCTCTCTCTCTCTCTCTCGCTGTCTCTCTCTTTCTGGTGTAGGGTTACATAAGTGTGTTGGTTCTTTTCTGCCCCCTCCTCTTTGGTCACTTTGCTCAACTTACAAGGGCTTTTCAGTAGAAATTTAGCCTATTCAACTTTTTTCAAGTCTATCCAACTCTAGACTTTCGTATGATATATTTTTAATTTAGCATCTACAACATTTTTCATCCAAAAAAAAAAAGTGTTGTCTGATTCAACAAACATCAGTGAAACTGGTGGGGATCCTGTGTTCTGTGCTCTGTGTTTTGCATGCAGGTTCATCCCAGGGGAACAACACACACACACACACACACACACACACACACATTCCAGATTCTCCCTTTGGACCTCTCCTGGCTCGACCCATACTTGTCTTCCTGTCTAAAGTTCAGCACCAATGTTTTGAAATGCTCCACCTCTCCTGTTCTGTCCTGCTTCTCATCCGCTTATAGTGCCCTGGCCTGGCTTACTCCTTTTCTTTCAGTTGCTCCAGACAAACTTGGCTCTTTATCAAAGGACATTAGCAGCCAGCTGAATGAATTTCTCAGTGATCAGTGGCCTATTACAAATTTTGTGTGTTTTGTCTGAGTAAGTGTGCGTGTGTGTGTGTGTGTGTATGTGTGTGTAAATCAGACACACACATGAGCCAAGGTGCGTGTGCATACATGCTTCTTGGAGTACAGTGAGTAAGAAGAAAATGGGCGTATTCAAAATCAGGTTGGTTTTTTTTACCCTTTTCCCGCTCCTTTTCTCTCTCACGCAACTTAGGTCATGGATGAAAGTACCTTAAGGAAAGAGCACTCTCAAATGTAGGGCATCCCATCCCAAGAGCAAGCCCTAAATCTTATACTTTTGTGTTTTTTTCATCCAAAAAATTCCTGGCATTCCATTTGGCAGATGCCATGTTTTTTTGGAGACAGGTGAAGGGAATATGATTTTTTTTTAACTAGGCTTTTGCCTTTATTGTGACAGGATAGTGGCCGTAGAAATCTAGATGAACTCTAGCGGCGGCAAAAAGATTTGCTCAGCCAGTACGTCTAGTAACAAGCCATAGGGAGTTTGATTGGTCAGACAAATTGGTTTCCACTAATCAAAATGCTCTATGTGTTTAGAGCAGGCTTCGCCGAAAACAACAGTCTTTTGAATTGGTGTTACATGCTTGTTCCTCTGATTGGTCATAGGCTATCCTATTACGTGCTGAGGCCAGGCTGACAGGATAGCGAAAGGAAACAGGAAGAGAGTGGAAGAGAGAGATTATGTGGGACTCAAACCCCATGGGCACCTGACTGTTTATCTCCCAGGCTCTGTATCCAGCTGCACCACAATGCCCCTCAACATTTGTGCTTTTGAAGATTTGTTTGGTTTAAGTGACTGATGCATGGTTAGACTATAGTTGGTTTGGTGGTCAGCATACACTATGTTGCGGAAACTTGAAGTTTCGGTCTGAGCGGAATACACCCAATCCCTTGGTAATCTAGATCTTTTACAATGCACGACATATTGAGGTCAGTTATATTATATGATTAGCAAAGTGGGAAAACTGATCAGCTAGTTCTAGATAGGCCTACACCCAGCAATAGGAATGGGGTTAAACATTGAGAACCATCTCAAAGGTTCAGAGAAACTTGATTACAGGGTACCAAAAACATGTTAGACCTGTCACCTATTGTGGTCAAGCTCCACGTTTTGTGCCCTGGAGATTCTGTCAAAGGAGGGGCCGAGAAATTGCTGTCTCCATTTGCTGCAAGGCTTTTGTTTCAAAGACTGTGCAGGAGCAGGGAATGTGAGTATGACACAGAATCAACACATTACCTTAGCTAGATATAGTACTTCCACATTCTCTGCACATTACACTGCACTACACTACACTCACTAGACTTTACTACTTATAACACACAGTATCTGGCTAGCAAAAAGATTTCCATAGCGGTTGTCACAAACGGCCCACATCTGGTGTTCATTTTATTTTCTTAATATTTTTTTTATCATTTCTATGGATCTGGATCAAAGTGATCAGGATTCACAGTAGAAGTCACATATTGCTATGTGGACTCAGGCATTTTGAACAACTACTGTAGGGTCACAGATGGCAAAACATGGGATTCCCAAATCCAGATTATTTGGATACTGTTTGAAAAACTGGGCCCTGGTTACAAAGCTCTCTGTGGTGCCAAGCTCTCTTTACATGGACTTATTCAAAGTACTTTTAAGGCTTATTTTTTCTGTTTCTGTTCCAACAGAAAGTTTGCTGGGTGTGCAATGGTTCAGGATTTCGCCTTGGAGATGATCGCTGCACGCACTGCAATGGCCGAGGAAGAGAGAAGTAAGTTTTTACAAACACTCTACTCAAAATAATTAAAGGAATAGTTCACCTCTTTATGAAAATTGGTTATTCACCCCTTTACCTGGAGTTACATATGTGGATAAGAGCATTTTGGTCTCAGTGCTCATGCATTGTCCTTGTCTGGCAACCTCAATTTTACCTTTAGCTTAGCATAGGCGCTGGAAAGTAAAGTTGCCAAAGAGTTGCTATCTGGCAACATTACGTTCAAGTGTCTATGCTAAACTAAAGCTAAAAAATGGGGAAAATTGGGGATGCCATACTAGGAAAACGCGAGCACTGAGACCAAGATGCTTTTACCGACATTTGTCACTCCAGGTAACGGGGGAAATAACCAATTTTCATAAAGAGGTGAACTATTCCTTTAAGGGATTGGAAAGTATAAGAGAAGACTGTCTGTCTGTTGCCGAACCGTTTCCTTACTGGAGGTTGTCTTGGTCTAGCCTGATTTGACCATCCGTTTTCACATCATTTCACTTCGTGCAAAGCATCTGACACATCTCCATTGGCAATCGTTTCCTCTCTAGAGGGTGCTATGTGCCATGCAGTGCTTTAAATGTTTTGCTACAGTTCATATAAAACGTATATAGAAAGTATAAGTATAAGTTTTGTCTGGGCGCAATAGCGTGGCTGAACCGTGTTCGCCGAACTTGGCCCGTACAGATCATTGAGGGAGAAAACGGGTCTGCATTATGCTCTTCCTGACTATCTGGTTTAACGAAATGAAATGTTCAGTTCTGGCGACCAGTAGTTCGCCTGGCTAGTCTTGGTGGTCTGGTGCCTCTCCAGTGTATCCAGTGTAAGACTTTCATTTGCACCAAAGTAGTTGACAATGACTCAGCATTACTAAATGGCATATGAAATGCATGCTTCTTACCATACATCCCTGACTGTTCATATTTTTGACCCACTGTATTATCACAGTGTTGTCGTCATCGTCATCATCATCATCATCATCATCATCATCATTTACTGTACTGTATATGACTTATGTCAAGTCAAGTTCAACCATATACACTCTATACAGTGAGACAAAATGGTGTTTCACCAGACGACACGAAGAGGTACGGGCAGTTTTGGTGCAGAACCTTTTGCCTAATGGCAGTAGGAAGAGAAGGTAGTGGGATGGATGTGTTGTGTTCTTCACAATGCTTGTGGCTTTTCACAGACAGCGATTGTTTTAGATGTCAAGGAGGGTGGGGAGCGAGTCTCCAGTGATCTTTTCAGCTGTCTGCACCATCCACTGCAGGGCCTTTCGTTCTGCAGTAGAGCAGTTTCCAGACCACGCTGTGATGGCACTGCTGGGGATGCTCTCAGTGGTCCCTCTGTAGAATGTAGAAGGTGGGTTTTCCGCAGCTTCCACAGGAAGTACAGATGTTGCTCAGCTTTCTTGGTGGTATTTGTGGAGTACATGTGAGGCTGTATGTGATGTGGATGCCCAGAAACATAGTGCTCTGAACTATCTCAACTAAAATACCATAATTCTAATTCTTTATTACCACAATTCTTTATTCAGGGGAACTTAACTGAGCATTAAGCTCTTTTTCAGCAATGCCCTTATAAGCTAATTTAATACAATAAGAATAATAGAAAAAAATAATCAAAGTAACAATGAACAAAAAGGCAAATGACACCAAAAACAAATAGAAACATATAGAGGAATAAAAAACATCATCAACCATACATAAATATATGTATGGTTGATGATGTGTGTATATATATATTTATAAGGGACAATACTGTTTAAAACAATGCCTATGCCATAACCTTAAGAGAGATACTTTGTCTGTATGTGTTTTTTGTGCATCCACAGCTGCAATCGCTGTCATGGTCAGGGCTCCAGTGACTGCCCCACATGCCACGGCAGGAGACAAATCCTGGTGTTCATCAACCTTACAGTCAAATGGTGAGCGATACCACCCCATCTTTCCCAGACACGTCAGTGCACACACAATAGCACTTCATGATGGTCAGTGTAATAATGCAAAGTGTCTTGTGCTTGCGTTGCAGGAAAAACAATACTGATGAGTACGTGGTAGAGCAAGCCAGCGGTCTGAAAGTGGATAATCTCAGTAAAGTATCAGGAAAGGAGATGTTCAAGGATTCCCAGTATCTGGTGAGAAACAGTCTCAGTCTGAACTAGTCTCAGTGTCCGCCCTTACACACTCAGACACTTACAGTAAATGTAAATTCACGCTAAGTTTGTGAGTGTTTAGTGTCCTGCTATGAGGCAATGGAAATATGAGTGTGTGTGCGTGTGTGTGTGTGTGTGTGTGCGTGTGTCTCAAATCAGTGAGTTTGAAATACGTTTCCTACTTTTATTGTGTTTGTATGTGTTGTTTCAGCGTCATACCATTGAATTGATCCCCATTACTCGAGTGAGCTACCAATGGAAGGGAACGAACTATGTCTATTTTGTCTTTGGGAATGAATTCAAAGTGAGTGCTGATGACTACCCTGCCAAGTGTTGCTGCTGCTCTATATTGTAACTGCCTACCAAGAAGACCGCAATACACTTTTCTTCCAGTAAGGGGCGACCAAAAATAAGTCCATTTGTTGTATGTAGATGCCACTATGGCAATGATGAGAGATACCTGGATGATATAGGAGGCACAGAGAAGTCTGACATCACAATATATCTTTATTTTTGTATGTATGAAATAAAACAGTGCACAAACAATGAAATTGTATTAATAGCCGTTTTACCATGTACTGACACCACTGTAAGAAGTATTTGCAAATGATTTTTGTTACACTTGAATTTGTTACTGATTTTTTTATAAGCCTCACTTCAATAGAAATATCGTATCCGTTAGTGGATTGCTGAACTGTGAAAAGATGTCCTGCCATTCCCTAATCAGCTGCAGTTATCTAGTTAGATGTACTTAGAGCTTCACAAAACACACATAACGTCACACCCATTTTTTTACACACAGCATAAATTACTGAGCTGGGGGTTATTCTAAAGGTGTTAAAGCTGGTTAAAGTGATAGAACTGGTAAGTTCAGCCAAAGGTAGTGGTAAACCTCGTAAACCCAAGTTTGCCACTAAACCACCTAATAGAATATCACCCAGACCATCAACAACTTTACTTACATGTGCAAAGAGCTATACATTTGTATGCCTAATTCTTTTCTACATCATACAGAAAGACTCATTTTGTGATTCTGCACAATCACAAAAAGATCATGGAAGAATGTCTACAGTAGCCTGACATAGCCCGACCATAATACTGCTGTTCATCCGTATTCATGGTCTGGAGGTTCTTTAACCTGGCGCGATTATACTGCGGGGGGGAGGGCATTCACTTTTGGTTTGAAACAATTGGACAGCTCGTCTAATCAGCGTCGCTTATTGGCCGGTAGACTCTCTACCGATATAAACGCGCCCAAGAGGACCGTTCCCAGACCATGGATACGTATGAACATTCGTATTATGGGCGGGCTATGTCAGGCTATGTCTACAGTACATGGGATATTGATTTTTTTTATTATTATTTGTTTGATTGTATCACTTGTTTGCTTACACCAAAGATCCTGACATTTAAGAATGTTTATTTGTATCAATATGCTAATGAACTTTATTGCCTGTTATTAGTAATTAATACCGTAATTTCCCGACTATTAGCCGCGGCTTATGCATTGATTTTGCAAAATTTCTTCCACTATGAGGTTAAAACAGGGGGGCAGTTAATATGGTGTTAATGTGTGTTTTTTTTTTTTAACTTGCATAAAACACTGTCCTGCAGCTTATACACAATGCGGCTTATATACGGGAAATTACTGTAATGTCTATGAGGATCATTTGGTACTCTGCTATCATACCTGATACTCATGATTTACCTTGCAGTTGGTCATGGTATGGCGGCTTTGTGGACCAACTGAATGTACATAGCAAGAAAAAACAATGTTACTGGCTTTACAACTCATGGAGAAATGTATATTGATGCTGATGTATAAGACAGTATCCACATAGTAGTATTGACAATTGTCCTGAGTGTAGTGAGTGTAGAAGGTCTACAAAGCAATGCCCACCAATGGCTACCTTGCAGTTTTTAAATAAACGTTTGTCCCAACAAGCAAATGCTAGTTTACCTCACTCACGTCAGATGTAGCGCTACGCGCGTTCATCTGATATTCAGCGATAGACGAATTATTTCAGGAGCCAGAAATCCTTGAATCTAACTGGGCAAACGGCTTGTCCATCAATTTAATTGACGTACACTGCAGCCAACCACATCGAAACCAACCGATGACGCTCGTTACGTTTGTTGGGTTGGTTGGATTCAAAACAGTTGCTTCTTCGCTACGTCACACCCTCTACAGCAGCCAGCGGCCCTGATTGGTCCGGTTAGAGAATAATGGCTTGAAATCTCTCTGATGGGCTTCAACATCAGATCGTTGCGCGGAAGTGCCTTATGAAAGTTACGTAGCGCATGATCTGACGTGAGTGAGGTAAAATGCTAGTATTGCAAAAGACTAAATGATTAAATAAAACAAGTCTCAATATTGTTAGTTCTGTTTCTTAATATGAATATTGTGATAACTGATTACTGACTTAAAATGCAATACTATAGGGTTATAATTAACAGTAAAATTGATATTTTGTAGCTGTATTGACAATTATTTCTAATGGTAAAAAAATGCTTTTTATAGTAAAACATGTTTTCTGGTCATTGTGCTTGAGGAGTAATAGTTCTGTGAAGACCTTTGGCACTTTGATCCCTTTTGGACAACCATTTTGACAGTGCTAATCATCATGTTATTAGCACTATAAAGAAGGTATCTGATTTACTGCAGTAGCAGTAAGTATCTGCATGGTGAATGTTTAACAGTAAGTACTGTACTTAATCATGAATTGGTAAGTCTTATGAAAAGCTATAAAACTTCTCGTAGTCCACTTCCCTGACGAAGATCCCATGATAGAAACAGTATTTTTCTCTTAAAAAAATGCTTTTGAAGCAGAGTGCAGGTCTTTCTCTTTCCAACATTTTGTTTTGGCACTTGCTGAATAGGTTTGGATGTGCACCTTATCCCATGCTTCAATACTGGGACTGAGCCGAGATCCGCTGGATATTAAGACCTTGAGATATTGACACTGATATTGAAACTCTCCTACACTTCCTACCTGGGGTTAGATTTCTGTGCGGAATACTAGTGTGCTGTTCTTCATTCTTTGTTTGTAGTGCTCATCAAACTTCTCATTCTGTGCCACAGTGAAATGGTTCTTCCAGTCACCAACTTTTCCTGTAGATAATTTTACAGAACAGAGAGATGAGAATGTGAAAACTTCTGAGTATTCCAGGGTGGCAGTTGGGTTAGCCCCTTGAGCCGTGGATCTGCCCAAGGTTTCTTGCTTAGGGAAGGGAGTTTTCCTTGTCCCTGTTGCTCTTGGGTGCTCATTGTTGGTGCCCCACCCCACCCCAGCCACTCACCTAATCCATCAACCAACCAACCATCCTAAGGCACATTTCTTTTTTTTAAAGATATTTTTTGGGCTTTTTTGCCTTTAATCAGATAGGACAGTGTAGAGATGACAGGAAACAAGTGGGAGAGAGAGATGGGGTGGGATCAGGAAATGACCTAGCGTCGGAATCAAACCTGGGTCCCCGTAGTAATGATCTGACGCTCTAGCCACTGAGCCACGGCGCCCCCCTAAGGCACATTTCTTACTGTACCTCTGTACTTTGCACAAATAGGCTGACACCAGACATAATATCACTACATTTTTTTTACACCAATAATCAGAAGCATGCAACAAATAAATCCTTGTATCCTAGGTATACGGAAGCATATCCTTTTTTACTGACCTTTACGCATGAAGGGAGATACTTTGAAATCCATGACGGGGATGGTGGAGTAGTTGGCCATGGGGTTTGCCTTCATGGCGTCAAACTGCACTCCTCCTCTGATTCGTTCTCTCTCCTCTAATGTGGTGGACAAACCCAGGAAGGAACAGAGACGCTCCAGCTCACGGCCTGTGTCCTGATGTGCACACACACACACACACACATAAACACACATATACACTTAGGCAATGACACTTAGTACAAATACTATACCGTCCTGGTGCTAAGTACTGTAACATGAGGGCCATATAAATCAACACCCCCCCCCCAGCAGACACACACACACATGATATGATGTTGATGTGATGTAGTTTTTATATTCATTCACAGTTGTCTCTGATAATAATAAAACACCTGTCAGTTACACATACCTCGATTAGATCTTCATAGAACAGGTACAGAATATTAGAGTGCGTCTGCTTCTTTTCCCACCAGCCGGTCACATGGTCATACCAGGGCCCAAATACATCTGATAAGAACAGAGGAAGGTTTATGAGTTCACACACATCCATTTGCACAATCCACTAGGGTGCCAAATCATTAGTTCAAGGATTTGATTTGGTTGGTTCTAAGTGGATTAAGTGATTAGTGCACTCATCTGTTTATGCATTTCGCTCTTGATTTAAAAGGAAAGCTCCGGAGTGAATTCAAGCATAGCCCATTTGAACGAGCCTGCTAAATGCACAAGGTAGCGAGTGGAACAAAATAATTTGGAACAGCATCGACCAAACGCTGAGTCAACGGTATGAGTCAACGGTACGTCAGATCTTACTTTCGGTTTTGAATAATCAGTTTCCACTGATTCAGTGTAGAGTGCTTGTTCGCTTCTGCGTTCGCGTTTGGTCTTATGCTGTTCCAAATTATTTTGTTCCACTTGCTAACTAGTGCAATTAGCAGGCTCGTTCAACAGGGCTATGCTTGAATTCACTCCGGAGCTTTTCTTTAAAGACTTACTTTTCCCCTCCATGAATCTCTCAATGTAGCTGTTCCAGTCTCCGGGCTCCGGTTCTACCTTGTTCATGCGATCGAAGTGGAAGTAAGACACTGCGTTGTCTTTAGCATTACGGGCCACATACACCATCTGTGATTGAAGTTTGGCAAGGGGAGAGCAAAGAGAGACATCATTAGCCTGATGTTTCAAGGTTTTGTGAAATAGTGTCAGATGCTTGCTTTATAATAGCCTGACATAGCCCGCCCATAATACGAATGTTCATCCGTATCCATGGTCTGGGAACGGTCTTCTGGGGCGTGTTTACATCAGTAGAGAGTCTACCGACCAATAAGCGAAGCTGATTAGACGAGCTGTCCAATCGTTTCAAACCAGAAGTGAATGCCCTTCCCTCCGCAGTATAATCGCGTCAGGTTAAACAACCTCCAGACCATGATACGTATGAACATTCGTATTATGGGCGGGCTATGTCAGGCTATGCTTTATAAGGCTCTGTGAATCAAAATCAGACTGTAGTTCCCTACCCTGCAGTTCTTCTCCCAGAATCCTTTGGGGACAAGCTGGACAGGTAGATGGGTTTTAATAAGGCGTGGAGAGGTGGATAGCTTATCAGCCAGCTCTGTCCCTACATGGAAAATTAGTATGCATATTTAGTATTATAAGTTCTGCAGTACATAGAGTTTTGAGACTCTTTAGTATGAATTAATGTGCTTTCTGCAGACCAATATAGAAATAAGATTACTTGTACAGCAATTTAATTACCAATTCATGTGTGTGTGTGTGTGTGTGTGTGTGTGTGTGTGTGTGTGTGTGTGTGTTGGGCCGGCTCAAACCTTTTTGCTGCACTATAGGCCAGATTTGAGTTTACTCTCTCTGTTCTAAATACAGAGGAATAACTGAAGGGGAAAAAAGTATTGCAATGCCCCCTGACCCATGGTGTGTGTGAGTCGAGTAAGCGAGAGAAAGAGATTGTGAGTGTGTGCGTAACAGTCAGGGGTTTAGCACCAAATTCTAGGCTTCCCTCACCACCTGGAATACAATGTCAGACTCCTCAGGGGTCCTCTTCCACTTATGGCCCCAATAACTCATTCCCCTTTTCCCCCCCAGCTAGGATGCCCCTGGTCACAGTGTGTATGTGTAGCCTACCTGTATGCATCACAGGAACAGCAAGCTCCAAGAAGGGCACTCTCTCATAGATGGGCAGAGTGGTCTGTCTCTCCGGCATGACTTTACCAAAGTACAGCAAGTCGAGGATATAGGACACCCATGTTGTTCCTGAAAAGTGTATTTTTATTTGCTTGTTAATAGTGCACAAAAACTACTAATTCAGGCACAGCCCACTGTGTCCACTGGATATGGCTATAATAATAGAAATAGGTGAAACAACATTAAATAGGATTAAACAGAAAATCATGATAGGAATGGAATGCACTCTAGAGATTTAAATGTAGCAAATAAAAAACAACTGCATGGAATTCAATTTGCCACACAGAGTCATGAACACATTCTTCTGAAGAAAAATTGTAAATTGTAGCCTATGCTATTGGAAGTGGGTTTTCATGTTTTCACATCAGTTGTTAGAGCTTCTAGTCTTTCACATCATCGATATGTTCCAGCTTTTAAAAATCAGACATACAAAAACCTCGCATAGGCTAAATTTATATAGCCCTAGGTTACAGTCTAATAGGCTACACAACACACACCTGCCTTGGGATAAGTTGCGATGAGGATATCGTCCGGTCGAGTGCAAAAGTCTTGAACTTTTTGCCAGTTATCTGTAAAGTAGTTTATCATCGATATGCCTTCAAAGTCGAACATCTTGGGTCTATCCATTGCCTCCATCTGATTAATAAAATTAAAACATTATAAGAAGAACGATAGGCTATCATAGGCAGTTTTCACCACGGCAGGAATGCAGGAATTTCTATGACAGATGTCTGAAATTAAGCGAGGAGAGAGACGACCCAGCTGCGATATTTTTTTTTCTCGACAGCAGCGGTTTTCGTTTTTAGAGTGCAGGTAGGTTGTTTTCAGTTTAGGCCTACGATGATTATTTTTGACGCACACAATTAGCTTGCATCGTTTTGTCTTTCCAATCGAAGTTGCATTTAATCTTTTACTGTCAAACTCTTGGATTGATATGCAAAACATCAACGAGCAAAAATCTTGAATCATACCTCCTGTAGACGGTCTGCTGACATACCGGCAGATGAAATAATTTATTCAGTCAAGTTGCCGCTTGTTAACTCCCTTATTCACTTCACAACTTGGCTCGCCTATGTACAATAGTCTATGTTTGGCTGCTGGCCAAAAATTCTCTCTCTCTCTCTCTCTCTCTCTCTCCCTCTGTCTCTCTCTTTCTGGTGTAGGGTTACATAAGTGTGTTGGTTCTTTTCTGCCCCCTCCTCTTTGGTCACTTTGCTTAACTTACAAGGGCTTTTCAGTAGAAATTTAGCCTATTCAACTTTTTTCAAGTCTATCCAACTCTAGACTTTCGTATGATATATTTTTAATTTAGCATCTACAGCATTTGTCATCAAAAAAAATGCTGTCTGATTCAACAAACATCAGTGAAACTGGTGGAGATCCTGTGTTCTGTCTTTGTGTTTTGCATGCAGGTTCATCCCAGGGGAACACACACACACACACACACACACACACACACACACACACACACACACATTCCAGATTCTCCCTTTGGACCTCTCCTGGCTCGACCCATACTTGACTTCCTGTCTAAAGTTCAGCATCAATGTTTTGAAATGCTCCACCTCTCCTGTTCTGTCCTGCTTCTCATCCGCTTATAGTGCCCTGGCCTGGCTTACTCCTTTCCTTTCAGTTGCTCCAGACAAACTTGGCTCTTTATCAAAGGACATTAGCAGCCAGCTAAATGAATTTCTCAGTGATCAGTGGCCTATTACAAATTTTGTGTGTTTTGTCTGAGTAAGTGCGTGTGTGTGTGTGTAAATCAGACACACAAATGAGCCAAGGTGCGTGTGCATACATCCTTCTTGGAGTACAGTGAGTAAGAAGACTGTTTATCTCCCAGACTCTGTATCCAGCTGCACCACCATGCTCCTAAACATTTGTGCTTTTGAAGATTTGTTTTGGTTTAAGTGACTGATGCATGGTACTTAAAGAGAACCTATGCAGGATCCGGTGGATCCGGTGGCTTTTGTTTCAAAGTAGGTAGACTCACAACTCAATCTCAACTCAAAGTAGGTAGACTCACAACTCAATCTCAACTCAAAGCAGGTAGACTCACAACTCAATCTCAACTCAAAGTAGGTAGACTCACAACTGCATTCCAGACTCCTAAAGGGGGGTTGGTCCACAACTCAGAATAAGCCATTTCTTTGGATATGTTCCAGCTGCTGGACAGAGAGTTTGGAAATTGAACTCAACACAGTGTGTCTCTCTTGAGACCGTAGAAGAGGGGTTAAACTGAATTTACACCGTCGCGCGCAAGCGGCGCGCGCCGTTGCGTGACGTCAAAATGACGTGGACCCCCTTGGCGCGCGACGCTTTTCAGGGGAATTTCGCGAGGTCGTGCGCACGACAGATTTTGTAACTCGCCGCGCGCCAGCCCTATGCGCCACTCAGCTGGGCCATTCATAAGCAACTACACCAAGATGCATGAGAGCTTATTTCACCCTCTTCTGCCAAGAAGCATTCATCACCCTGCTATCTGACACATAACCATATCTTCAGCTAATGCATGAACATCTTAAAGCATGGATGAAACGTTTTTAAGACCTTGATTGTTAAGCTAAATTTAACCCAGTCATCCGTCCGTCCTAACATCCCTCACAACGTTTTTACCAACTGAAACATGCCTACAATACTACCAGGGGTTGTATGCAAACACTCACCAGAAACTTGGAAATACTTATCATGGATGAAACGTTTTTAAAACCTTGATTGTTAAGCTAAATTTAGCCCAGTCATCCGTCCGTCCTAACATCCCTCACAACGTTTTTACAAACTGAAACATGCCTACAATACTATCAGGGGTTGTATGCAAACACTCACCAGAAACTTGGAGATACTTATCATGTTTATTTAATCCATAAATTTTATCCACAACTAAGTACAGTCAAACAAAGCAAGCACAGGGTTAACTCACTGCCTGTAAGTTACTGTAGCCTATGCGATTTCGCTGTACAGCGCCATCTGCTGTTTGGGAGAATAATGCCAAAACGGCGCTTCTGTCGAATTTGGTCGTGCGGCGGGTATAAAGAGTTCGTACGAACATGTGACGTCACCGATGGCGCGCGCACCAGCAGACACGGCGAGTATGTTGCCACCTTTATGCTCCAACAAACAGCTCTAAAAGGCACTTGTGTAAGCACCAATAAGTAGTGGAGCACATTTACATAGAAACGCTAAAAGTGCCTTGTGGTCTTCTCACATTTACATCTGCATTTGCGCTTCTTGACTTGTAAGGCACTGTAATGTATTTCAATTTTATGTCTTGTCTGGAAATGTTTGACAATAATGTTTGCCCAAAGGGGATGAGCTCAGTGGTAAAGTGTATGCTTTGCGGCAGATTCTTGATTTTTGTAGTTTTGTTTTAAGCCTTAATTTTTGATAAGTTTTATTTTTAGTGTTAAGTCCTATTTTAGTGCTAAGTTTATTTTCCCTTTTATAGTTTTAGTGATAGGTTAAGGTTTATTTGTTTGATAAGTTTTATTTTTGTGTTAGGTTTAGTATTTAGTTCTTTTTAGTCTTTAAGTTTATTTCTCTTTTTTGTCTTATACCTTCTATGTATTGTGATATTGTACAGCACTTTGTAACATGCTTTTGAAAAGTGCTATATAAATAAAGATTATTATTATTATTATTATTATTATTATTCAAGTCTTTGTGAGTGAAATGTGGCTTGGTAGTTTATGAGCATCAGGTTCAGGTGATGGTACCTGTGGTGTGTGTGTGTGTGTGTGTGTGTGTGTGTGTGTGTGTGTGTGTGTGTGTGTGTGTGTGTGTGTGTGTGTGGACTCTCAGGTTATTTTCCCACTTCAAGTTCTTACCAAGGGAGTTGGGAAGTGTTCTTGTAGGCTACTTCATTAGTAATTACCAGAGGCACTTAGCTGTAGTGGTGCCAGGTCAGTGAAAAGGTCAGCCATTCAAGGGACTCAAATGAATCAATTTGTGCTTTACAAAAAGATCTTTTATAAAATGACAAATTACATTTTTTAACGATTGGTGGACTTACCTTTTTAACAACATGATTGGCTGATATTACTGTAGGTCCCCCCAGATCTGTAAAAAGTAACTTCACTACATTAGCAGCTAAAACTGAATTCAAAAAGATAGCCCATTCTTAGACCTACCAGGCCATAGCCATGATCCAGTTTATTTCTGTAACTTCTGTAACTACACCACTGCCCAATCACTGCAATACTCCGTTTACTCAGATTTACAAACATGAACTAAACCCCACAGGACAAAGGGAGTTCAACCACCCTGCCCTTCAACTCTGGAACTTCAGACACCATGGTAGCCAGTGCAATGGAAGGCACCTCCTGTGATCCGCTAGCTGCCTGCCCCCTGTATACACTGTGAAAAAGTCTGGTCTTGGGAGACAACACAGGGGCTGTTAAGGGGATGTGCTACGATTTGAGACCAAAATGAAATGGAACTTTTTTAAAGCATAGGCTATTGTATGGTTTTGCCCATACAAAGTCCTATATCGTAATATGAGACTGTTTGATGGTGGTGAATGATGATGATGGTGATTATTATTATTATTATTATTATCGTGTAATATCTATAGACCAATTTACCATGACGTCACACGCTCTTCCGGGTGGCAAAAGGCAAAAGTTGTCAACGAAACACTAGTCAAAAGCATGCATCCTATTTCACCAAATATGCATTTTCCTGTTACAAAACCTGGATCTTTCATATTCAACAGTCATTTCTATCGCATTTATCGTATCCTTTTTACAAAACAAAAATGCCGAACTTATTAATTTGTGAACAACTTTACCGGTGGATCCCTTCCTAACCTGGCCGTATGGCAAGCATGGTAGAGCGGCGCCGGTCTGTTTGCTACCTCGGTAGTAACGTTACTTGGGTGTCAACGGGTATGGAGTATGGATATATCACAACGGGTTTATTTTCTGGTCACAAAACCTACGTGTTCAGAATGAACGGTCATCAATTCTTCTCTCTTGTAACAAAATAAAGTCATAAACCCCAGACTTATTGATTTCAGGCAAGTATTCCCTGCTTGATCTGTTAAGCTAATCTAGCATTGCAGCTAGCAAGCTAAACCAGCACTGACGTCCCTGTTTATAACGGTTAGCCTAATTAGGTTGCTAAGTGGGTAACAGGTGTAGAGATCGTATTAACCCCTTCAGACCCTGCGTCCATTACAATGGACGTCACATGACATTTCTTGTTTTTTAACCTTTTGCAACATTAAACACCACTTCAATCCTCTAGTCCATTTTCCTGGACGTTAAACAACCAATCAAACAACAGTATAGCTTTGTTTGTTGCCATGGGAACAAAATACACCATCCTGAAGAAAGGCATGGCAGGGATCCACACCAGTCGTCGAAGTAAGGGTCATTTCCTATAGTTTTATTCCCATTTAAAGATATTTCTGCCATGATTTCATAGTTTTGATATGATATTGACAGGTGGAAAGTATGAATTGAAGTGTAATATCACATGTATCACTGCAAGTTTTTATTCAGGATTTTTTAAAATATCGTTGTCCATTACAATGGACAGTGGGTCAAAAACAACATTATTGAGCTCAATTATTTGATATTGGTAAATGTCCTTATTATCATGAAAACAACACATTAGAACAAGAGAATGAGTTGATAATCACTTAAAAACATTCCATAATACAGAATATACAGCCCTTGAAGTCCTAGAACTCATTGGCAATGGAGATGTCTCTGATGTGGACCTGTTTGGAAGTGATGAGGAAGATTTAGATACTGATAGCTTTCTAAGAGCTGGTGAGTGTATGTGGCATTTAAAAAAACAACATTTTTTAATATTGACATCACACATAGTATTTAAATAAAAATAATAATACACAGTAATGGCCCTTATATACTCAGGGACAGTATGGTGACATGTGACAGACAGATAATATTTTGCTCATGATTTCAGAGGAGGGAGGAGACAGGAATCAGGCAGAGGTACCGTTGGTAGGGGAAGAAGTTGAGGTTGAGGCTGTGGAAGGTCAGGATGAGGTGGACAGGCATGAAGACAGGGATGATCAAGATTATGAGCCTGATGAGGCAGATGGAAACGTGCTACTTGAGGATGGCCCTCTTTCAAACATCACAAAGAAGAGTGATATTGAGTGGCGTCGGACCCCCTTTACCCCAGTAAACACAACGTGGGAAAGTCCTGCTCCAGCTCCTGGACCCCCTGAGCCATTAACACCATATGGCTACTTCAAGCAATATGTTCCCAATGAGATGTTCGAGTTGATGACAACAATGACCAACATATATGCAGAACAAAAAGGAGTCAGGGGGTATAAACATGCATCAATTTCTGAGATAGAAGCCCTTGTTGGTCTTCACATTGTAATGGGGGCACTGCCTTTGCCAAGAGTGCGAATGTACTGGTCTTCCAGTATCAATATTGGCCTTTTCCAGAATACCCTGTCTCGTGACAGATTTTTTCAGCTTCGCTCAAACCTGCATGTTGTGAACAACAATGAGAGGCCTTCTGAAGACACTGATGTGTTCTACAAAGTCAGACCACTCTATGATTCCATAAGGAAGCGCTGTCTGGAGCTGCCACTGGAGGAATATCTCTCAATTGATGAACAAATGGTGCCCTTCAGGGGAAAACTTTCTGTGCTTCAGTATATCAAAGGAAAACCAGAGCCATGGGGAGTCAAGGTGTATTTCCTTTGCGGCAAAAGTGGCCTTGCTTACGACTTCCTCATCTATCAAGGTGCCACAACAGAGCTCTCTAAGCAGAGCAAGAAGATTTTAGGACATGGAGCAGCTGTGGTTACCCATCTGTGCCAGAGAATCCAGACGCCTAACCATAAGCTCTTTTTTGACAACTTCTTCACCACCTACAATGTCCTTGAAGTGCTGGCTGAAAAGAAAATACATGCAGCTGGAACTGCAAGGGTTGGCCGTTTTGCAAAGCCTCCACTGAAGACAGACGAGCAAATGTCAAAGAAAGGGCGAGGGGCCCACGATGAAGTGAGGAGTAGGGATGGGCAGGTGGTTCTAGTGAAGTGGTTTGATAACCGCCCTGTTGTGCTGGCCTCCAACTTCGTTGGTGTTGGTGAGGAAGATGAAGTTCAGAGGTGGGAGAAGAAAGAAGCACGGATGGTTATGGTCAAACGTCCAGAGGTGGTGAAGAAATACAATGAGTCAATGGGAGGTGTGGACAAGCTTGACCATCTCATCAGCCTTTACAGGATTTCCATTCGGTCCCGCAAATGGCCATTGCGCATGATTACTCATGCCTTTGATGTTGCTGTAGTGAACAGCTGGCTTGAGTATCGCAGGGATGAAGAACGCAAGGGCACTCAGGCACAGAAAGTCATGGATCTCCTTGAATTCAGATTGAAAGTGGCAGAAGCTCTTGTGCGCGTGGGGAAGCCCCAAGCAATGAGAAAACGAGGGAGGCCAAGCAGTTCCAATGCACCCAGTCCATGTGCAAGTCTACCTCCACCTCCCCATGATGGAGAACCAAAAAAGAGAGGCGCCATGGAAAGACGGCCTATTCAAGAGGTGCAAAGCGATATGCTAGACCACATGCCAAATTACGATGCAAAAAAGGAAGCAACCCGGTGCAAATTGCCTGGCTGTTCAGGGAAAACGCATGTCTACTGTGACAAGTGCAATGTGCACCTCTGTTTTGTGTCACAGAGAAACTGTTTCAAAGATGCCCACAGAAAATAAGGCTAAAGAGTGAGATTACACACACACACACACACACACACACACACACACACACACACACACACACATACATACACTCTCAACATTAACACAGAAACACACACACAAACACACAGTGTACACTATATCACACACACACACAAAAACATGCACACTGCCTACACTATACTATTTTTTTTTTGTTTAATTTTGGGCCTGAACTGTTTGGCCCTTACAAAAAAAAAAACATCCAAGTTCATGTTCCATGTATAAGAGAAAAAGCAAACATATATCTGATGTTACAAGAACTGTTCCAAGTTCATATTCCATGTGTTAATGTGTGATTTTGCGGGGAAAAAACATGTATACTGTTGTCATAATAATACACGATGAGTCAGTATTTTAACGACTGTTCGGAACTGCTGTCCATTGAAATGGACAAAAAAAAAACAATTAAATTGTTGTGATAAAAAATTTTTTTTGATTGATTCTCATTTCTGGTTGCATGAAGGGTGGGAAAAAGTCATTGTTATATTTTTCATAAATTTAGAACATAATTCAGGTCTGAAGGG
>JAODXP020000015.1:24325822-24339332 GCA_027497455.2 Sardinella longiceps | reverse complement strand
ATGAGGTTAGCCAGCCTGAACTAATGTATCACTTTTTCCGCCCTTGTTTTGCCATGGTTACATGATGTAACAGTCTGGTTGTAGGTTCATTGTGCAATTTAAATTTAATAAGATAACCTCATCATAAGAAACAAAGAACTATCAAACCATGAAGTTGATTATCTCATATAATTATCAATAACCGCTTCAAGCAGCATTACCCCTTATGCCACAGAGTTCAAAAACAAAACCGGATGAAGGTAATGAACAACACGTTGGCACAAAAAAATGCTTTTGATTTATTATGAAATAATTATTAAACTCTATGGGGACCTTTCTTTCTCTGAAGAGTAACCTTTGCTCTAGAGCAAATGTGCTGAGGGTCGGGTGTTTCTAATGGTACCAACCATATGCTGATGGAGTCACTACAGCACACACACACCACAATGATAATCAACTCCATACTTTGCCTTTCTAATGAAATACAACAAGCCATGAGGTGCCATAGCAGCGGAGATCATTCCAATCCCACGGATTAAGCAGGGGTTCCTAAATGTTGCTGTTTTCATGCCGCACAGTGAAAAATCAAAGCTTTATTAAATTAGAGCTCTATTTGATTTATTCAATATCAGGCCACATTACATTTTCATTTATGACATCATGATAGTCTGCTTGAAAGAGAGCTAAGGGTCCCAATTGGAGCCCTTGGTTGTAGTTTTCCCACCCCTATCATAGAGAGATGCACATATGAAAAACTGACAAAACTCTAAAAATAAACACTATACTGTAAGTGTAGTTGAGGTCGGTTTGAGGACTCACAGGACTAAAAGCTGCCACGCCGTCAACACCCCCTAAGCATGGGGGACAAACACTCTAACCACTGAGCAGTTAAAAGCATTGTTAAAGCCCCAATGTGTAACGTTTTCACTGTTCAATATCAAAATATGCTTTACGGTCATATCTTTCTCGTTTTTGCTATAGACTG
Organism: Sardinella longiceps; assembly: GCA_027497455.2. Lineage (NCBI taxonomy): Eukaryota > Metazoa > Chordata > Actinopteri > Clupeiformes > Clupeidae > Sardinella > Sardinella longiceps. Next base: position 24,338,368 of record JAODXP020000015.1, on the reverse strand, counting down.
ACAATAGACGTTACGCTTAATTTCTCTCGAAGGCTACACATTGGGGCTTTAAAGCTCGAGGTTGATGACCACATGCTGGGGTTGATGGCCACATACTGCTGCCAGCTAGCCCTTTGCCCATAGTTAGCATCAACCTAAACAAACAACAATAACATTTTTCCCCATTTCACTTAGTCTCACCCAGGATCCGATACTAACATGATAAAACGTACAGTATGGTAAATCAGGTTTCGCTTGTGTGGGAGATTCAGGCAGCACCAAATTTGAATGTGGACCTTGCTACCTTTTCTACCTAGTCTTTTTTTTCTACATTTTTCTACAGTCATAATCAGCAGCACATTTCCAATGCCATATTTTAGATCTGAAACACAACAAAAAGTTGTGCACATTCGGCATTTAATCAACACCATCTTTATGCTTTGAAATCAAACACACAAAATGCATGCATTAGCTAGCCCAGGTAAGAGATGCATGCCTGCCGCTACCTCCAGGCTCTCTTGTAGCCTACACAGTGAGCTGCCTTGCATTCCCTTTATGACATACCCTGACCTTCATGTATGGCTCCCAGCCTCAAAGCTTGACCTTTGACCTGCCCAGATGTGTCTCAAATAGGCCGACACATAATTTTTTGCATGTTTGTGTCACACTGTGAGGCAGAGGTGTAAGAGTCTCTGTCCGCAACAGGGGGTTGGGCTTTGGGCTGGTGGGGGGGATATTAGAGGGATGGATGTCAACCAGTTATCGATGGCAGCCACCATTTCTTTTCACCATTTATTTATTTTTAGATATTTTTAGGGCTTTTTTACTTCCATTTTGATAGGACAGTAGAGGGGGTGCAGGAAACGAGTGGCAGAGAGAGATGGTTAAGGATCGGGAAATGACCCCAGGTCGCACACAAGCTGGAGTCCCCCGGTCCCCGGATCAATGGCACAACGCACCAGTCCGCTGAGCCACGACGCTCCCAGCATCAATTATAACTAGCAAGAGAATTAGGTGCTTAGATGTTCTAGGATGTGTGCTACTTGCTTTTAAACAAATAAATGAGCTTTAATCAGGCTTAGACGGCCTAAATAAACCACACAATGCAAGACTTCCATGGAAATGAGCTCAATCAATGGCCATATAAAAGCAACACCAGTTTGTCCAGTTTGATGACAGATGAAATCCTTGATCCTCACGCACATCCGGATTCATTTAGTCGGGTGCTGTATCATAGATAAGTATCACTAAAATCAACAAAGGTAATACGCACACCGGAGCTCCCTTTTATCATTTTATTTGTTGTGTTACGTTTCGGACATGTTGTGTTACGTTTTCCTCAGACGACAGATTCTACTGTACCTCCACTTCACTACCTACTCTTAAATTACAGTATTATAGCAACTGCTGTAGTGCAAGTCTACTGATTGCCTCTTTTGTGTGGTCTGTCCTGTCCCTATCTGTCGTATAGCCTAATGCGCTACCTTAAGTAGTCACTGCACTTTATGTTTACATCAGACAAGCACTGAATAGCTTTATAGCCATTGCCTTGTCTTGAATGTCTTCTATGCTTAAAATGTTCATGTTCATGAGTCTAGCTTACAGTGTTTTTATTTTAGCATGCCATGAAGTCATTATTGAATAAAATCATGGTGGGTCACTATGGCCAAAAATGCCTGGGACATTTTTTGGTCTCAGTCCAGGCCTGCATGGCACTCAGAGCTGTGCTACATCACATCACATTATATGAAAGATTAATGGCCAGTCCATAAGGAAACCTTAATACGTATGACTACTAATGTATTGTAAGGTTCTCTCTCTCTCTCTCTCTCTCTCTCTCTCTCTCTCTCTCTGACTCTCTCTCTTAGTCCAGCACTGCTCTGCTCAGATCACTCTCAGCTCCCTGTGTGTGTGTGTGTGTGTGTGTGTGTGTGTGTGTGTGTGTGTGTGTGTGTGTGTGTGTGTGTGTGTGTATAAGCTTCAGGCGTTTAGTCTAGTTGTGCAACTGCTTTTTCTCTGCCTCTGAAGAAGCTTCTGAAAAAAGAGCCTGAGGAGTCGGGCGACACAGTGAGAAAACAGAAGTACGGTGTGCTGAGCACTGAAGCCAAGTGTGTGTGTGTGTGTGTGTGTGTTTGTATGTGAGTTTGAAGCCAAGCATCTGTGTAAGAGTGAGGGAGCAAGGCAGACAAGTAGGAACTTTCATAGAAACCGGGAGTAAGTACGGGTGTGTGTGTCTGTGTGTGTGTGTGTGTGTGTGTGTGTGTGTGTGTGTGAGTGTGAGTGTCTGTGTGTGACTTTAAGGGCTGAAGCCAAGTGTCTCTGTGTGTGTGAGGGAGCGAGACAGAGAGTGACATCACAAACTGGCACTGTGCCAGAGGCCTGCGGCTTCAGGTAGGTCTTACAGGAGTGTGTGTGTGTGTGTGTGTGTGTTTGTAAGTGTGGGTGGGAAGGGGCGTGAAGATAAACGGTAATACATAAAAAAAATATGTAAAAAATCAGGCAATTCATCACTCAAAGAACAAATTTTCTATTATCCAGAGAAACAAGGTAGAGTGTAAATGCTGAGTGAGTTTAGTATAGTGTGAATGTTGAGTGTGTTAAGTATAGTGTGAATGTTGAGTGTGTTAAGTGCACAGATGTTGAGAGAGTTAAGTAGTGTGAATGTTGCAATGTTGCACTGTAAATAAATAGTGAGTTTTACCTTTCTACAGTTCATCCAGTCGTTGTCTCAGTCTGACGGTAGTGTTTTTAGTTTCAGGTTAGCCTATATACTGAATGATTCATTGACATACGCATCTTACCCATTACCATCTCGCTTAAAGGAAAATACCGGAGTGAATTCAAGCATAGCCCTGTTGAAAGAGCTTGCTAAATGCGCTAGTTAGCGAGTGGGACAAAATAATTTGGTACAGCACAGACCGAACGTGAACGCAGAAGCGAACAGGCACTTAACACTGAATCAATGGGACCTGACTGTTGGAAACCAAAAGTAAGATCTGAGGTTACATTGACTCAATGTAAAGTGTTTCGTGTTCGTGTTAGGTCTATGCTGTTCGAAATTCTTTCATTTCATGCGAAATATATTGCTGTTAGAAGGCTCGTGCAGCAGGGCTGTGCTTAAACTTACTCCGGTATATTCCTTTAAAATCTGTCCATAGAATTCCAGTACTTTTCCTGTTTAAAACTTGACTTTTGTAGTTGCGAGGTGTATTTACACTGCATGACTGAATAGAAAATACAGTGATGGAACTGTGATCTCATTCCAGCATATTACTGTAATCAGGTTTTGCAACAAGTATAGTTGAAGCCACAGATCAAGTCATCAAAGGCAGAGTTTCTTGATAACTTCACTGGAATTGCCTACAGTTCCATGTCATTCATTCATCAGTCACTCAATCTCTTCCTAGATCAGTTCTACACCAATGGTATTTCTATGTCTTACTTTCCTATTGTTCATTGAATTCATGTGTGTGTGTGTGTGTGTGTGTGTGTGTGTGTGTGTGTGTGAGAGTGTGTGTGTGTCTGTGTCTGTGTGTTTGAAAAAAGGAGGCCATGACGGAAGGAAAGAGGTGATCTATGAGTGTTTTCAAAGCTTGTCAAGGACCTGCTGGCTCATGTAGTCTGTAGTCAAAGTGTGTGATGTGCACACACACACACACACACACACCACACGCACACACACACATACAGTACACACACACACACACACACACAAATACTTGACAGCTCTGACACATAAACAGTTTCACGTGGCAGGACAAACCTGCCTAAGTGGAGTTGAAACTCGTCCAAGTCTCAGTGCCTCTCTCTCTCTCTCTCTCTCTCTCTCTCTCTTTCTCTCTCTCTCTCTCTCTGATCATTCTCCTTCCTCATTCATTGTTGTATATAATGCGCCATGACGGGCACAAAAGATGATATGCCTTTTGAAATGAAATCAGGATTGAGTCTTTTAATCAGAGCATCATTACACATGATCTGCTTTAATCAAACTCTCTTTAAAGCAGATTTACGTCAGTGACCAAGAGTCGGATATTATTGGCAAAAAGGGAACAAAGGGCTCACACACACACACACACACACACACACACACACACACACACAATTTTGCATTTGGTTAGATGGGAGAACTTAAGAGCTGTGTGTGTGTGTGTGTGTGTGCAAGTAGTGTACATAATTCTGTGTTGACTGAAGTAGTTAGTTGGCTCCACTCAGTGTGGTGAGCATCATTCCAAGCTTGTCCTGTCCCCTTCAGCTGGATAAACACACAGCACTGACCCCTCATCTGCATCCACATACAGTAGCCTGGTCCTAACCAGCCCCTCAGCCTACGCCTCTCTTCCTATGAGGGTCTGGGATCTCGGATATTGAGAAACGATTGCTTGCTGGAGATGTTTAAATTCAAGATTGGATCAGCCCCTTGACTGATAGCTTATTGTATTAGATTAGATTAGATTAGATTAGCCTTTAAAAAATAAATGTGTGTGTATTCTCGTACTGCATTCTTAAAGTTCCCTGATTGGATCGGACAGGATGTGAACAAGGCCAATGTCCGAAATCCTAGACGGAGTACCAGATGCAGGTGATAATGGAGCAGAATTAGTAGGAGGGCAGTAGGAAGTTAACCTCACTCACGTCAGATGCAGCGCCCCCTTGGGCGCAGGCATCTGAGGTCGTGTCCATTGAAAGTAGCCTGACACGCCAGACTATAACATGAATGTATAGTCTGGAGACGAGTGATAGACCCCCGGGTAAAACTGCTACAACTAATCAGCGCGACTAGCAATTAACAAGCGATTCAAACAACGCTAAGCCCGCCCCAAAAACTCCCTGTCCAGATATAACGTTGTGATTAGCTAAACACCACGATGTCTGAATACAACCAACAGCGTAAACAGCTCAGAAACAGCTCAGACGCAATCAAGGTCTGAGCTATGGCTCGTCACTAGACGTACTTGCTGAGCAAATTCAATTTGCTACCGCTAGAGTGCGTCTAGAGTTCTAGGATACATTGAAAGGGATTTCAGAACTGACATTGAACAGACCAACCAGGAGACTGTACAAACCGCCGGGCGGGATTTTTGATGTAGCTCATCTCTTGCAAACTTACAAAACACTACTAACAGCTATATATGAAAAAGACAGCTATAAATGCGAGTGAAATCGATTATTTTGGCAATAATGCCGCAGATACTGGCATTTTATGTTTGTTTGGAACAGATCACGGGATGCAACTGGTAGTTTTTGATGTAAGTGGTTGAAGTAGGATGACAGACAAGTGGTTTGTCCAATTACATGAAAGATTTTTTGATGACGTCCAGTCTTCTGAAACAAATCTCTTATGGATGAAATTCAGGTGGAGTAGCCTGTTTGCAGTTACGAATCATCTGACATGAGTGAGGTTAGTAGGAAGTAAGATGGCATTGGCAATATATGGACTAGCCTGGCACGCCCTCCCAGTGACATAATACCTTCGGCGTTGCTGTCGCTGGTCTGGCCAGCGGCTGGTCTGAATGGATTTCTGAGTTCCACAAAAATATTGAACTCCACCCCTTTGGTCGGGAACAAATCAACTTTGAGCAGCTCCAACGACTCTCAGTCCTGTTAGCAAGCAGTTCCCTTTGCGTCACATACGCGAAAGAGTGGTGTAATTGGTTTTGCTTTGGCACAGTATTTTCTAGCATCGACCAGTAGCAAACTGACGCATTAGAGGGAGGCGGGTTAACCATGCGCTTTGAGAAATTACAGCGCTACAGGCTCTTGGTCAGACCAAAGTCTTGCAGAGCTTTGAAAGTCGATGGCAATCAGGCTACTAATGACACATCCTGCACTTTCAGGTCACCAACACCACCAACAGTATTTTTACTGAAGTGATGTGGCTCCATTATATATTATTTGACTACACACCTGCAGCATTAACCATATGTGACTAGTTAGTTTGTAAGTTACTTTGTTGGATTTATTTGCCCTCTTTTCAGAGAAATTTGTCTTGGACATATAAGAGCACTGACATCACATGGACCACACACAAAAATAAGACACCACAGGGACACTTTACACACACACACACACACACACACACACACACACACACACACACACACACACACACTCACTATTATACCCTAATATTGCCGCACCCTCTTTGTTCATAGGTCGTGGACATACAAGTTCCTGTCAGCATGTACAGTAATGATAATGACTTGCAGCGGTTATTACACTATTGCCCTGATTCAAATACATTAGGATGAACATTTTCTCCAATTAGCCTGACCTCCTGCAAACTGAGACCATGTTGCATTTGTCTTTAATTCCACTTCCACATTTCCACTTCCAGTAACATTTTAAGCTGTAAGGAAACCTTGGCTGTTACTGTAAACCAGAAAGCTAGAGACACCTAGGGTGTTCAAACACTGACGTTTGTGGGTTTGTGTGCATTTAAATGAAACTATAAATTAATAAAAAAAAATTAAATTAAATTAAACTAAGATAAATAAAATGTGTTTGTCGTAATTGTATGATTCCCTCTCTGACATCTGCAGTGATAGCATACTAGATAAATGTGATGAACAGAAAAAAAGAAAGGAATAGAAATTATGATGTCTAGCCTGCTGTACTTCATCCACTGTAATGTAGCCAACTTCACTGCTGAGTAATCAGTGTTTTCCCTGAGTCGAGAGAGAGAGAGAGAGAGGTGGAGGGCCGGGCGCGTGGGGGGCAGATGGATTCGTGCAGTATTAATATTGCATGGCGCGCTTACACAGCAATCGATTCGTTGAGCACGCATATTATCTTATACGGCGTATGCTTCCAGTTCTCAGAAGTTGCTGTAACCATAACCGTAAGTGACGTATGGCGAATACGTTACTTTTTCCCAAATATTGAGTATGCTAAGTCCAGGCAGGTACGAGCAAACAAAACAGCGCGTAGTTGGATGGCAGAGTGCGCGTGAGTTATCCACCGTGACATTGTTATCGTCAGACAGCCCGGGGCGAAATGGAGAAGGGTGTAGCTGCGCGCGCCGGGAGTCAGCGAGCTACGGGAACGATGCGCCAGAGGCACAGGATGTCCCTTGATAGGCATCTCCTGCATGCACCGGACTTGATGCGGTTACAGCGACAAATTGCACCGAATCAAGCCCTCAGAAAGTCCAAATCAAATCAGCAGAAATATATGCCGGTCGGTCTGCGCTGCTAAAGTAATAATAGAGTATAAATAGAATATAAATAAGTAAATCCTATAGACCGCCCCTGACTTGTAAAACTTAATGTGCTGTTTCCACTTGGGTGTGACTAATGCTTGAAATAAAAGGTAAGGTGCCAAACCACAGTGAACTGCAACTCAATACTTGCCTAGACAGTAGGCTACGAGATGCCAGTCACACCTTCTTAAAATCACTTCCCTCACTTGCTCACAGCACTCCGCGGTGAGTTTTTCTAAGCCTACTTAAACACGTGTATTTAAATCACCGGGAAAGAAAGCCATTCAGAAAAGCAAGCATAGTGTACTCACCACTCCAAATAATACTGTGAAGATCAAAGTAATCATCTTGAGTCTTGCGCTCTGCGTGCTCTTGTTGGGTTTTAGTTTGCCACGATTACTTGACCGGCCAAGAGTGTATTGTAAGCGCAACAAAGTTTCCTTTAATATTTCTTTCCTGTGTTATTAAAGGACGACTCTTGTGAAATAAGCATCCCAATTGAAGGTTGTCTGATTAAACGCTCATATCCCCTCATGCGTCCTATGTTCCACTGTCGCTTGAGTTCCAGCAACTGTTCAAAAGGGACCGTTTTCCGTGTGTGTCCTAGTGTTTCTCTCTGGAAGCTACTCTGTGTAGAAAAGGAACAGTTTTCCGTGTGTGTCCGAGTGTTTCTCTCTGGAAGCTACTCTGTGTAGAAAAGGCTGCTCCTCTGCTCTGCACAGTTGTAGTCCACTCCACTTTAAGCTTGAGCTCTACATGCGATGGTCCGAAGCGCACTTAGCGAGAAGGCGTAGGCTACTGTTGCTCTGTCTCTTCTCTCTCGCAAAAGGACGCGTCTCACATGACAGATCCGCAGATCTGACGGGCTGCGAACGAGCAACCGGTCAAACACTCCACCCCCTGAAGTCTATTCGGGCGAACCAGGCGCATAACAGATACCTTAGCTCTGGAGAAACAGCATTATTGAATTGTTCCGCACGTCAGGGCACCAGATTAAATTTATTTAGATCCGCGTCTAGAAACGCAAGTTCGTTTTTGGATGGATAGTGTGGGTAGGGCATTGACCCTTATGCAAAGGTATCGACACAATTTTAAGAACTTTTTTGAGTCGTGTAGTGTGGCACCACAGTCACTGCCCTCAGACAGCCCAAAAAGTTGGCAGCTGCACAGCTGTGCTTTAAATCACAGGACAGTCTCTGCCAAACGCATCACCCTTTGAAGTGCCACCAAACTGTAACCGCGTGTAATGAGAAACACGTTGGACACAGGCCGCAGCTTCAGGACATTGACATGAAGCTAAGAATGAATGAGACTCGTTTTGGCTTATCCTGCTGGGAAGAGAGCAGCAGAGACCGACCGCAACTACTGTTCATCTCAACTGCGCTCCAGTTTCACGTCAGTTACCCAACCGTCCTCAAGAGGGAGCCACGACTTATTCTGTCTAATAGACTTTCTCTCAACAGCTTCAAAAAGGACCTAATCATTCACCAACAACCACAGTTACAAATAAACCTAAATGACACCTCAAGCACACACACCTTGAGCAGCACGTAGTTAGTCTACACCTGATGCCTGGAGCTTATCTAAGCCATAAGTTTATATACATTTACACTTATAACCAGGGTCTGCTACTAAACAAGGCTATAGGTTATATGGCCTAATCTCTTTCTGAGAGAAGCTAACAACATCTGCAACTACCATAACTCAGTGTGTGTGTGTGTGTGTGTGTGTGTGTGTGTGTGTGTGTGTGTGTGTGTGTGTGTGTGTGTGAGCATGCTCCAGAAGGAGACTGCAACAGGATACGTTTAAAATGGTGGCTCTCGTGTTTCGTCTGCTCTCTTGTATAGATGCTTGAGCCTCATCCTGCATCGATCTCTCTGAGCCACTGAAGAGTAGCAGTAAGCCATCCCACACACACACACACACACACACACACACACACACACACACACACACACACACACACACACACACACACACACAGAAGAGTAGCAGTAAGCCATCCCACACACAGCAGTAATATCACCTCTCTCTTCTTTCCTCACTCACACGCACGCTTTCCTTACTCCTCTCTTTCTAGCTCTTTCCCTCTCTCTACACAGTACACACATACACATGCACACACACACACACACACACACACACACACACACACAGTCACAAGGAGAGAAAAACACAAACACTGACAGAATAGAGAGAGAAACACATTCAGACACACAAACATACATGCGCACACACACACACACACACACACACACACACACATGTGCTTTTCCCTTGCTTACTCCTTCTTTCTAACCCAGAGCAGTAGAAGTGTTCTAGACACCCCCTGCAGTGCCACTGTATTGCTTTTCAATCCAATATTGATGATTTGACCATGAACCACCATCCCCCATCCCCTTATACTGTCTGTTGGGTGTGTGTGTGTGTGTGTGTGTGTGTGTGTGTGTGTGTGTGTGTGTGTGTGGGGGGGGGTGTAGCATAGGAGACCAGGACCCCTGATTGGTCAATACCAGACAGATGTTGATGTTCCCACCCTGCGACTCCCTAGTCTGATGGCTGAATTGAAAAAAGAGGGACGGTGGGATGGGGGTGGGGGTCGGGGGGTGCTCTGACGTCCTCTTGGTCCCCTGACCCCCCCAGGCAAAAGCACCCAGTCTGGGCTTGTGCTCTGACCGTTAGGCCCCCAGGGCACCAGAGAATCCATTTCATGAGGAGCAGCCTCTGATAACGACAGAAAGAGAGAGAGAGATAGAAAGAGAGAAGCCTGTTCTGAAATGGCAAACCAATTTACTGTATGTTTAATGCAAACATCTTACATGAGGCCTGGGGCTTACTATTGCTAAACAGTTTGTTAAACAGAGAAAAGATGTGGCTATTGTACTACCAAGATACTTTTACAAAACTTTTTTTTGTTAAAAAGTTTTGTAACTGACGTCTTTGACATCAGGGGCGCCTCTAGGTGGGGACATTTAGGAAGATTATAAGGGCCCATCACTGAAAGGAGGGCCCCGCCGAAAATTTTAATATTAAAATCAATGTTTGGGGGACCCCAAATTATTTTCTGTCATAGGGCCTAGTGGCGCCCCTGTTTGACATTGTCTGTTGAATTTGTTTTTTAATGATCATGTACAGTATTATGTACTTTAGTCAGAATTTTGGGATGGAAACACCTGGAAATTCACATCTTCCGAGAGGTGGATTAACTATGCGAATAAGGCAAAATGAGATGCAAGTCTGATGGAAGCAGTTTAACTGGCGTATATTCGCATTTTCCACATTTCTGTCCATAGACATTCTCCTGGCGACATTTCGTGGACAGAACACGTCACTTTTAGCCATTTTTATGAATGCGAATATGAAATGCATATAATTTGGATTGAAACGCGGAGAGTTGCTAGTGTCAGAATGAAGCAGGTGTGTAAAATGACGCTAGAGATTTATCTCTGTCTGTTTATGTAAACATATCTTAACCAAAACAATTACAACATACATCATGTTCAACACTGTTACAACAGAATCTATTAGCACCCATCTCCTCTTCTCATTTTACACACTCTCTCTCTCTCTCTCTCTCTCTCTCTCTCTCTCTCTCTCTCTCTCTCTCTCTCTCACACACACACACACACACACACACACACACACACACACACACACACAGTCAGGGAGGAAGAGAAGTGTAAGTGATATAATGGTGTCATTTGGTCATTTGTTACTAATACCTACCTGTGTCATTACCCACCCATCCCAATCCTTAACCTACGACCCCGTGACCTTTCACCCGTCCAGCCCGACCTAAACTGCTTCTCCTGAGCTGGTTTCCCTTTCAGAGAGAGGGCTGCTGGGCACACACACACTCTCTCGCTCTCTCTCTCTCTCTCTCTCTCTCTCTCTCTCTCTCTCTCTCTCTCTCTCTCTCTCTCTCTCTCACACACACACACACACACACACACACACACACTTTCAGAGAGAGGGGTCATTGAGATGGGCAGATGAAGACTGGACACAACCAGGTTGTCTTAACAGGAGACAGAGGATGCCTTCACATCTCAGCTTTCACTGACCACACATACACACATATACACACACATACACACACACACACATATACACATGACATGCACACACATACATATACACGCACACACACATACACACACACACACACACACACACACACACACACACACACACACACACACATACACACACATACACATACACACACAAACACATACTGTACATACACAAAGCTTTACAACACCCAGAGAAGTGCCTGTCATACTTACACACACATGCACATGCACACACACACACACACACACACACACACAGCTTTGCAAAAACCAGGGTAGATAGACATACACACACACACACACACACACAAATGCAAACAGAGAGAGATATTCAACATATAATGTTATGATTTGGATGGGTCTGGCCAAGCAGCACTAACCTCACTCACGTCAGATGCAGCGTCCCTTGGTCGCATGCATCTGATATCGCTTGATAAAAGAATTGTTTCAGAAGACCGGGCGTCATCAAAAACCGACACACACACACGTCCGTCATCCTACTTCAACCACTTAAATCGAAACCTGTCAATTGCATCGCATGATGCCCACGCGATTTGGAGTTTGTCACATGTTCCAAACAACACATAACCTGCACGCATCTGTGACATGATTGCAGCGATCCCTCGGTCCAACTCGCATAATATAGATGTCTCTTTCATATATATCTGTTAGATGTGTTTCAGTAAGTTACCAGAGATGAGTCACGTCAAAATCCTTACCTGTACTTCGGATACATCTCCTAGTTGGTCCGTCCATCCTACTTCAGCCACTTAAATACTTTGAATGGACTCTACATCAGATGGCATGCGCATGAGGGGCCGCTGCGATTTAACGTGAGTGAGGTTAAAGCAGCACAGGGATGCTCTCTAAACGCTTCAAACCGTACAGTGCAGGAATCCGCGCACCTCATCTTGAATTGCCGTCATATTCACACCAAATATCAGAGCGTCGGATAATCGCAAACTGTCTCTTTCATCTAGTATCTAGTTAGACTGTGGTTTTGTCAACGTTTGAACCGTGACGACATGAGTTAACGTCACCGGGTTAAGTTGGGGTCAAAGCGGAAAATAAACAAATAGGACACGTGAGTTGGGATCATGAGGGAAATCAAGGGCAAATCAGTTCTGAAGTTTTAATGAGACAAATATTTGCTTAATATTTGGAGGTTCACACATTTCCATCTGATGTTAGATGGCAGCATTAGTAAGAGTAATATGCTAAACTGTTTGCATTTGTGGCAAAACAACGCCCTTTGTGGATAATGCGTTATGGGCTCGCATAAATTGGTATGAA
>JAODXP020000015.1:24318322-24320822 GCA_027497455.2 Sardinella longiceps | reverse complement strand
GCCTCTCTTATCTGTGGGAGGGTCTATTCTCTCATCAGATTTGGACACTGTGACCTAAAAATAGTCTTAACACAACTTAACAGTCATTCTGATAACGAGGAACAACGAAACTTCTCTGCTCAAAACTCTACCTCTCTACCTCTCACACGGATACACACAGAAAGAGGGAGAGAGAGAGAGATGTGAACAAAGGATTTTGATTTCTTTACTTAAGTAAATGTATACTCATGATACTCATGGTCAAAACTCTGCTACTGAATGCTGCCAAGTCACTTTTTACTTAAAGGAGAAATCCGGTGTGAATCAGTCGATAGCCCTGTTCTTCCTGAATGTTGTCTTTAAGAAAAAGAACCAGAAAATTTGATGCTATGCATAGACCAAATAATAAACAGATTGCTAATGGGGCATAATGAAATGAAACTGAAAGTAAATTGTTATGCCCCATTCACTTAGAGTTAGTTGCCGGTTCATTGCTTGAACTGTGTTGTATCAAATTTTCTTATTCTTTTTCATACCTACAGCACTTGGTGAGTTGACAACAGGGCGAAAGATTGATTTCTCCTTTAAGTGAAAGTCTTGTTTTTAAAATACATATTTAAGTATTTCTGTATTGATTTGCTTTACATCTTGAGGCCACAGACCTATGCTGAAATGAGATACACTCTGTTTGGTCACTTTTTGCTACTGAAGCACTGGCCATTTACAACCTATAGCCTTGTACAATCACAGTGCTATTGGAAGTCAGAAAAGCCCATTTTCTTTTTCTATTTATAGTTTTTGACAGGAGAGATAAAGAGTTTTGTAAACATAATTATTTCCAAGGAAGATATAATTTCACTGCCATTTGTCTATTTGTTTGTTTGTCTTGTTTGTTTGTCTGTGATAGCAGAACAAGTGAAACAAACAAAAAAACAAACAGACTATGTACAACTGAAGCTGTAAAATCGCTGTAAGTAAAAAACGAGCAAAGAGATTGATAAGCAACTTGGGCAGCTAGAGTGTCTGAAAGAAGTTAAAACAGCCAACTTACTGTAATGCAAATTAGTTATGAATTTCAGTCGTAAATTGAATATCAATAGGCACGTCATGAGCGAATTCAAGCATCTTAAGCAAACACAGGATTTTTTTTTTTTTTTTTTTTTTTTACCAAGAGCAATTTTACAGCTTTTGTAGCTATGGTGTGAACGCATAGTAAAGCCAGCGAAATGTTGGCCTGTAGTTACTGTGAAGAGAGATGTAGCCTATGGAGAACATTAGTGAGTATTCTCAGCATTATCTACCATTGCCATCATGACCACTGCAAAATGCGACTTTACAAAATGTGTGTGTGTGTGTGTGTGTGTGTGTGTGTGTGTGTGTGTGTGTGTGTGTGTGTGTGTGTAGTGTGTGTGCAGACAGAAAATGGGGAAATAAGGGATATGTACTGTATCCCTGTGTACGTGTTGGTAGCCCAATGTGTGTTGTTGTACATCTGTGTGTGTGTGTGTGTGTGTGTGTGTGTGTGTGTGTGTGTGTGTGTGTGTGTGTGTGTGTGTGTGTGTGTGTGTGTGTGTGTGTGTGTGTGTGCAGGCATGTTTGAGTATCCCTTTTGGAGTGTGTCTATGTACAAAGGAGGTTAGTAAATGGGAGGGTCAAGTGTCGGAAACAGAACATCTTCTAATCACTGAACACACACATGCGTGTGCACACACACACACACACACACACTGACATTGCAGCTGGAGCAGTGCTGTGGTTCCGTGTTCCTCACCTTGTTCCTGAACATCCGGAGCCTCGCTGGAACACCTTCTCCCAGGTAAGAGCAGCACCTGTCCTGTGGTCAACCTCACCTGGTGCATGTGCAGTGATGGAGAGGAAGCAGGAGGTGTGAGATAGACACACACACATATAGACTGTATGACAGACTGTAGCAGTCCTTACAGTGGGACAGTGGACAGGCACATTTATTACCACTCTGTCTATATGTGAAAAACTGTAGACGCAGAAGAATGATTTCTGGCCGCTGCCACTGTCTGTAATAATTGTATAAAAATTCTAATATGAAATATTCCTAATCTGTTTCTAATTTTAATCTGAAATATTGTCTCGGTTTCTAAACAATCTGCTGACGTGGTAGAACTGTTTTTTCTGTATCATAAATGGGATAGGAGAAAAATATTATTATTGCATTTGCAAAGACATGGAAATGGTTTAGTAATTTCTATTTAAAAGATTATATTAATAATAAATATCCAACATACGTCTCATTGTTTGTAGTGTTTTACTACAAAAAGGTCCCGTATATTTTATACATGTGGGATATTTTTATGTCAGAGGTCCCATGTTGAGGGATGAGAGATGAGATAAATACAGAAGTAAGATTTCTTAAAAACCGTAATTGCATCAGTCTTTGTGTGTGTGTGTGTGTGTGTGTGTGTGTGTGTGTGTGTGTGTGTGTGTGTGTGTGTGAGAGAGAGAGAGAGAGAGAGAGAGAGAGAGAGAGAGAGAGAGAGAGAGAGAG
>JAODXP020000015.1:24278322-24313322 GCA_027497455.2 Sardinella longiceps | reverse complement strand
TTAGCCTGTCATCAAGACCAACCTCAGCCATTTTGTTTTTTGTTTTTTCAGTTAACAAAATATGATACTGTAAGATGACAGTACAGGCACAACACATTTAGTATGGCACACTGAATTTCATAAATAATTTACTCGTGATAAAAACAATGAACTAAAATACAATTTCTCTTTTCCTTGGAAGTGAGTGAGTGGATTATCTGTTTGTCTTTGATCTAACCCTGTGGCCATTTGTAGCACTCTTAGAGCCGAGAGACACTGTTTTGGAAACAGGCCTGTGTGTTTGATGAGAAAACACACCTATTAAATCTTCATGTCTGCTGATCACGTGGACTAGAAGTGTTTTGTCAATACTGTCAATACAGTGGAATTTGGGGTTAAAAATGCAAGATGTTGATTGTGAGGCAACCTGATAATAATTACAACTGTGCACATCAAGTAATCCTTTAACAACTTTGCATCACGAGTGACAAGTAATCTGCTATTGACTCATTGTTTCTGAGGTGTAAGGTGATGTACTGTATCTTGTGAAGGCAGTTGGGAATGGTCTGTGTCCAAAGCTGACACCACCCTGTGCAAGGCAGACTTCCTCCTTCAAAGAAAAGTATTTGTTATTGTGAGTGGATAGACACTGGTCAAGCAGAATTCCAAAACCAATGTTTCTTACAACTCATTTGGACAAATCTCACACTTGTAGGCGTAGACTTACATTCCAGTGCATCTTTGCAGTGCATTGCAGTGCAAAAAGTTTCCAGTGTGTCCTACCATGTCTGCTCTGGATAAGGACAGGCTTAGTTCACCTCAACCTCACTGTTATCAGTATTAGTTTCTGCTATGGACGAGTTCCTCTTTCCGGTCCGTGTGTGTGTGTGTGTGTGTGTGTGTGTGTGTGTGTGTGTTTAGGGAACTCCTGTGTACCTGGCACGGCCCATTAAATAGGGCTTTGGCTATACCTGAACCCTCATTGACACTTGTGTGTGTGTATGTGTGCGTGTTTGTGCTTGCATGCAAACATGCATACAGTATGTGTGTGTGTGCGTGTGTTTGTGCATGCATGCAAGCATGAATATGTGTGTGTGTGTGTGTGTGTGTGTGTGTGTGTGTGTGTGTGTGTGTGTGTGTGTGTGTAAGTGAAGGATGTGTAAGAATTAATTTTCTGTGTGTTTCAGCGGCCTTCAACTTCAACACCAACTCAAACACCGGTGGAGCTCGGCAGGTGAGCATCTTAGATAAATAAAGTCCCTTGAGGACTCTGGACTTGTATTACAGACGGTGAGGGGGGTCCATGGCCACCGCTTGAGCACAGGGCCCAGCGTTACAACCCTGTGTGTGTGTGTGTGTGTGTGTGTGTGTGTGTGTGTGTGTGTGTGTGTGTGTGTGTGTGTGTGTGTGTGTGCAGGAGCATCATAGTGCGTGGGAAAGGGGGAGAGAGTTACCAGGGCCATAGAGAGAGGGAGGGCCCTTGAGGAGTCTGGAGTTGTATTCCAGGTGGTGAGGGGGGCCCATGGCCACTGCTTGAGCACAGGGCCCAGCCTTACGCCCCTGATTACCAGTGCAGGCACTGATAGCAAAGTGAGTTATAGGGAAGAAATTAAGACATTCACAGGTAGAAGAATCTAAGAATAACAACAAGTTGGCTGTGATTGAGTGATCAGTAAAGTAGGTGTGGCCCCAAGTGAGCTGGGACTGATTTACAGGTGAATAGGTTTCAGGTGAGACTGACACAAATCATGAGCGTGTCTCGTATCTGCACATGTAGAACCAGACAGGGGCGCTGCTGGAAATTTTGGGCCCTATGACAAAAAATATTTTTGGGCCCCTCAAATTTTGATTTTAATATTAAAATTTTCTCTGGGCCTGTGCTGGGCCCTTAGAATAATCCTAACCAGACTGTCACACACTTATTGTACTATATTCAGTCACTCTCCCCTGCCCACATCTTTGCCATCTGTGATGGTTCGCTTGTAGGTGAGGTGTTACAGGTGAGTTACAGGTGGGAGATGCCCAAGTAAAGATAAGCAGACACAAAACATGACGCATGCAAGCACAGAGCCACACACACACACACACACACACACACACACACATAAAAACACACACAAATTCCTCCAGTCTCCTGTAGCCTTAAGGCTACATGTCTCTTCAGTTCTGTTGCTTACAGTAAACAGCCTTCTAAATGTATCCATCATCACTGACCAGCAGACAGGAAGCAGCAACGTCAGTGTGTGTGTGTGTGTGTGTGTGTATGTGTGTGTATGTGTGCGTCATCTAAACCCTTTTTTACAAAAGCCAAAATTTAGTAGTAGACCTTTCACCTAATACTACTACAGCACTGTCAAACAAATATTCTACAAAATGTATTTGTACAAAAAATGCGTATACAGTATGTGTGTGTTTGTGCGTGTATACAGTATGTGTGTGTTACAGTAATCTGCGTGTGTATTCATGCATATGTATTTCTGTGTGTGTGTGTGTGTGTGTGTGTGTATGTGTGTGTGTGTGTGTGTGTGTGTGTGTGTGTGTGTGTGTGTGTGTGTGGGCAGGTCTACGTGGAGCTGAATGAACTAATGGGCACTGAAGGTCAGTCGGGGGGTGTTTGGCAGGAGACGGGTCGATGGGTGGGCTACGAGGAGAACTACGACCCCGAGGCTGGCGGCTGGGGCCAGTCGCACGTCTCCTACCTCACCTTCAAGAGCCTGGTCCAGCTGCGCAGGGCCCTCAACACCGGTCAGTATCTTCATCACTTCCTTTTTCTTTTCTTTTTTAAAAAGATATTTTTAGGGCTTTTTGCCTTTAATGTGGTAGGATGGTAGAGAGACTGACAGGAAATGAGTGGGAGAGAGAGAGATGGGTCAGGATCGGGAAACCCTCGGGTCGGACTCGGACCCGGGTCCCCAGATTTGTGGTGCGACGCACTAGCCCGAGTCACGGCGCCCCATCACCTCTTTTTTTATATAGATCCACATTTCCCCTAGCCTGACAACCCAGACTATAACATGTATATTCTGGCCATGATGGATAGATCCTATGGGCGGAATCTTTCACACTGCTTCTGCATGCAATAGGATAGCAGAGTCATAGGAATCGCTTTGTATGGCTCTAACTATGACCAATCTGAGCAACGAACAAGCCGTTTCAAACCAAGTTAAGCCCACCCAATGACTCCCTGTCCACGTGATTGGATAGACACCACCGATGTCTGAATACAACTGTTCCCTATGGCTGATAGCTAGACATACCAGCTGAGCAAATCAGTTCTAGGCTACTGTACATTTCGCCTGCTCCTGTAAATACTGTGTCTCCATTCAGCAAGGTACAAAAACTCTGAATTCACCCTGATGCCATCAAAAGCAAATTAAGGAAACATTTTAGTAAAAGGTATACTTCAGTGGCAAATACCTTAACACACTGACTCTGCAGTTGTGCCATTATAGTAGTGAGACTGGGGTCATTTGGGAATGTCCATGTTCTCCAAGTAAGTCTGCCCAGAAAGCAAGCCTGCATGGTGGTCCCCTTTTAGGCTCACTTTAGGCTGGCATAAGGGCCCCTATGATGGTTTACCCAGCAAACATGCCTTTGCGGAGCACATATGGGATCCATGTGGTTTTTCTTAGTGTGGGCTAGGGCCAGCACGAACCAAACCTAAACAAGGCCAGTGTGGGCTTGCCCTAGCCTGACACGCCAGACTATATCATAAGAATGTATGAATGAAGCTCGGGCTTTTGGCTCAGTTGGTTAGAGCGTTCCACTCCCACGCCGGGAGTTTGTAGCTTGCGGGGTGGCGGGTTCGAGACCCGTGTGCGGTGCGGACCGCCACCGGCTACACGGGCTCCATGTGGGCCTTGGAAGGGCTATGAGGGCTAAGTGAGGACTGCCTGTGTGGGGCCAGTACTGCGGAGCCAGTGCTCTGCCGATGAGCAAAGCCTCACAGGCCCACAGCAGAACCCTTTGCAGCCCCAAAGTCAGTCCATAAGGGCCCCATAAGGGCCTCATAAGGGCGCGTTTGCTGGGAGACCACACTACCAGAACCAAAACCCGCAAGGGCCTTGCAACAGCGTGTTTGCTCGTGTGTTTAATAGAATTTGCTTTTCTGTCAGATACAAGTGAATTTGTTGGCAAGCCAAAACTTTTCAACATACTGAATCATCATCATCATCATCATCATCATCATCATAATCATTATCCATCTGTCCTGTCCATATTCCCTATGTGTCCATCCCCAGGTGTGGTGTTGCTGGACATCAAAGAGAAGACTCAGGCCAGCATCATGGAGAAGCTGGTGGAGGAGATGGCTAATAAGAAGGTCATAGATCCAAGCAACAAAGATGGTGTCCTAAAAGTTCTTCTCCAGGACAGAAGGTAGGCTACTGTAACTCAGTGAGCTGGTTTGACTTGAACATGATTAGTGCAGAGCTACTTGTTATGTGTTAGTGCAGGACAGGACACACCATAGCCTAGCATCGACGTTGAGCAAGTTATGTGTTACCTCAAGACACAACAGCAGTGCTGAGCTAGCTTTTTATGTGTTAGCGCTGGACAGCACTGTTGAGATTGTTACAGTTTATATTACTGCAAGACATAACATCCCTACTGAGCTAGCTAGCTGTGTAAGTGTGGGAAACACCACACCATTAGTGATGAGCTAGTTATGTGTAAATTGTTAATATAATTGTCAATATTAAAACGTGCTACAATAGTCTACTTGTAGCCTACTTTTTCATGAATACCTTCTTTTTCTTAGCCAACCACAAGAAACACAACCGCTAACAGCAGGAACTGAGATGAAGACATATTCTGTGGCTGAGAGGGTGAGAAAAGTAGCAATCTTATAAATGTATTTAAAATTGAAATCATTACGGGCAATTAGCATAGTCTGATTCGGATTAGCACAATCACTCTTATGTACTATAACTGTAACCTCACTCACGTCACGTAAGAGGATTCAGATATGAGGCTTTTCCATAGGAGAGTTACGTCAGAAGACTGTATGTCATCAAAAATCCTTGCATATAATTGGATAAACCACTTGTCTGTCATCTTTATAATGTGCTACTTCAACCACTCACATGAAACCATGAGCTACTTCATGTCTTTTGAAATCCCTCTCGGTGGTTCCTACTGTCTCCTGATTGGACGATTGTTTCACGATAGCCCTGAAATCCTTCCCAACGGGAAAAGCATCAGATCAATGAGTGCAGCGAGCAGCATGACAAATCATCTGACATGAGTGAGGTTACTATAGCCTAATTGTCCCTTATAATTCTGAAAAACCATGACAGTTTTTTAACCCATGAAGCAATGAAATATGGATTTGCTGCTCACCAAAAATGAATGATGATGTAACAAGGATTACTTCACATCTACTTAATGATTAATAAAAGGATGTTAATTCACCAGTACTTAATTGATAATTAGCTCTGCTAACAAATTAGCTTGATTAGCTAATTATTTTGTATACCCCATTAATATGTACAGTAGTAGCCTAAGTAAGATAAGATAAGGTAGTACTTTATTTATCCCATAGAAAGTTCCAAGGAAGTAAACCTAACTAAACAATGCTTTAGCATACTGTATGGATTGTACTGCTATTGCAAAATGTTACATAAGGTCCACTAAATGTATGTCCTGAGCAACCACGAGTAGTTTTACATAATTTACTGTAGTCTCTGCTTAACATGATTGGAAGAATTGTCATCATGATCTGTGACATGAAAGAAAACCATCATTGAAATCTCATATTATTGATGTACAGTACATTTATCAGCACAGTCACTGTCTGAAAATGTGCTGAACGATCACATCAAATATCATCTATCTGTCCCATGTAGAGAGACGCATCTGAGAATCTAGAAGCATCCATGGTGCTTGTTGGTGAGTCAGATTTAAACATGTTCTTTGCATGATGTAACATTTGCATCATGAGATTTAGTGTGTTTGTGTGCATTTGTGCATCCATCGGGGTGTATGCATGAGTGATTTGGTCACTTTCTTGTCTTTTTTTGTATATTGTGTGCTCACTCATGTGGATAATATGCATGTGTGTTTGTGTGTGTGTACTCTACATGTGTGCATGTGTGTGTGTTACTTGTATTTATTTACATACAGTAAATCCATGTGCATGCATTTGTGGATGTGTATGATGTGTGTATGTGTATGTGTATGTGTGTGGTGTTTATGGTGTGTTTAAATACAGTACTTATGCGTGTGTGTGTGTGTGTGTGTGTGTGTGTGTTCCAGGTGCTCTGGACTTCCTGGACCGGCCCGTGGTGGCGTTTGTGCGTCTCACCGAGGCTGAGGTTCTGCAGGCTGCCCTGGAGGCACCGGTACCGGTCCGCTTCGTCTTTGTGCTGATCGGACCCACCAAGGGTGACATAGACTACCATGAGACAGGTCGAGCAATGGCAGCACTTATGGCCGACAGAGTAAGGAAAACATACAAATACAAGTACACACATACACATGCACACACACACACACACACACACACACACACACACACACACACACTGTATGCACACCAAAATGCACACACAAGCACATACATTATGCACACAAAAATGCACATGCATACAGACACATTTGCACACACAAACACACATACATTTACTCACTCATTCACAAACACACACACACACACACACACACACACACACACACACACACACACACACACACACACATTCAGTACATAAACATGCTGTATGTATTTCCCCTCTCTCTCTCTCTCTCTCTCTCTCTCTCTCTCTCCCACACACACACACACACACACACACACACACACACACACAGGTGTTCAACCAGGCTGCGCTGCAGGTGCAGAGTGACCGTGAGCTCACGGAAGCCGTGGCCGACTTCATGGACTGCAGCATAGTGATCCCGCCCACTGAGATCCAGAGTGAGGCTATGCTCTCCTCTCTCATTGGCTTCCAGAAGAAACTCCTGCAGGACAGGCTCCGCCCCTCCGACCCACAGATACGCCTTGACCTCAAGCCTAGGAAAGGTGAGGGGTCAACATACACGCACTCACAAACACACACATGCACATGTATACACACTCACACACATACATTTGTACACACTTGTACAAGTATCAAAGCAAAGAAACTAATGAAGCTAATATTCATTATCAGGGACAATGTATAGGGAAAACCTCTATATATGCAGTCTTGATAAAAGCAGCACGTGTGCTCGCACACACACACACACACACAGTCAGTCATTACATTGTGTATTACACAGGAGGGCACTGTTGAATTCCTAGTGGAAGTAATCAGTAAGCAGGCATATGACACACACACACACGCACACACACTGACATTACCTGGAGTATTACACAGGAAGTTGCTGTTGAATTCCTTGTGGGAGTAATCAGTGAGCAGGCAGATGACACACACACACACACAGATGACACACACAAACACCTAAAGCCCTCATGATAACTCGACGACTCCCCCTGGTGCCTTAATTAAGTGCTAATGTAGGCCAGTGGCCCTCTGAGACTCTACAAACACACCAGCACCCAGCGGTACTTAAACCTGACACACACACACACACACACACACACACACACACACACACACACACACACACACACACACACACACACACACACACACACACACACACACACACACACACACACACACTCACACACACACACACACACACACACACTCTCTCTCTCTCTCTCTCTCTCACACACACACACAGACACACACACACACACACACACACACACACACACACACACACACACCATAGCAGCTGGAACTGGGCCAGAGGAGAGTTTCTAGAAAGTGTTGTGGCTAACACCGCTAACACATTTACTATGAAGGTACAGTATCAAACAAGGTTATTTATATAAATATATAATTACATAAATGTTACATAAATACACGTTACATAAATATAAATATAATTATGTAAATATAGTATAGTATAAATATACTTCCTAAGTTACAGACAACCACCCCCTAGATTTATGGGAACTGAGACTACAGTCAATTGTTGTGATGTCTGTGTGTGTGTGTGTGTGTGTGTGTGTGTGTGTGTGTGTGTGTGTGTGTGTGTGTGTTTAAAAGATGAATATAAAATAATTTGTAATGACTTGCTCACGGGAGTGCTGTTCACACTGTGCCACCAATGTGACTCTGTTTGTTCATGATCACAGACTTCACAGACTTAGAAAGAGGACCTTCCTCACAACACTTTAATGGAATGAAGATTATTCTAAATTATTGTAATAAAGACATTACCAATGCAAAGTAAAAACTATTTTTCAGAAATGAAGTTTGACACCATTCTTTCTCCCATAACTTTACAAACCCAAATGCATACTTTCAGCCTGTGTGTGCAGTCCAGGCCGAGGCTAAATGTTTTTAGTAAACACAGCATGTCTCCACCACAGAAACCATATCTCTCACCTCCTGACTGAGTCTAAACCATCCACGCAAAGGTTATGATAAATAAACAAACAGCTGAAGATGGGGTGCTCAGACAGGCTATGCAGACAGGGCTATGAGAGTGCAGCCATCGACCCATAAACAAAGTGGAAAAAGGATTTAATATGTTTAGGGTGGCATTTGGAGTTATAGGGGCTGTGTTGACATATAGCTGGCAATGTCCAATGGAGTTACTCACACACTATGCTGCTCGTGCATGTCACACTTGTGTTTTTGTGTATTTTATTTCCTGTGTGTGTGTACACGTGTGTGTGTGTGTGTGTGTGTGTGTGTGTGTGTGTGTGTGTGTGTGTGTGTGTGTGTGTGTGTTTGTATACATGTTGGGGCTAAAGTAAGGGGAGGACACAGGGGAACGCAGTCCCGGCACCTCAGATAAATTAAAAAATAGATAGATTAATTTATATTCATATGTCTTGCATGCTTCTAGTGATGAGATATTTTCAAAAATGAATGTGATGTAAAGTGTACTATGCGTACTGAACAGTGACAGTATCATAGCTCAGCTGAACAGGATGAGTAATTTTTCTTAAATTTTTCGACAACAAATTTGAGAGTTCCGCCCCTGCCACATCCCACTTTAACATGTCTGTGTGTATAATATATGTGTGTGTGTGTGTGTGTCCAGTGTCCATCGCGTCGTCTGGGCAACCTCCTGAGGATCCACTGGTGCGCACGGGTATTCCGTTCGGCGGTATGATCAAAGACATACGGAGACGTTACCAGCACTACAAGAGTGACATCACTGACGCCATGAATGCCCAGGTGCTGGCCGCCGTCATCTTCATCTACTTCGCAGCACTCTCACCTGCCATCACCTTCGGAGGCCTTCTGGGTGAGGGATTGGTTTGTTTGTTTGTTTGTTTGTTTGTTTCCATGGCTTCAATAGAGACACCCAAGATACATACAAGTTGTTCAGTGGAGCTATTTTTTCTCTTGCTTTTTTTCCCACAAAGGTATCAGTTTAAAGTGATATCATGCCGTTAAGACTCCAGTCCAAACACAGTCACATTTGCATTGTCTTCTTGTCAACTATGCCCTCTAAGTTAAGGCTTGATAAAGTCAGGGAATGTTGAATTTGTCTATGAAAAGAGCTCACTGTCCATTAATTGGTCAATGTGAGAGTGATTGACGCCTGTTTGCCCCAATGGGTTTGTGACTGTGCCATGTGGCCCCTCCTCTGCACACAGCTGATAAGGTGGAAAACATGATGGGCGTTCCTGAGCTGCTGATCTCCACGTCGATCCAGGGCATCATCTTCTGTCTGGTGGCTGCCCAGCCTGTACTCGTCATCGGCTTCTCTGGCCCACTGCTCGTGTTCGAGGAGGCCTTCTTTGCTGTGAGTGTCTCTCTCTCTCTCACACACACACACACACACACACACACACACACACACACACACACACACAGACATATTCTCTCTCTCTCTCTCTCTCTGGTCCACTGCTCGTGTTCGAGGAGGCCTTCTTTGCTGTGAGTGTCTCTCTCTCACACACACACACACACACACATACACACACACACACACACACACACACACACATATTCTCTCTCTCTCTCTCTCTCTCTCTCTCTCTCTCTCTCTCTCTCTCTCTCTCTCTCTCACACACACACACACACACACCCCCACACACACACACAGTCTCTGTCCTTCTGGTCCACTGCTGTTTTAGGAGGCGTATCTCAGCTTTCAATATTCCAGATTTCTGTCATCATCATCATCATCATCGTCATCATCATCATCATCATCACTCTCATCTCTCCTCTCTAACCCTTCCCATAGTTCTGCAAGTCCCAGGGCATTGAGTACATTGTGGGCCGTGTGTGGGTCGGCGTGTGGCTAGTGGTCATCGTGGTGTTGGTCGTGGCTGCGGAGGGCAGCTTCCTGGTCCGTTTTATCTCACGCTTCACACAGGAGATCTTCTCCATCCTCATCTCACTCATCTTCATCTACGAGACCTTCGCCAAGCTGGGCAGGGTAACGCCACACTCTCATTCGCAACTTCCATTGTCATTGTCTTTCTCTCTTTCTCTCTCTCTCTATCTCTCTCTCTCTCTCTCTCTCTCTCTCTCTCTCTATCGCACTCTCTCTCTCTCTTAATTACTCATAGTTATCAGTCTTCATCCACAAGACCTTCGCCAAGCTGGGTTAACAGTCTTGATCTTGTCCTGATTTAGTAATCCTTAATTAATTATAGTTATTAGTTATCACTCATAATTATCAGAGATATTCCACCTTTTTATGAAAATGGGTTATTCAACCTATTACCTGGAATTATATATGGGGGTATACGTTTTCCTTGTCTGGTGTCCACAATTTTTTTTAGCTTTAGCTTAGCCTTGGCACTGGAATGTAAAGTAGCCAGATAGCAACTCTTTGGCTACTTAAATTTCCAGCGCCTATGCTAAGTTAAAGCAAAAACTGGAGATGCCAGACTAGGAAAACGCATGCACTACTTTTATCTACATATGTAACTCCAGGTAAGAGGGTGAATAACCAATTCTCATAAAAAGGTGGAATATCCCTTTAAGAATTTTGTCCTTATTAAGCTATCCTTAATTAATCATAGTTAACTATCTTGAGCAGTCCATAACAAAGGTCTCCTGACCACTCCTCCCTCCTCCTGCTGCAGATATTTAAGGCCCACCCCCTCATCTTGAACTATGACAAACTCAACGACACCATAGAAGACCCCTGGTACCCAACGGTGATCCACTAGCAGATTCCTGACAACGCCACAGGCAACATCACCACGGTGACTAAGCAGGTCATGCGGGCCTACCCCAACACCGCCCTGCTGTCCATGTGTCTGATGTTGGGGTGTTTCTCCATCGCTTACTACCTGCGCATCTTCAAGAACGGCACCTTCCTCCCAGGAAAGGTCAGTGAGGAGAAGAATGTAGTGCTTACATTATACAATATTAACGGGATACTGTATGTTTTAAGGCCAATTCAGACTGAAGTGCCGCAACGAGATGAGATGGTTTTAGAGAGTAGTTTCAGCAGTGTGAATCTATCATTGCAATCAGTCATTATAAGCCGTCGCAAAAGATTTAACATGTCAGATTTCCGTATTGGAGTTTTAGAACGTCGCAGGTTTTTAGAACGTCGCAGCCCATCTGGTCATTGATCTTTGGTCTGTAGCCACCTTTAGGATACTGACTTGTAGCTTGACCATCTACCAACATGAGCTGTAATGTATTACATAGGGAAGATCCTAGCTGTTCTGTATAAAGAATGGTACGTTAATTGCCCCTAACAGTACATAAGGCCTATGTGAAAATAAATATGCATTCAAATATGAATATAAATACAGACAGACCAGCAAACACACAAAGACAATTTGCTGTTGGGCTAATGTTATCTGATTTGTCCTTGCCAATTTAAAACAACAACAATGGGACTGAACAAAACTGTCCACTGATGTTAACTGAAAAGATCAATAAAAATGCATCAATATTGAACATTTCTGAAAATGGAGATCATGTCTCACCCTACTCTCTTCTCCTCCTCTCCCTCCTCCCAGCTGCGTCGCCTGATGGGAGACTTCGGTGTGCCCATCGCCATTTTCCTCATGATCGTGGTGGACATCAACATCGAGGACACCTACACCCAGGTGAGGGCCTGTGATTGGCTGTCCGGCTCATTTTTGTTGTTGATACATCCCATAATCAACTTGTCATGCCGTCATGGTTGCATTGCATGTGTTTTAGGACGAGGAGGACATTTTAGAAAAAGATTGTGATGATCAAGTAATTCAAGTAGTTCAAGTAATTTAGTAAAGTAGTAAGTTATTAGGAGGTTGTAATTAAGTATGTATCAGATATTCATGTATTTTTTGTTTCTACTTTAGAATGTACTATAAATGAACTGACATGAGTTGATATATGAGACTTTGAAATTTCAGACTATGTTGCACAAAGTTTCCCCAGCATATCCTCTGTTCTATCAAAGTCAAATTTCTTGTCTATGTAACCAATTCTGATTCTGATTCTGATTCTGATTGTTTCCTGTGCCTGGGCAGAAACTGGTGGTGCCAAAAGGTCTGCAGGTGTCCAACCCAGCGATGAGGGGCTGGCTGATCAACCCCTTTGGGGAGCACAAGACCTTTCCTGTTTGGATGATGTTTGCCAGCGTGGTGCCAGCCTTCCTCGTCTTCATCCTTATCTTCCTGGAGTCCCAGATTACTACGTAAGCATGCTAGCACACACACACACACACACACACACACAGACATACAGTAGACACACGCACGCACACACACCTGTCGGCAGGACTGGTCAGACCTGCCAAAATCTGTTTATCTATGTCCATACTACTGGTCATACTGTATGTAGTCTGTTGGAATATGTTGCAATCTCTACTAGATTAATGGTTGTCTTGTCCTATAACCTTGCAAGGCCTGTTTACTTTTAGCCTGGCCATTGTCTTTCCATGCAATTCTACTCAATTCTCATCTCTCTTCAGTACTCCGTCTGGGATTCCAGCCTTTGGCTTTGTTCGCTCAGGATGCATCAAATCCTGGCCAATCAGTGAACTTTGAGAATGCCATCAGTCAAAGGCTGATCCCATCTTTTTTTGACAGCAAGCAACCGTTTCTCAGTAGCCAGAATCCCAGACCCTGAAGCGTAGATAAGGGGCTGGTTAAGACCAGGCTAGTTCACATTAAATATTGTCAAAATGAGTGATTGTCAATTGAAATGATCCTTTTTGTTACTGTCACTTTATCCCTCTCTCTTTCCTCTTCCTCTGCTCCACCCGCATGCTCTGTCCAGTCTGATCATTAGCAAACCAGAGAGGAAGATGGCGAAGGGCTCCGGCTTCCACTTTGACCTGCTGCTCCTGGTCAGTATGGGGGGTCTAAGTGCCATTTTCGGGGTCCCCTGGCTAAGTGCGGCCACAGTACGCTCGGTCACCCATGCCAACGCCCTCACCGTCACCACCAAGGGCCCAAAGCCTGTCATAGAAAAAGTGCTGGAGCAGAGGATAAGTGGAGTGTTGGTGGCGTTACTGGTTGGTGAGTCTTTTTTTTGTTTGTTTGTTTTAACACTCTTTAACACAATTAGGTAATGTTTGTGTTGATTATGCTTACTGCTTATGCTTACTGATACTGTATTGCAGTCCAAAACCGAGTATTCACAACAACAACAACAACAACAACAACATTATTAAAGAAAAACAGAGACAGAGAAAGATAGATATTTTATATGAAACATATAGACATATATCTGTAGGCAATTAAATAACCAATTAAACAGTGAATCCATTAAAGAGATGGAGTGATACTAAGAGTGTGAGTTGGCGTAACGGTGAAGAGTGAAATTGACCTTTGACCTGTGTGTGTGTGTGTGTGTGTGTGTTCTCAGGCCTGTCAATCCTGATGGAGCCGATCCTGAAGATGATCCCGATGACGGCCCTGTTTGGGATCTTCCTCTATATGGGCATCACGTCCCTCAGTGGCATCCAGCTGTGGGACCGGATGCTGCTTCTGCTCGTGCCCAAGAAATACCACCCCAACGAACCCTACGCCACCATGGTGCGTGCACAGACTCATTGCTCTGTTTTTATCCTATAGTAGAACTAGTAACAATAAATACATAGCCTGGATCTCACTCAAACTTGTTCGCTATGCAAATTTGCTGTAGGAAGCCTACATTTCTAGCCTGGGCGAAAGCGACTGTTGACTGTGTCATACAGTCTGGCCCAACGCAATTGAAATAGGTTTCCGTTTGAATATGACGTATTCCCTCGCCTGGCTCTCACGCCTACAACTTTCGCTTTCAGTATTAACAGATCTCTCGCAAGTTCTGATCTATTTTGACCTCGTAGTGGCAATAAATCCTCAAGATCATTAATGCTAATGTCATGTACCAATTTTGTGAATGTAATTCGAAAGTGGGGGAGAGAAAAACAAACGCGTCCCTATCACTGACCTCAAAAAAAGACTACAACATTTTGAGACATCGCTCTAAACTGTGTGCTGATTGGCTAAACCGTAGAGTAACCGACGGAAAGGCGGGAAGGGGGGCTTGGACCAGACTACGTGCGGAGATAAATGTTTAGCGGAGCTACGTAGGATGGCATCGCCAGGCTACTACATTTCCTCTGGGATCAATGAATTACATAGAATCTATCTATCTATCTATCTATCTATCTATCTATCTATCTATCTATCTATCCATCCATCCATCCATCCATCCATCCATCCACCATCCATCGGCATTATGTAGGCTATTATGTAGGCATTATGCTTCGTTTTTCTGTTCATTTGATTTTTCCCAGAGTTGGTTTACATGTTATAGGAGTACCAGGAGGGCCTTTGGTTTTACATGTAGGCTAATTGTTGTGCTTGGGTTCCTCCCTCTTTGCCCCCCAGGTGAAGACCAACCGCATGCACATGTTCACCGTCATCCAGATAGTGTGTCTGGCGCTACTGTGGATCATCAAGTCCAGTCCCATCTCACTGGCGCTGCCTTTCATACTCATCCTCACCATCCCGCTACGCATGTTCATGACCGGACGACTCTTCACTGAACTCGAGATGAAATGTGTAAGTCACCTACTATATGGTCCAGGACAGGGAGTTTTAGGTTATGTAATGATAGTTCTTTTATACTGTATATAAGAGAATTGATATGTGTGAGACTGTTTTTGTCTATAAGTGTGTGTAATGTGTGATATATGATTTTGGTCTGTAAATGTCTGTAACAATTCATATGTGATTGCTTGTCGTTGTTTATAATTGTCATAATATGTGATTACTGGTCCTTGTTTATAACTGTTATAATGCGTGATAACTGTTCCTTGTTGACGAATATGATAATGTGTAATTACTGGTTGTTATCTATCTTTGCAGCTGGATGCAGACGATGCCAAGGTGGTACTGGAGGAGGAGCCTGGAGTAGATGTGTATGCAGAGTCACAGATGCCACTGTAGATGTCTGTATACATGCCCTCCCCCCCACCCTCCTCGCTCAGGATCAGATGCCCATGTAGAAACACTTTTATCCTCCTCTTGCAGTCTCAGATACCCCTATAGATAGTCCAATACCCTCCTCTCTCAGTCATAGATGCTCCTATACAGTAGATATTCCAGTACCCTCCTCGCTCATTCAGATGCTTTTGTAGAAACACCTTTATCCTCCTCTCAGTCTCAGATGCCCCTATAGATGCCTCTATAGATTCCATTACCCTCCTCTCTCAGTTACATTATGTCCTTATAGTAGATATTCCTTTACCCTCTTCTCAGTTACAGATGCCCCTATAGATATTCCATAACCCTCCCCTCCGTCACAGATACGATACCTCAATTGATCCCCCTATAGATACCCATTACCCTCCTCTCTCAGTTACAGAGGCCCCTATATTCCATTACCCTCCTCTCTCAGTTACAGATACCCCTATAGATATTCCATAACCCTCCCCTCCGTCATAGATACGATACCTCAATAGATGCCTCTATAGTTACCCTCTATCCTCCTCTCTCAGTTACAGAGGCTAGATACCCCTAAATATGACCTCTACTTGCCACTCAGTTACAGAGGCCCCTATATTCCATTACCCTCCCCTCTCAGTCACAAAGACCCCTATACATACCCTCTACCCTTCTCGTCATATGTTCCTATACAGTAGATATTCCCTCTTCTCAGTTACAAATGTATATCCCAATAGATATTCCATCCCCCTCCTCTCCCAGTGTCACATGCCCAAAAAGACATTCCCTCACCCTCCCCTCTCAGTCCCAAATGCCTGTATAGATACCCTTTACCCCCCTCTCAGTCACAGATACCCCTATAGATGCCCCCTTCACCCTCCACTGCCGGTCACAGATGGCCCTATAGATACCCTTTACCCTACTCTCCCAGTCCCAAACCCTACCTACCTATATTGCCTGTATAGATATTCCTTCACCTTCTTCTCTCAAATCCCACTTGTCAAGCAGAGATGAAATATGGACAAATAGCTCTCTTTCTTTTGTGTAAAGTCCATACCGACCCCATTAATGCCCTTTACCCCTCTACCCTGTGACATATCTCAAAGAAGACATAGGTCATAGACCAATGACTGTTAAAACCACAACATGGACAGTATGTGCCATGCACTTTTAGAGGACGTGAAGAAAGAAAATCAGTCAGCTCTTTGTCAGGTTTGGAGCTGGTATTGGCTCAGCAAGTGCTTTTGGAACCACATCTTGCGTACAGTACACGTTTTTTCGCTGGTATCCTATCCATGTTTTTCCGAGTCACAGGCTTTAATCCATTTTCACTTTGCGTCTCATGGCAGAGTTGATCACGCATCCATGACAACCGCCTAATATCAATGCCAAACACCTTCCTAATGTGTAAATCTCTCAAGGAATACATTGTATATTGTTATACAGTGTAGGCTATACCTTGCCTGGCAGGCCATCCTATATCATTGAAATGTATAGTCTGGCATCGAGAGATAGACCAAACTCAATCATGGGCGGAACAAGGCTGTTATCTTTCAAACTACTTCTGCAAGCAACAGGAAAACCTATGGCCAATCGGAGGAACAAACAAAACGTAAACACCAATTCAAAAGGCCGTTGTTTTTGCCGAAGTCCACCCTAAACACATAGAGCGTTGTGATTAGATGTCGCCAACAGCGTCATCCAATCAAATTCCCTATGGCTTGCTACTAGACGTACAGGCTGAGCAAATTTATTTGCCACCACAGGGTACGTCTAGATTTCTAGGCTAGGCTATACCATACTCTGTTCAATGCAGAGCTTGTTTGTGTATTTGATGGTGTGTATGTGTATCTATCGTGGATGCTACAGGATGCTTGAATATCCTTCGGGATGAACAAAGTACTATCTTATCTTATATTGTCATATTTCAGTTTAAAATACCTGTAAAGCTCTGTTTTACAGAATGAGAGAGCTACAGTATGTTCCTTAAGGGAATGCACGCTTATTCCAAAGCTTTCAATAAGATTTCAGTGCTTTGTGCATTATGCAATGCATTCATGTAGCCTAAGACAGGGTATGCATTTCTCAACTGCAACCTGTATTTGTTCATCAGCTATGTGAAATCTAACACCACAGTAAACCCCTCTGGCTATCGACCAAAGAATGTGCTTAACATTCTTTAAAACATTTAAAGGAGAAATTATGTGAAAATAATCCGATAGACCTGTTATCTGAGGTCACTTAGTGCTATCAGTAGGGAAAAGAACAGGTCAATTTGCTACAACATACAGTATACCAGATAGTGAAGTGGCAGCTAACGCTAACTGAATGGGGCACAAAAACACAATCATTTCATTTTCCTATGTCAACAACATTTTCCTGTAAAAGCGCAACATCGCTACATTCACGAACAACAACTTTATTATTACAAAACTGATGTTTTGGTCAGTCAGACCTTCAAGGTCAGTTTTGTAATAAGTTTGTGAAGGTAGCGGTGTTGCGCTTTTCCAGTTGCTTTTGATTCTTGTATCGAAAGCTGCACCTGCAGTATACCCTACCAAGGCGTGCAGGGTCTCTTTAGACGGCTGGAAAACAAAAAAATTTGAAACATCAGGGCTATACATTGAATTGAATGACACCAGATTTCTCCTTTAAGTGGTCTTATTTGGAGTGTCCAAATCTGGCTGAAGAGTACTAAACAGCAAACTGTCATTTAGGTTGTTTTATTGCTTTTATTGATTTACTTAACCATTGCCATATTATGTATTAGTAATCTTTTTATTTCCATAATATTTTATCTATCATAGTTCATGTTAACTGTTTGTTTGCCTGTTTATTTGCTCTTAATAATATTTAAGTTTCAGTGATCTTGTGATTTTTCCCTCTTTTATTCCTTTAATGTCTTGTCATTGTAGGCCTATATCAAATTGTCAGAGAATATCAGTAGCAGATTTTCAATAGGAAAGGTGCCTTTAGTGTGTCCTTCATATGTGAAGTCCTGTTTGTTGATTGATTGATTGGCGAAAGAGATTTATATTTACAATAACTGCAAATTGCAAAATAAACCTTTCATCTCTGTTTTACCATCATATCCCACGGCCTTTCTGTACAACCAGACAGATCACATATTATCAGATCACATCATTAGTAAAAATGTTCAGAATCCACCTATATGATTATAAGGCCTCAAAAAAAAAAAAAAAAAAAAAAAAAAACACTACAGAAGAATAAGGAGAGGGTAGATGATATCAGGTCTGGGACAGGCTTATCCCCTATTTATTCAACTCTGAACTAGGTCTACCATTAAAGATTTTAGATTCAGTAATGGATTCAGTAATGACTGAGAGCATCGATTGCATAGCCTAACAGAAAATCAACATATATAGAGGTTATGCAGATAATAACCCTGATGGTCTTTACAGAATCACAGCCTATGTGAGAAAAATAAGTTAGGCTAGGCTACAATTAGGGTCATTCCATTATCATAATATAAAACATTAGGTAGACAAATAACTTAGAGAGGAGGCCTGATAATAATGCTCATGCAATTAAATCCAGTTAATTCAATTCTTCAGTACAACGCCCATAGTCAGTTGGCCTTGTTCTCGAAGAAGGAATTCCTACAATCTCTGCCAAGTGATTGGTGGCGTTTGGCTATCGATTGGGCATGCCTGGAGAGGAGCAAGCCCGCTGACAGCAATGCATTGAGGGCGATGGACTTAGCTTGGCTGCTCACAGCGATATATGATTCCTAATATAGGCTGCGAGCGGAAGGGTGTCACACAGCAGCCTTGGCTTTTCACTGTCCCTATCTTTCGTGTAACTGCGGTTTTGAAGATTAACTTCAATCTGATTTGAATATCGACTGGATCAAATGAGCAGTCGCATTGGAGTAAGAAGAAGGTATGCTCAATCGAAGCCTGCAACGGCCCGCTCGGTTTACGGTGAGTAATGTCGATAAAAGTGGCAAATGAATTAAAACGCTCACTTTATAACTGGTTAGGCTATGTATTCCTCGGAATTAATCTAGCATCCATGGAAGCTATCGTGTTGGATTGCCCACTCTCGTCTTAACATTGTAACTACGGCCAGCCACAGTATTGCAAACACATTGTTACTTTGATGTTTGGTCGTGGCGTTACAACGTAACACCATAGCGTACTTGACAAAGACCCTTGTTCAGACATTTTTGTTGTGTGCTCTTGCTGGCTGGAATATCTGGGAACCACTGTTGTCAACAATCAAATGTGTGAGTCTATAATAAGTCGATTACTGTCTGCCCTGAGTTTACCAGTTGCCCTAGCCTAAATCACACTTAATGGGCTATGTGGTCGCTGGTAGCAGTCGAGATGTCAACAGATTAATTGAGCAACTTCGGTAGTTAACGTTAAATAGTAGGAAAGCGAATAATGTGTACGTCTTTAAAAGTGTCCTGGTCGATTATTCGGTTTCGCTTCTGGAGGTTTGCAACATGGTTGCGAGGTTTGTGAAATCAGAACGCACCGGACGCCGCCATTGTTGTGTTAACGTTAAATCACCTTTAATCCTCCGTGTTAGTTTGAGATGGTTAAGCAGTGTATGCGGTGCGTTTTTTCCTTCAGCAGGCCATATATGTCAGAGCTGTAATCGGAGATAACTTGCTCTTGTCTGTTTTATTTTTTAATGGGTTGCTTAGCCGCCTGCATTCATGGCTGAACCACTTCAGGCAACCGGTGCGAAGACGTAATGTGTTTTCTTTGTCTTCTTCCCTATTGCAGCCCTCTAGCTCCCGATGCCTGCTGCGCTACACTATGTAGACAGCAGTGCCTCCTCCTTTAGTTTTTGCAAATGAAAATGGAGGAGATGTCACTGTCCGGCCTGGACAACATCAAGATGGAGGTAAGAACGGTGTGGCACGGTGGCTTATGTGCTACAGGAGCCAGGACTGGCCCCGTTTGCCCCACTAGCGCACACCACAAATAGGTTTGAATTGCAGAATCCTCCACCCACTCACATCAACACCGTATGCAGCCCATATGTGTTGGGGGAGTGGGTAGATCAAGCTGGAGCCAGACGTCTTGACTCTGAATGATGCCAACCCTGTGTCTAATACGCAGACCAGTCTTTTTCATTGTAATGCTAATGCTTTTATATAACCTATATGATGATTATGATGATGCTGAGAAACATGTGAGCTGTTTGCTAATGTGTTGTTGTGGCTGAGCTGAGAGGGAGATGCGTTTTGACTGGCACACACAGGGCATCGCCCAGGATATTCTGACGGATCTGGTGGAGGACGCGTGTCTGGGCTTGTGCTTCGAGGTGCATCGGGCTGTCAAGCAGGGCTACTTCTTCCTGGACGACACGGATCAGGAGAGCATGAAGGAGTATGGTGAGCTGGCTAAACACATCCCTCACTCACAAATGCTTGTGGCGGGACCACTGCCTGCCTGCCTCCCTGCCTGTGTGTGTGTGTGTGTGTGTGTGTGTGTGTGTTCCAGTGGAATGTGTGTTTGTCTATGGCACATCTGTGAGGGGGTGTGGGTGTGAATCAGTTGTGATTCACCATAATGTACTGGTAGATGACGGCAACAATAAGGGCCTAATTTCAGTCAGTAAATGCTCACTTCCACCACTATGACTTGTGTTTAATATATATCTTATCATATCTTTGTGAAGCGGCAGACATTGTATATATGAGGAAACAGTGGTATACTTTATGCACATTAATGACTTACACAGCAGTGCATGAAGTACTGTTTCAAGTGT
The DNA here is from genome assembly GCA_027497455.2 of Sardinella longiceps. Taxonomy (NCBI): domain Eukaryota; kingdom Metazoa; phylum Chordata; class Actinopteri; order Clupeiformes; family Clupeidae; genus Sardinella; species Sardinella longiceps. The sequence continues at coordinate 24,292,183 of JAODXP020000015.1, read as the reverse complement.
GTACCCCACAGGGACGGCTTTCCTTTTCCTGAAATTCCTCATCTGACTTCACCACAAGCATTCTCCTTCGTCTTTCCGTGTGTCGTATTTCCTGTAGTTCCACCTAGTAGCTGCACTCCCCTTCTGAAGACGATTCTTTATTTCCATGTGGTAGTTGTGCTTTCCTTTCTGAACAGTTTCAATCCTTTTCAGAATCATTAATGCCATCCTCAGTATAGGGGGTCTGGACTGTACACACAGTGGATGAGGACATTGAGCCTCATTCACCAATATCCTCTTTAGAATTGTCTTAAATTTGTTCATAAAGGCCCATTTAAAAACTTATATTGGTGAATACAAATCTTTCTAAAATCTGGGATTTAAGAACAAATTTCTTCGTAAGAATGGTTGGTGAATGAGGGCCAATGTTTTTTTTTTCCTTTCATGATGTGTAATACAGTATGTGATGTCATGTGTTTTTTTCCCCCTTCCATAGAAATAGTGGACCAGCCAGGGGTGGACATCTTTGGCCAGGTGTACAACCAGTGGAAGAACAAGGAGTGTGTGTGTCCCAACTGTAGCCGCAGCATCGCCGCCTCTCGCTTCGCACCACACCTGGAGAAGTGCCTCGGGATGGGCAGGAACAGCAGCCGCATTGCCAACCGCAGGTGAGATAGCTGCCGGGGGGGACAGCTGCATTGCCAACAGCAGGTGAGATAGATGCCAGGGGGGCACAGCTGCAATGCCAACCACAGGTGAGATAGATGCCGGGGGGGCACAGCTGCATTGTCAACCACAGGTAAGATAGATGCCAGGGGGGCATAGCTGCATTGCCAACCACAGGTGAGATAGATGCCAGGGGGGAATAGCCGTATTGCCAACTGCCGGTGAGATAGATGCCAGGGAGGGCTTTACCACAATACATAACAGCATATTTGAAGTATCCAATTGGAATTCTGGTTGAGATAAGCTATGGCTAACTCCAACTCTGAGTTTCAGGTGGCAAAATATTTTACACATACATAATTTTCTATGCATCACACATTGGGAGTCAGACAGAGCTAACTGCAGGTCAGATTCAGGTGGTGCTTTAGCATCTGCAGGTGAGACTCGCGTCAGGTGGCGTTTTGACACCTGCAGGTGAGATTCAGGAGGTGTTTTGACACCTGCGTCTATGACAGAGACTTAACCTGAATGTCACAAAGGTGTTTATAATCTGTATAATTTAGTCATGTTTCACCATTACAAGGATACAAGAATACAAGGAGGTTTTATTTGTCACATGCATATGATTACTAGTGTAAAAAATGCAGTGAAAATGTGTCTGGTGTAATTCATGAATGGCTTTTGGCTCTCTTGTAGAATTGCCAGTGGAAACAACACCAACAAATCCGAGAGCGACCAGGAGGACAACGATGATGCCAATGATAACGACTGGTCTTACGGGGCCGAAAAGAAAGGTTAGGATTCAAACGCTCTGGATTTCACCTTTTAATGAATATCTAAAATGTTTTACCAGTTCCTCATTCTGTCATATTTGGTCTGCATTGTCTTTTTTTTAACTAAGTACATACTGATTATGTATAATGTATACAATACAATACAATATGTGACATTCTGATGAAGATTTGAATTTATTTCGAGCATATACAGTGTGCAGACCACTTCCTCAAAATACCTGCTATTCTTGTCTGGTTTTTGCTGCTGTTGGCCCAACACCCATTTTTTACTCACCAGCAATCCTATTTTCTCTGTCTCTCTCCCTCCCCCTCCCACAGCTAAGAAGAGAAAGTCAGACAAGGTATTTTTACGTTCTTTGAAACAACCTGTTCTGTTGGTAAGTGAGTGTTTTGTTGAACTGCACAGATATCTGACTGACTGCAGTTGTTAGATGTCTTCCCCAGAAGCTCACAGATTTGGGCATTTTGAAATGATTTCTTCTTTGTGCACTTCAAACCACCTCTGATCTGCTGTAGTCCTTATTAACCAACCCAGCAATGACTATTGTGGGATTGTCTTTGTACAATGGGAAGTCCAAGCTGAGCATAGCACAGATCAGTTGAGATTTTCAAAGGGGCCAAAGCATTGTATTTACGGACTGCAAAGGTTTTTTTCTTACTAGACGGAATGTTAGTTCTGGAATGGATAGTCTCATCTACCTTTCACTGTACAATTCATAGTCTGGTGGCACTGTATATATGTGATTTGCAGGTGCGAATACTGGGTTGTTTAGGGTTTGCCGGTATGTAACAATGATTGTTGGACAAATAAGGAAAATTGGTGATTCTTGCTCGTCTCTATTTTACACACAGAACCCAAACTCTCCCAGAAGGTCCAAATCTCTCAAACACAAAAACGGTGAGTAAAAAGTCCCTGATTGTAGCGAGGTTAACTAGAGGTGACACAACAAAATAAAGGCCTTTGGTCATGGGAAAAAATTCAAGCAAAAAAAAAAAAGAAATAATAAAGAGAAAACACATAAATCCAATTGTAACGTAAATCAAAATCTTATGAAATACAGTGGGGAGAACAAGTATTTGATACACTGCTGATTTCTTAGGTTTTCCCACTTGCAAAGCATGTAGAAGGTTGTAACTTCTATCACAGGTACTCTACAACTGTAAGTGGTGAAATCTAAAACAAAAATCCAGAAAATCACAGTAGATGATTTTTAAATAATTATTTTGCATGTAATTGCAGGACATAAGTATTTGATCATCTATCAACCAGTAAGATATTTGGCTCTCACAAACATGTTCGTTCTTCTTTAAGAAGCCCTCCTGTTCTCCACTCATTACCTGTATTTACTGCACCTGTTTGAACTCGTTAACCTGTATAAAAGACACCTGTCCACACAATCAATCAGACTCCAACCTCTCCACAATGCCCAAGACCAGAGAGCTGAGTAAGGACATCAGGGATAAAATTGTAGACCTGCACAAGGCTGGGATGGGCTATAGGACAATAGCCAAGCAGCTTGGTGAGAAGGCAACAACTGTTGGTGCAATTATTAGAAAATGGAAGAAATTTAAGACAACTGTCAATCTCCCTCGGTCTGGGGCGCCATGCAAGATCTCACCTCGTGGGGCATCAGTGATCATGAGGAAGGTGAGGAATGAGCCCAGAACTACACGGCAGGACCTGGTCAATGACCGGAATAGAGCTGGGACAACAGTCTCAAAGAAAACCATCAGTAGCACACTATGCCGTCAAGGATTAAAATCCTGCAGTGCACGCAAGGTGCCCTTGCTCAAGCCAACGCATGTCAAGGCCCGCCTGAAGTTTGCAAATGACCATTTGGATGATTCAGAGGAGGACTGGGAGAAATTACAGACTTCTACATACTTTGCAAGTGGGAAAACCTGACAGCAATCAGCAGTGTATCAAATACTTGTTCTCCCCACTGTATAATCAAGCATGTTCAAGCGTCCTTATCTTTTTTTCCCCAGTGAACGTCGGTTTAATTGATTGCGTCACACAGTTTAGTGTGTGTGTGTGTGTGTGTGTGTGTGTTTGGGCCTCACACGGTTTACTGTTAAACTGCTCACCCTGAGAGGAAACTGGTGAGGGAAAGATGATCTAAGCACTTTAAAAGCTTTAAAAGAGAACAATGACACATGGAACTAGATAGAGAACTGTGCCACAGGGGCTTGATCACCCAGCTTCTCTTACTAACACACACACACACACACACACAGTATGGTTCCTCATACCAGGTCTACTGGAGCCCAATCACTCAGCAAACACACATACACAGTTCCTCATGTCAGATTGTCTTCTGTAGCCATTCAACAATTATACTGTAACTACTACACTAAATAAGTAGGCATATAACAAGTAAACTGCTCAAGTTAAAGCGGTGCTCCAGAGTGATCTCAAGCATAGCCCTGTTGAACGAGCCTGCTAAATGCACTAGTTAGCGAGTGGAACAAAATGATTTGGAACAGCATAGACCGAACGCAAATGCAGAAGCGAACAAACACTTTATACTGGATCAATGGAAACTCATTATTTGACAGCGAAAGTAAGATCTGAGGTACCTATGACTCGATGTAAAGTGCTTCGCGTTTGGTCTATGCTGTTCGAAATTCTTTCACTATATGCACAATCTATTTCTGTTAGAAGGTTCGTGCAATAGAGCTATGCTTAAACTTACTCCGGAGCTATCCTTTGATATTCATAAAACACAGTTAAGGAGAAATGGGATAACATCAACCCACTACGTTCCAAAATATAGGCATATGCCGTCTATGCAATAACAGTGATAACCACTTTTTAATCTTCAAAACACAGCAACAGAATTTCAGACAACAATCACTCAAAATACACTGTTCCAAGTACATCATGGTTTCAAAACAAAATACAGTATGTGGTTAAGAACTGAAAATATACACCCGGTTTAGTTTCATACTACGCAGATTATTTTTGTAAAAGAAAGAAATTTTGTAAAAGAGCCTTTATAGAGCTCTTCAAATAGTTAGTAATATTATTCAATTATTCAAATAGCTACATGGGCTACATGCATGAAATGCTGAGTGTACGATCATTTGTGTCCATTCGTATTGTGTTGTTGAACCTGCCGTTATAGTTAATGCGATTAATGTTTATGTGGACTCGGTTAGTATCACACACAACAGTGTCCGTATAAACATGTATAGAATTGTATTCACTACAGTGGCAGGACAGAACACTTGGTTTTGCCGGATATGAAGGCGTGCACACTTCAGGATTTCATGCTCATAGCCTATTAGATTGTTGATTATAAGAGCCCTCATGGAAGAAAGTAACTTGCTAAATTGAATGTGTATGTTCCATGTGTATTCTTATCTCTCTCTCTCTCCCACTCACTCACTCACTCACTCACACACAATCTCTCTCTCTCTCTCTCTCTCTCTCTCTCTCTCTCTCTCTCTCTCTCTCTCTCTCTCTCTCTCTCTCTCTCTCTCTCTCTCTCTCTCTCTCTCTCTCTCTCTCTCTCTCTCTCTCTCTCTCTCTCCCTCCCTCTCTCTCTGTGGCCTTGGCCAACAGCTTTGCTGGGTCCTAAACGCCGTGTGGAGAATCAGGAAAGCCCATGTGTGTTGCTAAGAGACGAGGCGTTTCCACAGTGACCAGGGGATGCAAGGCACCCTTAGACACCACCCACACATCACTGCAGCAATCTCTCCAGAAACGACTAAAATGAAAAGCGCATCACACGGTCAACAACATCTCACCACTTTAGCAAGAAGACGATGATGATGATGATGATAAGGAGGAGGAGGAGGTGAAGGAGGAAGATCAGGAGGGTGGATCTGTTCTTTGGTTTACACAAGTGTTCTACAAAAGTCTTTTTTTCCTCAAAAACAAAAAAAAAGAGCTTTTGTGTCCCTGCGCTGTTGCTGTTTAATTTTTCCAGACGTATTTGCACAAGGCAATGAGAAGGTGTTGGATAGAACAGAATCTCACTGATGCTTGTTGACCTGTTGCTGCATGGGCTGCCCACCTGTGAACTTGTGCTCTCTCTCTCTCTGCCCACAAAACGACTCTTGAACGGCCCCAGCCCCAGCCCTGTCCTGGCCCATCTCTGGCCCAGGTCTGATGTGATGTGCCAGGTCCATTCCACCGCAGGGGGGGTCGGTGGGGGGTGGGGAGTGTCTGGTGGCGTTGGGGTAAGCGCATAAAGCAGAAGCACTCAGGGGAGACAGAGGGAACAGCAGAGCAGTGTGACAGACAGTTGTTACTGTGGCAGGGAGGCAGAAGCAGCCGAGCGCTAAGCTGCTAACTCTGAATAGATTTGCCACCTGTTGCTCTGACATGCATATGCATCGATCTTCGATCTTTCTGAAAGAGAAAACAAAAAAAGCAAAATAAGAGAAAAGTTTTTAACTCTCAGTTCACATTAGGTGTTTTTTTTTGTTGTTGTTTTTCTTTGTCTGTAATGATGGCAGGACAGAGGCTGGTCTGTGATTGTTGTTTTACTCTTTTTTTGGTTTCTCAATCTTCTTTTCATGTGTTCCGTGTTGTCTTTTACAGTTAGTCCATATCCTAGTAGTTGAATCACCCGCGGGCCGCTGGAAGACTTTTAAATCAAGTTGTGGAACTGGATGGGAAAAAAAAAAACTAATCGGGATGTCAGGTGTACAAGCTGGCATCACTCAAAAGGACTTTCCTCTGTCTCAAGATTGTTATGCCACTGTCAATGCCTTGGGAACAGACTGTATTCTTTTAAATATGAATCAAGTGTGTCTCTCTCTCTCTCTCTCTCTCTCTCTCTCTCTCTCTCTCTCTCTCTCTCTCTCTCTCTCTCTCTCTCTCTCTCTCTCTCTCTCTCTCTCTCTCTCTCTCTCTCTCTCTCTCTCTCTCTCTCTCTCTCTCTCTCTCTCTCTTTCTCTCTTCAGTTATTAGCTGTTTACATTGTAAGGAATCATTCTATCTTCACTGTGTTGTAACTGTGTATATTTGACTAGGTGAAATGCTGCTACACGGACCATGAGTTTCAGCTTATGGGCATCCTCACTTACACACACATAATAAACCACCTGAACTCTGAACCTCAATCTGAGATTGGCGTCTCATGCTTACAGGGAAATGGAACCTCTGTCCTAGACTAGGGCTTAGGGCTCATTCACACCGCAAGTGGCACAGACAAAGTTTTGGACTGTTTTCATTTGAAATGCTTGTGAGCTGATGTTACCACCACACGCATGCAGAGTTCTTTTTTTTTTTTTTTTTTTAATGCCAGCCACACCATGATCAGCTAGCTTTTCATTCTACAGTCTTTCAGGCCCGGAAAACAAAGTGCTTTTCTTTTTTTTCTTCTTTTTTTTAAATGTCCTAGTGCATTGCCCGTGTGTGCCCCCTCCAGCCCGCTAAGCGCTGCAAAGGGGGAGTCACTACGATTAGAGTGACGGAAGGCAACTGCTTAATTTAGCAATATCTTTAGTATTTTTTATCCAAACATTACCACATTTGGCACTGCACTCACCCGTGCCAATGGCAAGATGCATACCAAATCTGAGGTCAGTTGGACAAACGGTTTGACAGTTATGCGTGGAACACACACACCGACGTTCCTTGCATTAATTGATACAGTAGATAGATGTAGATGTAGCGGTATATATTTCGGGGAAGGCCTTTAGTCGGATAGGACACCATAGAGGTGGACAGGATAGGAGTGGGAGAGAGAAATGGGGTAGGATTGGGAAATGATCATGGGTTGGGCTCGAATCCGGGTCCCCGGAGTAAATGGTATGACAGTATGGCGCCCCCAACTAAGGGCTTTTTGAAGCCCTTTTTGGCAAATTACTTGAACTCTGTCTTATTCACACTCTAATTGCAGTCAGTTAATGAAATTCACCGACACAAAATAAAAATCAGTCACTTGTGGTACAAGCAGGTCTCTAAAATCCACATCAATCTTCCTGAACATAATGATAAATGCAAAACAAACTGACTTGTCCATCAAAAATCACATGGAGATCTAAAGTAAGGGCCATTCTGATTACGTCATTTCAAGGATTTCATCTCTCCTTATTTAAGCAATACTGTGTATTAGACTATTTTCAGTTGAGTTTTGGTCTCTACATTTCCATGACGACACCCTAGGACTTTTGGTATTTCCATCTTTCATTTCATCTTTTTTTTTTTTGTAATCAGAATTTTCTTATTTTCTAAAGGGAAAACATTTCAAGCCTCTGACATGTTGTTTGCGCTGCAAGATTCCTGTTCAGCAGATGTCAGCTCAAGTAGACCCAGGCTGGACTGGTCACAGATCCACACCGCACTCTCTTCTACAGCAGTGCTCAGCAAGAGCCTGCTTCATTTGACCTGAAAGAGGCTTGAACCAAAGGTTCTAGAGTTCTCCGCTATAGATCTAGAATCTTTGCTTCGAACATGCTGAGTACAATCGCTGCAGACCTCTGTTAACCCTAATGTCCATTTCCCAGTTAGCAACTAAGTTAGTTGGCAATGGGAAATTGCATTGCAACCAACAAAGTTGCTTGTTTAATTACCAACTATGCTTTTGGGAAACTCAACGTGTATTGTTGTTGGTTTTAGTTGTCTTTCATTTTAAAAACAAGGATTTTGTCCCAGTGAAAAAAAGAAAATCATGGCCTGATTTGATTGCCCCCGTAATAAATAAGTCAAATGATCTCATAAGGAAATATAGAGCCTATGAAATCTAGGGCCCTAGATCATGGTGAGTGGAGGAGACTGCACTGGAAAGCAGGTCTTCTGCACCCATGAGTAATGGGCAAAGAAAAAAATCCATTCTATTTTGTAGTAATTCATTCATCCTAACTGCCTGGTAGTGTGTGCATCTGACCTCTGATGGATTTCTATCAGAATGGAGAGTCTAGACAAAGCTATGGCCAAGTTCAGCTGTCACAATGTTTTGTTATGGTTAGTCATCCCTATGTCTATTATGGGCTGGCCATGCCTTTCTATGAACCTCTGCTCCATCATCTCCCTACAGTGCTGGCCTGGTCTGGACTTGATCCAGTTGAGCTTGTTGTCTTTGGAATTTTAATCTGAGAAAAGTAGGGTCCATGATGGATTCCTAGAGCAATTTTTACTGTGATGCTTAAAATCCCCCTCACATCACGTTTTCAAACAAATAATTAAACGCACTAACACACAAAAACCTGTGGAACAAACAGGACAAAAAAAAAAAAAAAACGCCATTCAAATCATTTTGAGCGGCCGTCCACATTAAAATGATTGAATGATGATATTTCTGTCAAACCATCATTTGGCCCTCCCTCCTCCCACTGCTGCGCCATAACCGGCGCTCGTCCTATATTCTGGAGGCGGGCTTAGAAATGGAAACTGAAGAAGCATGTATTTTCAAATCTGGCCTGAGCAAATGTTACTCTATGGATCTTGAACCCTACCTTTAAACAATTCTAAGCAAGCAATCATTTCTCACTAGTAAATGGCCAGGGCCCTCTAGGCCTACATTAAACAAAGTATAATACGATGGTCTAGTTTTATTACCACGCTATCCCTATGGATGACCTGCAAAATATTTTGCAATTGTTCCCTCATGTTCAACTCGAGGTGTGTCTCTGTCTCTACTTCACCCATGAAAGTGCTGTATTTGGGAAAAATACACTGACGAACAAGAAGTCCATTTCCCAGTCTTTATTCACATCAGATTGAGGCTTTGTTCTGGAATGAAAAGAGCTCCACATACAATGTAGAAACAACAATGGGAGTTAATGTCCCTGTTCATGGCACTGAGGTGTCAGACATTTGGGGTTCGAAATGGGTTATTGTCAGAATCTAATGGGTATTTATTATGGGTTTGACACATGCACAACATGTATGTCATTTTACAGTTCCTTTCCAGACACCATTACTTTATGGCATCCTTTTCATACACAATCAACAGAGGTCAGAATGTAGTAACTGCAAAAGCAACTTTCTGTAACTGAGGAGGGTTCATGAGTGCTGTAGATGTGATGGCCAAACTGTTCCTGATTACCCTGTCTCTTCCAAACTTGTATTCAAGTGGTAAAAATATTTTATGAGCAAAGAAACACCTACTCCTGGACTGCAGAAATGCCAACACAATCAATAGTCAAATTCTACTTTAAAAAAGCCTGTTTTGACTTTTTATCTGTAATTTGTATCCTTGTTTTTCTCTCTCTCTCTTTGGACACATGCTGATGTCCTTCACATGCCATTAAAGAAAACAAACAAAACATGGCCAGTTGGCCATGCCACAGAATACTCGTGCTTGCGCTTGAAGGCAAGCTGAGATCAGGATCATTCTCCAACCTGGCAACCCTCTTTCACCACAGCACCTCAGTGTGATGCACCCAGCTGGTGAGTGCGCTAGCGTCCATACATGCCAAAGATCAAAAAGCTGAAGAAGATGGTGACTCCCAGGAGGGATATGGTGGCTGGCGCAGTGAAGAGCTGTCTGTAGTTGATGCGGAAGTACCAGATCACTGCCAGCATGAGCACAAACATGGGAACCACCAGGCTACCCACATTCATCTCCAGTCCACCTTCTGCACCAGCTCCAGACCCGGCTCCAGCGCCAGGACCCATCCTAGGTTCTGCCGGCGAACCCAGGGACCCCTCACTGGACCTGGGCTCAGCCTCTGACACAGCAGCCTCCTCCTCTGGTGGTGGGCTTGGGGAGATGTGGCAGTGGATAACACTGTTGTGTGTGATGTTCAAAGAGAGCAATGTCTGACTGGGGTCTCTGAGAAGCTGGCCCTTGTATATCAGCTTGACCTGACGTTCCTTCCCAGAGAAATATTTGCTGGAGGAAATGACAAAGAGGAAAGTATCAGATCTCATGTCCACAAAATGATCAGAATACACACTCAGGTATGTAATGACACATTTATGCCCAATTAAGATTCTGTTTACAGAAATCTGCTCCCATTACAAACTAAAGATCAGGGGCCTATGAAGCAAGGTTTCTGGGTTATTTTAGGAGAAATCACTGATCTCCAAAAGAACACTGCATTGAACATCTGTTGTCCTGGAAGTGGTAAGTTGTTTAAAGATCAGCAGTTACACCTCAAGTTATCTGGGTTAGCCAATAACCACACTTTGGTATGGATTTGACCCCCCGGTAGAAAAAATCAACACAAAGTTCAATTAAGAGCTTAAGATTATAACCACATTGGCAGAAAATCTACACAGCCCTGTAATATAACAAGCAGGATATATATATATATACCCTGGCTTTCATACCACAGCAATATTGCGATCTACCGCTGCTGCCCACCATTGCATTGCTCATGCTATTCCATCGCTTCTTATTTGACTCACCTAGTGAGGAGGCCGATAGTGTCCTCAGGCCTGACCACTGCCTGGTCCTCTGTGTCGTTCAGAAACTTCAGCCTCACTGTGATGTCTGTGGCAGTGGGAGAGGAGCAGGAGGTGGTTGTCATTTCTTCTGTGGATTTCTTGTGGACCTTCTCTGTGTGCAGGTCTTCATCTGAGGACAGACCGGAAGAGGAGAGCCTGGTTTCAGATGCAGGGCTGGCTGTCCGTTTATGGAGACCCTGGATGTCCAGATGCTGATCCACAGCACTGCTGACAGTTGGTCCAGTTGGTTCCTCCAAGAAAGCATCGTCCCCGCCTGCTGTGTCCAGTCCGGAGTCCTCATCTTCTGGCTTGTCCTCCTGAGAGTGTGTGGAAGGCTGGGGCTCAATGGGGTCGGTGCTAGGAGTTGCCCGTCTGTAGGGATCAGAGTCCCCCAAGCCAACCAGTGGGGTGCCGCCGGAGATGATGGCGCCGATCAAGTGGTCTCCATTCTCGGCTACATGAGTGGAGAGCCACGCAAGGACCATGGCCAGGACGAGGAGGAACACCCCACCGACCAGCGTCGCTTCGTCTCCGACGCCTGCCTCCAGCATCACAAGCGCAAACACCGCCATGGTACCTCGCAGGTCAGGGGTCTGAAAAAACTGTGATACACAGAATAACAAAACATCAATCGAACGCACAAAAACATCAATCCAAAACGTAACGGGAATGCACAATGTGTGATGTAAGAGCAAGACAGATGATGAAAGGTGGATCAAAACAAACCGTGGTCTCCGGTGTGAAAACGTTAAGCTAATGTGATACGTTACCACCAAACAATTGTTTGAAGGATTAGAGCCATCAAAACCAAAATCTGTACTTTTGATTTACATGACGATTTCCAAAAGACCTTGACGAGTGTGTAATTTTCTTAGACTGCCTCGAACTCGAACTGACTAACGTTAGCTAGCAATCCCCAGCTCAGCTGGAGATAAAATTTAACTAGCAAGCTACCAAGCTAAAGCCCGTTAGCGTTTACAGCAATAAGATCCAGACTCGCTCCAGAAGGCTATGCCAAAACGCAATGAAAACCCAATATGATTATGCAGTTTATCTTGTCAATATGATGGCTTTCCTTTGTGTTTACCTCGATATATTTCAGATCATTTCCCCTCCTTGGTTGGTGCTCGATGTCCCTGCCTGTTCGCAAACAGCCGCATACAAACACAAAAGTGTACGTCAGCATACAGTTACGTCAAATTAACTCGTCCTGCTGCTTGTTGCTCGTTACAAAATTAACAAATTTGTTACTTTTTCTGTTAAAAATGTAGATAATGCCACGATTACGATTATATTAAAGTAAATAATATAGATGAAAATAGTTTGGGTTTATTTTAGATTGAGAATAAATGAGCATTCAGGGGAAAAAAAACTACTTTGGTCTCAACTTAACCAACTTACTTCTGATAAATGGTGGCTATTTATTTACCATTATTGCAATTATTAAAACCCATACAAGTAAAGAAAAAAGTAGGATTATGGTTTAGATGCTGTATAATGACTACTTTATATTTCTGAATATATGCGGCTACTGGTGTTGTTGCACAAAGTTTGGTAAATCTGTTTAAAAGGGAGGATTTTTCTCGTGATCTGGCAACAAGGTAGGAGGAGGCTGCCTGTTGCTACAGACACGCTCATAGGAGTCGCTATCTTTAGACATTGGTCGAGCTTTGCAAATGTTTTGCAAGACAACTTTGGGAGGTTTGACTAAGTTGAAGCTTTGTGGACAGATATGGCATCTTTAACATTCAAAGTTTTTCTTTTAAAGTAGACAGTCTTATTATTGTTGTTGTGTAAAAGAAAAACAACCACAGAAGTTGTTAGTGAGGTCTTTGTGGGGAAGTCAGGGGTTTTCTGAGGCTAGCCAGGGTAACGTAAACTAACATTAGCAGTTTGCCGTCGCAGGAAAAAAACAAATAGCGGGATTTTAAATATTAATTTCGAAGAGACAACAAAATAAGTTTTGGATCTTGTTGAAATATGACTTCCCGAGCGGGGTTTCCAGTGGGTTCTGGTTCTCCGATGAACCCCGGAGTGAACCCCGTGAACCCGGGACATGCGGGCGGGATGAGGATGGCTGTTATGCAGCCCAGCTCGGGATACCGTGGAATGCCCAATTCAGCTCCCCCGTACCACCAGGTAAAAAAGTGACATTTGTTTTCAGTCATTGTTTGTCTACCAAACACCTTTAAGCATTTCACGTGTGTAGCAATATGGCAACTATTGCACAAGATCTCGCTAGCTGGTATGTGAACGTTAGCTAATGGAGTGAGTGTTGGAGGGAAAGACGTGTCTGAGCAAGAGAACTTTCACTTCAGTCCGAGAATAACTAACGTTGGCTCCGTAATAAAGTCGCCCCACTAGTCCATGGCGTGTTTGTGAAGTTGGTGCAACTTCATTAACCAAGACCCCTAATCAAATTTGCTTTATGCTGTTAATTGTTAGTAAACGACTGTTTAGATGTAAAATTACCCCGGAAAACAGTCAACTTCCGCATTATCCAGCGACCACGATTATTTGCGCTTGCTTTGGTGTCGCAGTGTTGAATCAGCAGCACCAGTTGAGTGACAAATTACACACTGGAAATAGCAAGTGTTACACACACTACAATAACTACGCGTGAATAGAGGTTATTCATAACATGTTATTAGGTTATAAATGAGTCATTCACTGTGCCTTTTTCCGCACTACATGTGTTCAGTTCAGTTCAGTCCTCTCACAATCTTGATGGGTTTAGCTTGTTTCGTGAGCGCTTCCTATATTTTCTGCGTTTTCCCTTTAAATCGTACACCCACTCAGTCATGGGAATGTTTGAAAGGCGTTGAAACGTCATGCAGTCACCTCTGCAAGAGGTCTGAGTGTAATGGTTTCCAGATGGAGCTTTCTTGGGCCCAGAACTGACAGAGTAAGTTTAGTGTCCAGGCCAGTCAGATGAAGATGCAAGTTTCAAGTCTGCTTCTCCACTGCACTATGCACCGCTAAACTCAATGGTGCTTTTCCCCCCCCCCAACAAACACCTTACAGGCTGCACAGCCTAAAACGCACTACCTCAACCCTAACCCTAACTCCC
>JAODXP020000015.1:24253322-24270822 GCA_027497455.2 Sardinella longiceps | reverse complement strand
TCTTAAATGCAAATACATGATTTTAATCGGATTGTGTGTGTTTGTGTGTGTGTGTGTGTGTGTGTGTGTGTGTGTGTGTGTGTGTGTGTGTGTGTGTGTGTGTGTGTGTGTGTGTTCTGCCCTCAGTGTGGACCCCAATGACCAGAAGAAGACTGCGTGCTTTGACATAGATGTGGAGGTGGACGACCCTCTGAAAGCCCAGATGACTGGTTTCCTCTCCTCCACAACCAATCAGCAGGAGATCGCTGCTCTGGAGATGAAGGTCAGCAAGGTCAAATGAGGTCAAAGAGTCAAAGTTGAGTTGGTGACCCGTGGTGCCTGTAGTAAGTCATGAAAGCCTATTTCAGCCACATAGAAAAAACATTTTGGATCACGAATCTCGAAAATTTAATTGTGAGATAGTAAGTCAGAATTCTAAGATACTCTAGTGGAATTCTGACTTAGTATCTCACAATTCTGAGATACCATCTCACAATTCTGTCTGAGTATCTTGCAAATCTGATGCGATCCCTCAGAATTGCGAGATCCAAAAGATTGTTTCTTTTTTGTGGCGGAAATGGGCTTCCATAGTAACTGGATGTAAAGTAAAGTGAAAGTAAAGTGGATCGGTATTCAGCAAATGCTTCTATGCAGTGGCACACAACACAAGGGTTCGAGAATCAAACCCAGGTCGCCATGACGACGCCCGCCATTAGCACCAGAGTTAGTTGGATAGCTAATTTGCATCTGCTAATTTGAGGGAAAAGATCTTGTGATTTATAAAACATGGAATGAACTTAACTATACAAGACAACAAAAAAATGTGTTTAATAAAGGCCATTGCTGTGTGTGTGTGTGTGTGTGTGTGTTCCTCTCAGATTCATGAGACTATTGAGTCTATCAACTCACTAAAGACCCAGAGAGACTTCATGCTCAGCTTTAGCAACAACCCCCAGGAGTTCATCCAGGACTGGCTCAAGTCCCAGAGCAGGGACCTTAAGGTAGGGTGCACACACACACACACACACACACACACACACACACACACACCAATACCTGACATCTTCACCATGCTGGTCTTACTGCAAGAGTTTGGGGCAAAGCACAGTTTCACACCACGGAATGTGTGTGTGTGTGTGTGTGTGTGTGTGTGTGCTTGTTAAGTAAACACGTGGATACATCATCAGCTAAGTTAACTTTACAAGATCAAATCCAATGCACCAGAGTTGGTTCATTACCGTAAATTAGCTAAATTGATTATTGTCCCATCTTTTATATAGTAATAATTTGTTTATTAGGAGTATTTTCTGTACAAAATCACAAAAACATGAATTCACTTGTCCATTTTTCCATAAATCAATCAGCAGTGTATATTTACTGTGAGTTTTGTTTACTGTATGTCTCTGTTGTAGTTGATGACGGACGTGGTGGGTAACCCAGAGGAGGAGAGGCATGCAGACTTCTACCAGGCCCCCTGGGTCCCGGAGGCCGTGGGCCGCTACGTCTACTCCAAGGTGAGCACTCACTCAAGGTCAGGCAGGGTCATAGGGGCACCCACAGAGTAACTGTATATAAATGATACCTATGGGGACACCATATATAGTGTAGCTCTTGGGTGCTCCTTGTTGGATTCCTGGATTCTTTGAGGAGGACAGACAGAAATTGTGTGATGGTGAAAACTACCTTAGTCCTCATTTCTGTCTGTCAAATGTTTCAAAATCTCTCTCTCCCTCCCGGTGTGTGTCCTAACAGGTACAGCAGAGGAGACAGGAACTTGAGCAGGTTTTGGGAATCAGGCTCACCTGAGCCATACCTGGATGAGGTCCACCCTAGCCCTAACCTCTTACATCATTCCCTGTTCTTCTACACATCACTTCCTCTCTTTCGCCTTTTCCTCCTAATTCTCAGGAGGCCGGGGCTAACTATGGCTGTTGACAAAGTTGCACATTGCTGTACTACTAACTGCATACAACTTGTATGAAGCCTTGGATGTGCCACTGTGAGATTTTGTTCCTCATGTTGAAACAATGCACCCTAATGCAGTGCCTAAGTAAAACGAGCAGAATATGTAGTGAAATGACCTTACATTTTCATTCAGTAGCCTTGCAGTGAGCCCTTCTATACTCTATGCTTGTCATATGAAGTAGCAGTACAACAGTGTGCCATTTCAGAAACTGCCTGCCTTAGTCAGAGATGACATCATTCAGTGTTTGTTTTGTTATCAGAAGACATTTACATTTTTGTTTGGGTTGGTGTTTCTTTTTTTATTTTGACTGTTTGAATGTGGGGGTTTGAAACTCTTTTTATTGATATCATCTGTGAATTATCACTTCATTCCATGAAAATGGACCAAAGCTTTTTTCTACAAGTGTGAGACATACATATTTTTTTCCAGTACGCAAGCTCTTCCAAGTATTGCATTGTGATTCATTTTATTTTTACATACGAATATGTACCTTTGCTGGAAAAGGTGTTTTAACATTTTGCCTTTCCTGAAAAGGTGATTTCCATTGCCAATTATATTTTTTGTATTGTATGCGATCGGACCTTCCTTTAGTGGTGGGAAGGAAAAGTAGTTTGGGAAAAGGAGCCTCCTGTAGGTAAATGGACTGGCGTGATAAGAGCCAGTTTCTCAAGCCATACTGTCCCTACTACTCCACTGGGTTTGTCCAATAGTCTCTGATTTTGTTCAGAATCGCCATTAGTGTATGGTTTCTCCTGATGTTTACAGGTTGTTTGTGCTTTTGTCCTGTTCTTTTAAAGACATGACTGCCATGGGTTTCATTTTGGGGAGTCCAATCTGGAAGGATCTCTCAGCGCTAAAAAAAAAAAAAAAAAAAAGCCATGGAACTGTTATTCACAGTAGTCAGTGTGATTCACCTGCTCTAATGCCTATGCTGAAGTCTTCCGCTTCCATATCCTACCACTTGGGTGACCAGACTTATCACACTGTGATGTTTTTTTTATTTTGAAGATGTTTTTGTTTGTTGATCTAGATTTTTTACTTTAGGAAAAAAAAAACTTTTGTTGAATAAGAAATTCAAGGTGAAGACATTCCAGGTTTGCATGTGCCAGGTTGGCCGAGTATGTTTGGTTTCAGGGGTACTTCCAAATGAGGATAGGTTAGTGTTTAGTCTGTGCAGCTTACATGCAGCTAAAATCCAGCGGTTTAGATTGAGGTTTTTTTTTTTTTTTTTTTTTTTCTTAAAAAAGAATAAATATTCAGGAATTGTGGATTCCATCCTTTTGAATTTGCCAACCACTATGTCTTAGTATTATTAGCCTTTGATTTTTGAGCTAATGAAATGTTGGTTGAAGGTTTTGTAAAATGTTAGACATATTTGTTTTTGTTTTGTTTTTCCATGCAGAAGCTTTTATCTTTTGTACCTTTATATTGAATGTTCTTTGGTATATTTTTTAAATTAAAACACAACTATAAAATCATCAGTGTTTTTGTTTGGGCTTCCTTTGCTTGGACTTTCTATTGTTTAGAGCTTTTTCTCTGCAGTATGATATAGCGTCTGAAAATATGGTCTCTCGTTTGCAAAGGCTCCTAAAGCATACACACACACACACACACTCCCCTTTCAGGCTCTGTATCATGTTCAGGCCAGTTGGTAGATGGGGAGACCGCATTGCTTGGCTGGATAATCTTGTCTAACCTGTTTGTGCGTCTTTCACTGACTCAACCTCCACAACACTGTTAATAAATCTGCCTATGTGAATATATAACAGCAACTATCAGATTGGTGAAAACTATGTTGGAAATATAACTAATGCTTTTTTTCATAATGTGATCAGAGGACATCACAAGAATGATAACTTTCAACTGTGAAAAACCTCAGTGCATCCATGTGTTTTTCACGTGTACTTACATATGGTGGCGCAACCGAGTAGTCTTTTCAATGTTTTTGTAAAAAAAATCTCACGAAGAATAGCCGGAAACAACGTAATGTCAACGGAAGTGTGTAGTTTCAAAATGGCGCTTGACGGAATGGACCATGTAAGCATCTTTTTTTATGCTATTCTTTATTCATTATCTTCTGTGTCAAAGTTTGTAGTGTCGTCAATTGTCCATTAAGACTTTTGTTCTAAAGTATAACATTTAAACGTATTTGAATGAATCAGATGAAAGAGAGAATCTTTTGTATGTGATGACTTGTATCTCCCCGGTTTGCTGTCTCATTGTAGCTGTAGCTAACGTTAGCCTAGCTGTATGGCTGGTAGAATGCCTAGTTAACGAGCTAACAAGCTATCCTTATTTAGCATAATAACAGTTTCTGTCAAATCACTGTAGTGGTATGTGTACCTTTTCTGTATTTTAACTAAATTGTTATCATCACGATTACTTCAGACTGCTTAATTTCTCGATTATCTCAGCCGTAATCATAGCTAATGTCGTTGTTATAGCTAGATTCTAACAACTTTTTGAATCGTCTTCTGTCTGAGCTGACGTTCCGTTTTATCTTAGCTTATCAGTAAAGCAAAAACTCGCTACTCTGTCAGTCAGAGACGATGAGTATGGGCAATTTAATCTGACTCCCGTTGTTGTCTTAAATTACGGAACGAATGACAGTCGTTGTCCTGTCTTAAAATCTTTACAGTACAACAATAGCGGTAAACTTTAAAAGTCCAACGTAACATGTAGCCTAAAAAATTCAAGTAAGGTGTGAGGTGTACTTTGGGGAGGTTTACTATATAAATCTTTGTCAGTAACCCTTTATTAAATAATTTAATTTTAATTTAAATGTTGCTGATGTTAATGTCCCTATCATCTTTCATAGATGGATGTAGAAGATGTCAAAGGAGGCACCGGTCTTCGCCAATACTACCTGTCCAAAATAGAGGAGTTACAGGTAAGATCGGACAACATGCCTGCACATTATACACCATCAATTATTAATATCACATTATCGAATGCCACTGAAATGTATTTTGTGTCCCAACAGCTGACGGTAAATGAGAAAAGTCAGAATCTCAGACGTCTGCAGGCACAGAGAAATGAGCTCAATGCCAAAGGTAAGAGGGGAAGAACAGGAGACTTCTTTTAGATAAGATTCAAAGGGGGCTGTGAATCTTATTTTGCTATTCTACTGGTTATAGTAGAATAGTAAAGGATATGCTGGGCAGCTGAGTAAAGGTCCCAACTGTGCATGAATTCAACTGTTGAGGCCTAGATCTTCAAATTCAAGCTCCAGCTGTGGGCAGCTTATTGCTAAATGCCATTCCACTGTGTGTGTGTGTGTGTGTGTGTGTGTGTGTGTGTGTGTGTGTGTGTGTGTGTGTATTTAACATGCGTCTCCTCTCCCCTCTCAGTGCGTCTCCTGAGGGAGGAGCTGCAGCTGCTGCAGGAGCAGGGCTCATATGTGGGAGAGGTGGTCAGGGCCATGGACAAGAAGAAGGTCCTGGTCAAGGTGAGCTCCACCCCGCTCCTCTCCTCTCCTGTCCTCATATTAGGCCACACACCTAATGAGGCCGGCACTGCACCCCAATATTTTCAACATTAACGTTGAAATGTACATTCAGCATGGCCAGACCATTCATAATATATGTTTAATATATAAATATAATCAAATCAAATATATTATAATAATAATTACTCTGTGTGTTTTGTGTGGCACAGGTTCATCCAGAGGGGAAGTTTGTGGTGGATGTGGACAAGAACATTGACATCAATGATGTGAGTGCTGCTGAGTGTTTTTCATCAGTGTGGTTCTGTAGGTTTGTGCAGCTGCTGGTTGATAATGTCCTCAAACAAACATAGATGGACTGTTTTTCTACCTCAAAGGTCTTTATGTTCCCTGGTTTGTACAAAAAGCAAGAGTCTGCATTCTGACATCTCTCCTTTTTTTATTTTATTTTTTATAAGACAAAGACCCATGCAATGTTGAGGAATATACTTTGTCCTCATAAGTATATCTTCAAACCAGCTAACTGCACATGTGTCTAATCCTGTGTGTGTGTGCGTGTTGGGCAGGTGACCCCCAACTGCCGCGTGGCTCTGCGGAATGACAGCTACACTCTCCACAAGATCCTCCCCAACAAGGTGGACCCACTGGTGTCCCTGATGATGGTGGAGAAGGTTCCGGACTCCACCTACGAGATGATTGGTGGACTGGACAAGCAGATCAAGGAGATCAAGGAAGTCATTGAGCTGCCTGTGAAGCACCCAGAACTCTTTGAGGCACTGGGCATCGCACAGCCAAAGGTGGGTTTTTAGTATAACCACACACACATACATTCTTACACCTGTAATATACAAGGTTGGAGGGGATTGCAGATGTAATCTGTGTGTGTATGTCCTTGTACTTAAGTTCAGTTCACTTGGGCTTAATGTGGCATTTGGACGTAAGCTTACTGGTTTCAGATTTCGATTTCACATTCAATTCAATTTAATTTGTAGAGCGGCAAATACAATACAGTTGCCTCACAACACTTTACAGACAGTACGCGGAGCGTCCATGAATAACATGGGCAGCCTCCCCTCTATTTGTAGTCATTCAGAACATTCCATCCTTGTTTTGTTGTGTGATTTTCCTGACTCTCATGTTTCTCTGGAGGCTTCTGGTTGTAACTCTTGGTGTGTGTTGTCTGGGTTATGCACTGTTGGCCCAATACCAACCAAGAGCCAAGCCAAGCAGAGTGGAGTTGTACAGAGCAGAGCCTGTACTGTATCAGAATTAAAAGCAAGCCTAAAGGGTCAGTTGCTCAAAGGAGTAAGACGCCCTTTTCCATACCTGATATAGACTACAACATCTTATCTCTTTCATGTCTTTTTGATAAGCAAGACAGATTGTCATTAAAATAAAATAAAATTGTGCTTGTTGGATGCGACTTCGATGGATTGAGGAGGTGATGCTACAGACCGTTTAAAAGGAGAAGTTCGGTGTGAAAAGGACCCAAAGAATATTGCAACATCATAAAAAGTTGGGATGATTTCCGGGGAGCAGAATTTGGATTTGTTCATACAGGCCGTCGAAGCCACAACTAGCAAGTGGTCTTCTCCGCCCCGGAAGCCACAACTAGCAAGTGATCTTCTCCGGCCTGCAGGAGCGGGTCAAAATATTGCTCTCCGGCAAACTTTCCAACTTTTTATGTTGTTGCAATATACTTTGGGTCCTTATCACACACAAGTTTTGTTATTTATAGAGCGTGTTATAGCTCTTGCGCGCTTGGTTTTAGTGTTGAAGTTGTATTTTATCCCTGCTATTGGAAGTCTGTGTGTATGAGTGTGTAATGTTGTTGTTCTCCTGTAGGGGGTGCTGCTGTACGGGCCCCCTGGCACAGGGAAGACCCTGCTGGCCAGAGCTGTGGCTCACCACACAGACTGCACCTTCATCAGGGTGTCTGGCTCAGAGCTGGTGCAGAAGTTCATTGGGGAAGGTAAGGACCTCACTCTCCTGCATGCTGGGGCCTATCTGTGTTACGTTCACCTGTGTACTGGGGGGCCTCACATTCACCTGTGTGCTGAGAGTCCCTCTGTGTCTCACATTTACCTGTGCGGAGGGTTTCCTCGTGTCTCACATTTACCTGCGTGCTGAGTCTCCCTCTGTGTCTCACATTCACCTGTGTGCTGAGTGTCCCTCTGTGTCTCACATTCACCTGCGTGCTTTGTGCCCTCTAATGGCTTTGACTACAGTAACTCCCTTGCCAGGCAAAGCTGCAACACCTTCTAAAGACAGAGTGATACAGCATCACTCTTGCCCACCCATAACTGTCTTTTTCTGCTATGACACTTTGTGTAGTCTTTCTAGTGTACTCAGCTCTAACGTGTGTGTGTATTTACATGTAGGGGCAAGTAGGGTGCGTGAGCTCTTTGTGATAGACTTTCTAGTGTGCTCTGTTGTTCCTAACGGTGTGCGTGTGTGTGTAGGGACGCGTACTGTATGGTACGTGAGCACTTTGTGATGGCCTTTCTAGTGTGCTCTACTGTTACTAATGGTGTGTGTGTGTGTGTGTGTACAGGGGCTCGTATGGTGCGTGAGCTCTTCGTGATGGCCCGAGAGCACGCCCCCTCCATCATCTTCATGGACGAGATCGACTCGATCGGCTCGTCGCGTCTGGAGGGAGGCTCTGGCGGAGACAGTGAGGTGCAGAGGACCATGTTGGAGCTGCTCAATCAGCTGGACGGCTTTGAGGCAACCAAGAACATCAAGGTAGATAGATAAACACACTCACACACAGATAGGCAGAGTCAGACTCACACAAATGAAACTAGTTGTTTGATTTGGAACCATTGTTGATTGAGACCATTCATTTTTTATTAACATTATACTGTGGTATACATACACGTGCACGCACAACACACACACACACACACACACACCAAGTTTTACCAGAATCACGTGGAGTGCTAACTTACCGACTTCCTTTCTGTCTCTTTTGCTTAGGTCATCATGGCCACTAACCGTATTGATATCCTGGACTCTGCCTTACTGCGGCCTGGCCGTATTGACAGGAAGATCGAGTTCCCCCCTCCCAATGAAGAGGTCTGTTCACATTATGATTATCATTATTAGTTTCTTAACTCACTTGCATTATATTGTTATTATATACATGTATTACATAATTAGTATTAAGGTATATGTATATGGGCAACTGTTGGAACGTTCAAGGTTGGTTGGTTGTTTATGTATGTGTTTGTTTATTTATATGTTTGTTTGTTTGTCCTCAGGCTCGTCTGGACATCCTGAAGATCCACTCGCGAAAGATGAACCTGACCCGCGGCATCAACCTGCGCAAGATCGCCGAGCTCATGCCTGGTGCCTCAGGGGCAGAGGTCAAGGTAAGGTCATCTGTCATCTGCAGGGGTGAAGTGTTGGGAAGCAGGTAGTAATTGAGTGAGAGAGTGTCTTATGAGCTCCTGGGAGCACTGGTGTAAGCTTTGTGTGTGTGTGTGTGTGTGTGTGTGTGTGTGCGCGCCCGCATGTACGCTTGTGTGAATGTGCGCGTGTGATTGAGAGAGATGCTGATGTGTCCGTGTGTGTGACGCTGATGTGCTCTCTGGTCTGTGTCGATAGGTTTTGTGTATGTTTGTGTGTGTGTGTGAGACGCTGAGGCGTTCTCTGCACCGTGTCTATAGGGTGTGTGTGACGCTGATGTCCTGCCTTAGCCTGATTGCCATCGACTTTCAAAGCTCTGCGAGACTTTGGTCTGACCAAGAGCCTGTAGCGCTGTAATTTCTCAAAACACATGGTTGACCCGCCTCCCTCTAATGCCTCGGTTTGCTACTGCTTGATGTTAGAAAATGTTAGAAAATGCTTTCTGAGTTCCCCATTTTTGGGAAACTCAGAAATCCGTTCAGATCAGCAGTTGGCCAGACCAGCGACAGCAACGCAGAAGGTGTTGCGTCACTGGGAGGGCGTGCCAGGCTAGTTCTGCCTAGTCTTTGTCCATAGCATGTGTGTGTGTTTGTGTGTGTATGCACATGTGAGATAATGCCGATATGTTCTCTTGTGTGTGTCCGTAGGGGGTGTGCACAGAGGCAGGCATGTATGCACTGAGGGAGAGGAGGGTCCACGTCACCCAGGAGGACTTTGAAATGGCCGTGGCCAAGGTGGGTCAAGACACACACACACACACACACACACACACACACACACACACACACACATATCCCCTCACACTTTCTTTTATTAAAACATGTACACCTTTCCTGCCCGTTTCATGTGACTCATAGGAGTTTGTCTAGTTATTAAGCTGATAAGTAGTCTGGGCCTAACTCTTACTGATGTAGCGTACGTTTCCCAAAAGCATAGTTGCTAACCAGTCAGCAACTTGGTTGGTTGGCAATGCAATGGTAAATTGCACTGCACACAAAGCAGTTTTTAACAACTATGCTTTTGGGAAACAGACCCCTGTATGTGAAAGCCAGACGAGCATAGATGGTGGTGGTCTGTTTTCTGGGCCTAGACCATCTAAAAATGGTTCAATACAACTTCAGAAGAGAACTGAAATTTAAAACTGAATAAATGTTTAGATTAGTTAGTTAGTTAGATAGTTGATTAGATAATTAATCTTTGGTGTATGTGTTTGTGTGTGTTAACAGGTTATGCAGAAGGACAGCGAGAAGAACATGTCCATTAAGAAACTCTGGAAGTAAACGCCTCTTCCGCTCCGTACCCACCAAGCTTGCAGTGTCCCACCACATGTATATGGTTTTCTTTTGTGTCTTAGCGTTGGTTTATAAATGTTACCTCAATTCTCAATAAAATTGAAACACTTGTTGATTACGCGGCCTTGTCATTTTGGTGTTTACTATTACTCAATCTACTACATTTCCTGCTAATCACTGTAACTAAACTAAGACAAAACTAAATCATTGTAACTAAACTAAGACAATGTATATTGTCATTATAAGTGACCGAGAGCATCTGCAGTTTTTGCTGTAAAACTTCAATAGCTTTCTGAAAGGCGCACAAAACCTTCCAAACATGTATATGTTTGATGGCAATACAGTTAGTACCATCATGCTGTACAGTAACTGGATTTTCTTGTGTTTTTTCCTACATTCCATCTAGCTGTCTATTCCCAAAAGCATAATTGCAAACTAAGTAATATACAACTGACACTAAGTTAGCGACTTCAATGGTTGTAATGCAATTTCCCACTGCCAACTAAGTAAGTTACTATTTAGTTAGTAACTATGTTTTTGGGAAACGAATGCCAGAATTGCATAGTTCATGTCCTGGGTCCTGGCTGCATTGTCTTCCAAATTAATTTGGGATGGTACCAAAAGTATACTTGACTGAAAGTGGTCAAAAATTGTGTAGTGTGTTCCTATCAGAAGTATCAAGAGTTGACTGAATATATCATGGTTGTTGGCAACAGACTACAGCCCAGGGGCCATTTGTGGCCCTCAGTTCTCTTTTTTTGTGGCCCATAGAGAATAAAATAATAATATGGCGCGTTAAATTTTTCTCATACTACAGTGGCCTATGTTCATTGTGCATCACAGTTCCAGTACTGGTGTGGTGTTTGTCAACAGTATAATTATAAAGTGTAATGTTAGACAGTCTGCAGGTTTTCTTATCTAAAACATTGTTGCTTTTTCAATTGAAACTGCTTTCAGCAGCTTAGATTTTTCAGTATGTGGCCCGCAAACAAAAAAGGCTTGGCCACCCGTTAAAGGCATTTGATTTTAGCTGCTTGCATGTGATGCTCTGCGCCGTCTCTGTTTACATCTCTCAATGGCCAGAAGAGTAGGCTATTAGCTGTAGGTCACATGAGACTCTTGCTCCACATTTTCAGATCTTGTGTGTGCGCACACACACGCCATTACTCCGAAATGAACACTAGTCTTCGTACTCGGCACTAGTTTCCACCCTTGGTGACGGGAAGGCATTTCCCCTCAACGTGACGAGGTTTTTATTGCAGGTGTGCGGTACAAAGTCCAACTAAATTCATACCGGGTATTAGCTAGAAGGCTTCTTACCGTAACAAAAGTAGGTTGACGCGGAAGTTCTTTAGCCTGCTTTCAGCAGAGACGCCGACTAATTGGATATCGTTGAAAACACTTTCTTCATGTTTATTTCTGTAGACCTATTTGTTACCTCGACTGGCCAATCAAAGGGTTAAAAGAGCAGATTATTTGTGATGTCTTTGCGCGCTTGGATAAGGATACGCGCGTACAATGTTAATTATACGCAGACAACTGTCTACGTAGGCTACTAAAATCTCCAGAATTTTAAGGTCATGCTGGAAACTGAGGAGTGGTATGTAGGCATCTTTTTCCATCTCATACCTGTTTTTCACTGCATAACCCCTCCCTGTTTTTCACTGCATAACCCCTCCGTAACCCCTAAGAGGTGATACCCTACAGCAAAGTCCCATGGCCTCTTTGTTCATCAACACAATGGCAATGCCTACAAATTAGACGCATAGGATGACGCGTGACGATCCTCAGTTGTTAAAGTTTGGGCAATTGATCACCAGTGTCCTGTGGGGTCTTGTGACAGAATATTTCCATATAGCCTTGCCAGTAAGCTCTAGTCATATCTGGGCGTGTCGTGATGCTGTTTGTAGACATCACATGGTGACACCATAAAAATGTAGCCTAGTTCTCATGTGATGTTATGGCACTGATTGCTTTGACCAAAACAATGGATAGACATATGCATGCATAGGGGTGTGTGTGTGTGTGTGTGTGTGTGTGTGTGTGTGTGTGTGTGTGTGTGTGTGTGTGTGTGTGTGTGTGTGTGTGTGTGTGCTCTGAACAGTCTTATCTTTACCATAAGGGCAGGCATGGCCTGGCCATAGGGCATATAAGATAAAGCCTGCGGTGGGTTGACAGTCATTCATGGGCTTGGGCTGTCATACTCATAATTTTAAGGTTATCAACGGTATTGGGTTATTGGTCCAATTAAATCTCACATTTTGCAATGTGCACAACCTTTAACTTAACCCTTAACCTTTTTAACTGTGTTTTAATTGTAGCTTACCATAAAGTTACTGTATTATTCCATAAAATCATAGTGGGCCGTACATGGCCAAAAATGCGCGGGTCATTTTTTGGTTCAGTCCAGCCCTGCATGAGGGGTTTGTTGAGGCTGCAATCAATATGCATATAGCCTACTTCACTAACTTGCTGGCAGTTTTAAATCACTATGCATAATATATAGCTCACTTCACTAACTTACTGGCAGTTTTAAAGCTGCAGAAGTGGATTTGCTTTGTAGTGTGTGCTATAGTTTGTCACTGACAAGCGATCAAATTAACAGTTTTGGGTAGTCACCAGGATTTGAATTTTACCAACTATCTTTTACTTGCTTACCTACTGTTAGAACAAAACATTGGATTAAGTAGCTCACGTTATCTACCAGTGCATCTCTGAGTGAATAGAAATACACTAAATGTATTTATAAATGTGAATAGCAGTAATTCAGATGTTAGTAGGCCTTATTATTAGTTTATACTGGTGCTGTGTAGTGAGTGAAGGTGATTCATTTCATTCCTTCTTCATGATCTTGATTGTTGTGATTCTGAGACCATCAAGGTAGTTGAGCTTAATCGTGTTCTAGGTCAATTGTTTATTTCATGAAACACAGTTAATACTAAACTCAAAAATCTGATCAGTTTTGAGTTTATGGTTTGAAGGTCTGGAGAAAAATTGGAGTCGTTATAGTGAACACACACACACACACACACACACACACACACACACAATAGTCTATTTGCCAGCCCAGAGGCCCATAATGAACCCGGAAATGTTGAGTACACCAAAGTTTTATCACAGAAATATATAGTATGGATCACCAGCATTAAGAATATATTATTCTCAAAGTCGTATGCAGGCCAAAAAATGTTTCATGGTGATATCAAGAGAAATGATCTACCCTATTGACTTGTAATGTGTTTTCTAGGTTTAAAACTCAAAATTCTGTTTGGTAGACTAGCTATTCAGTCAGCACCTCAAAACTAAATTTATATTAAGTAGTCTTTCCCTCAAATTTGCCTTCAGAACATTTTCAGGTTGTCCTTTCATAGACTTGGCCCAGTCTATCTTCAGAATAGTATCAGATTCAGAGATCCTATGGGCACAATGGTAAAGATAAAGCTAAAGATAGATGGTAAAGGTAAAACATAACTTTACATTTAAAAGAATACAATCTCATTAATAGGATAAATCGCAAGCCTCGAGGGGTAAATGTCATTTTTTGCCTAATTGAGATATTTGCATACATTTACTCACCTACTGTACCACTTCTGCATCATCCTGTCACTTAGAGAAGAAACTTGATATTACACGTATACAGTCATTGTGTATTGTATTAGCAATTATGCTAATTTAGCTAATTATGCAAATTGACCCAACATAAGTTAGAAGATAGCATTCAGCAGTTTCTACATGCTGGGGACCCATACTATACATTTCTGTAATAAAACTTTGGTGTAAACATTTCCAGGTTGACCCTTCTGGCAAATAGACTACAAGCAAGTACATTACTGCACATTTGCATAGTGTTGGGCTCCATGTTGTAGATAGGTACCCCATTTTTGCCCCCTGTCCACAAGCAAGTCTTATCTCATGCATGGACCACCTCACGACTCCCACTCTCTCTCTCTCTCTCTCTCTCTCTCTCTCTCTCTCTCTCTCTCTCATTTCTTTTCTGTTTCCCCCCAGGCTTGTCATTGGGTTTTCTGTATTTGTGGTAGTTCTCCGCCTAGCCCACTTCCTGTACCAGCGCTGCCAGTCCAAGCCTGGCCCGGTTCTGGTTGGTGCCCGGGCCGTTGGGGATGACGATTGTGGCGGGGTCCGTCTGTTGTCATGGCGACCTCTAGAGAACTGGGAGCCCCCAGAACCTGATGGGCCACACACACCTGAGGACGAGCCAGACGAACATGAGGACCTCGCTCCTCCATCTTATAGCTCACTCCAACTGGACCCACCTCCTCCATATCCAAAGGTACAAGCTGTTAGCCTGAGTTAAACCTAGCCGTGCTGAAATTTGCCTTTGCAGGTAGCCTATTTCCAATTGGATAAAAACTTTCTACCAGTTCCCCAAAAAAAGCATGGAGGGATGGTGTTTGTTTTTGTGATGAGTAAGGTTTTGTGTTTATTTCTATTTGTTTGTTTTGTTTTTTTGCAGGACTGCCTGCAAGCAGAATCAGATTCCCAGGATGAAGCACCACCACCCTCCTACTCTGAGATCTCTTTCTCCCAGCAACACCCACTACACCGGCAGTACCCAGAGGTGCCCCGTCACCCACCAGCAGCACCACCAACAGCTCCACCCTTCTACTCTTCAACCACATCCGAAGAGCTGCCTTCCACCCAGACATTCAGGCTGGTCCACATAGAGGTGACCAGGCTATAGGATTGGTTAGCATGGAGGTGACCAGGCTATAGGATTGGTTAGCATGGAGTTGACCAGGCTATAGCAGGGCTTTTCAACTGGTTCAGTCCCAGGGACCACCATTCTGACTATGGAGTCATCGGCGGCCCACTTGTTGCACAAGACATTGCAACAAATTACATACAAAAAGACATTTTAGCCAGCGACCACCACATTTACCCAACAATGCAGAGAGTTCATTCTTACACAAGATTTGCAATGATGGACATTTTATGAAACACATGAAAGTAGAGCTGTGAAATGATTCCTGCATGTGCCCAAAGCTGTGCTTATTTCTCCAATCAGGTATTCCGTAATCTATTTCAAATACACTACATTGAAAGTGGAACCCATGTCACGGACCACCTGCAGTGTCATCATGGACCAGTCGAAAACCCATGGGCTATAGGATTGGCTTGCATGGAGGTGATCAAGCTTTGGGATTGGTCAGCATTGCTAGAAGGATGCATACATTGCTCACCAAACACAAACTCACCAGAGATCGATGTGTTTTTTTTTAACCAATAAGCAACTGGCATATAGGATCCCTAGCCACAACAAGGATGTTGGTGTATGGGGCAACTTTGTGAACCAGTGGTGGTTATGTTGTTTTACACAGGATCCTAGCCACAGCAAGGATGTTGGTGTATGGGGCAACTTTGTGAAGTAGTGGTGGTAATGTTACCTGGTATACAGGATCTTACCACAACAAGGATTTTGTTGAATTTCACTGGTTTTATTTCATTGCTCGACTGATTAACTCGTCCTGAACTCAATGTTGCGAGTCTGTGCTGCTTTGGATCAAAGCATGGGATGGCTTGAAACATTATAACCTATGATTATGATTCAACCTGAAATAAAAATAAGCTTGTGATGCCATGGTTATCGCACAAAGTGTTTGTCCAACTTCCAATAGAAATAATTTTGTGATTTATGCATTTGAGGAGTCATGATTTTATCCTCTGCTGACTCAATCAATTAATCTGAGATAACCAAGCCTCTATTCTATTCTATTCTATCCTATCCTATTCTATTATCATATATTGTATATTTTTAACCTTTATTTTACCAGGGATAACTATCATTGAGATTAAAACATTGAGATTAAGTGAGCCTTGGCCAAGAAGGCAATAACAATAACAATAACAATATATATTTATGATTAAAACATCATGGATGCAATATCAAGGAAGAATGTGTCATGTGTCTTGGCACTGTCCATCACATGCTGTGTGAGAGTGGAAATATACCAGAAGAAGACCAGGATGAAGGCTGCTAAAATATCACTTCCTAAGAGCTTCCACTGTCATAAAACCTACAGGGTACAGGGTTCACCTTTTGTGTCAAGAGGATTTCAGATTGGCTCCCACATTGGACCAGGAGAGTCAATATATATATTTTCCTGTTGGCAAGTCGTAGGTTCTTAGTAAAGTCTTAATTCTGTTAGTCCTCTTCCAGTAAGGTCTTAAAAGTGTTAGGCCTCTCTTTGTGAGGCACTTTGGACAAAAGTATAGTTACAAAGATAGATAAATATGTACATTGGAACATATACCCTGACCGGCGAACACACACACACCAATCCCATCTCTCCACATTCACACACTTACAAACACACACACACAAATATGATGGCATTTACTGGCATAAGTGATAATCTATTGTAAACTTCCATGAAAGCATAAAAACCTCTCAGACACACACACACACACACACACCTGCCTGGAAGTCCCTCCTTGTAAACACGTCACAAAGGTCTGGTCCACTGACTATAAAGCCTCCTAGATTAGTTGAGGCCTAGTAAAAACTCTCCAAGGAACTAAGGAATACACTTTAGTTCATCTACCTCTTTATCTACTTCTACCTCTCCAGTATCTCCAAAGCTGTAAGTATTCAACTGACTTGCCAACGCTCTTCAAATCACTTCTTCTTCAATTCTGATGCTAAGCTCTAAATAGAAGTAGTGTTTAAGAACTTGCTTTAGGGGAAAGTGTATTTATTTCTTTTTATCATTCTTGTTGTTGTTTGTGTTGTTGTAGCACTCTTAGTTCCTGCCTAGCACAGACCATTGAGACGGATTAGACATTGGCATCTCATCCATTACCCAAAGTTCCCTTGTTATGTTGCAATGAGTCCATGCCATTTTTCTGCAGCTCAGTCACAACACACTGGACACTGAGAATCAAAATATATTTTATTGTTTAAAGCAAGTCATACCCTTAGCAAGGTCCTAATTGTGTTAGTCCTCTCTCAGAAAGGTCTTAATTATTTGTAAAGGCAATTTGGATAAAAGTGTACATACTGTACATCTGTGTCACACACACACACACACACACACACACACACACACACACACACACACTCATCTCTACTCTCCACATTTCCACGTGCACATACACACTCACATGAGTTTTACTGTTGTTGTAAACTTCCATGTAAGCATAATCCCCTGCGTAAAGGCTTCCGAACACCGGTTACGGAAACATTGCGGATCACTTTCAAATTTGACAGTTTTGCTTGCCCCCCCCCAAACTGGCAGAGCACTACAAGCAACAAACATTGTACAGTAGCCTCTAGAATCACCAATCTCTCTCTCTCTCTCTCTCTCTCTCTCTCTCTCTCTCTCTCTCTCTCTCTCTCTCTCTCTCCACCTAGGATAATTTTGGTATACATTTGCTGTGAAAGCAAGT
>JAODXP020000015.1:24243322-24248322 GCA_027497455.2 Sardinella longiceps | reverse complement strand
CATTCATGTAATGCTGCCTATGGCTCTGGAATGACCAATGTCGTGTCAGATTTACAATCTCTGGGCCAGAAATGGGACTCGAAGACCTTGTGCACGATGTTACAAAAAATACACCAGTTGAAATCAAACTTCTTCCAAAAGGAGAAGAGTCTGGGCAAAGTTGAGTGCAAAAAGTACGGTTTATTCTGCCAGAGAACTAACATCATAAACCGGAGCAAGGATACGAAGATTCCGCTCCCGAACAAAGAAATTGCCAGCCTTATATACATGCAGGGTGCATTATGTTTTTTTCAATGCTGGTAACACATTTGTATTTGGAACCATCATACAGCAATATCAAATAGTTAGCTCTTCTGCACAACATTACGCTCAATATGCAGTGACACATTTCATCAAAGTGGTAACATCTGTGAGATATTGTTGAAGAACTAACAAAGACATATCAGTTCTAGCCTGCTGAGTAGGCATTCATAATTCTTCCTTGATATCATCAATGCTCTTATGGTGATACCTTAATAACACATCCCTCTATATGTGGTCTCCATTCGGTACAAGAGCGAAATCCCTAAATCATGGCGGTGGACAGTAATCATGAGATCTCAACTGATTGGAGTGGTAAACACAACAATGGAGTGGTGGAGGAGGGTTTGTCTGGTTCACTTGGAGGTCAGCCATCACACCTGCATTACAGCCCTTCATATAACCTCTCTGAACCTTCTATGACCCTCCTTGTGTGGAGTGTTATGCACTCAGTCAGATTGTTATATTATGAACAATAATTTGTGATATTGGTATATCAGAACAGAGATAACTTTCATTCACCTGAGTTCATCTACCTGAGTATTAGGCCACACACATAAAAATATTCTTCACCAACACAGCATCAGCTCTACTCCACTGCTGTCAGCAATGGGTGACTGGCTGGCAATACACAATGGCATTGAAACCCTGGTAAAAGCATAGTAGTAACGGATGCCAACTAGCTTGTTTGTGTAAATCCTCACAACTCGACCGCTAACTAACGGCTCGGTTAGGAGCCTGGGTTTTTAGCTCAGTGGTTAGAGCGTTCGGTGCAGACCGCCCCTCCCCCCCAGAGATCATTGCAAAATGCACTGTTTATGGTACTTTCTTTGATGTCTGACTTCGACCACATCATACAGTATTGTAGCCAGTCACCATGAGGCTTATGACTGACCAGCACTGAACCCCCCCCCCCCCAAACCTGGATTCATATGGTAACGTATATCCTCCCAGCAGTCCACAGGGGTGTCTGGCTCTGCTACTTGCCCTCTGAGGAACACTATCCAGAGTCCACGCCCAACCTGCCAACTGATAATGTTTATTTCCTCTATTGAAAATCACACACAGTTGCCTATCACTGTTTACCGCCATCCACTTGAACAGCAGATACCATTGCTGTTCTGTGCCTCCCTCCCTCCCTCCCTCCCTCCTTGGTCAAAGTCCTCAGGTTCCTCGCTGCGTCTCAAAGTCACCTAAGGATCCAGGTGAGTGTCTGCAGCCCTGTGGGAGCTTCTGGACAGCAGGGTCAGCACAGGGAGGGCCAAAGCTGTTGGGAAGACCCACCGTTACCTGTGGCACTTAACCTCCAGACCTTCAGACCCACCGTTGCCTGTGGCACCTCTAACCTCTTGACCTTCAGACCCACCGTTACCTGTGGCAACTCTTAACCTCCTCTTCAGCTGTAAGTTGGCTCTTCAAACCTGTGCATTTTCTGCACATGATCAATGATATATTTATACCAAAAAAAAAAAAAAATCTCCAGGACCATATTATGTTTGGTAAAAAGACGTCAGTCATACCACCATGTTGTCTTAAAGGGATATGCTCCCATTTTTACACCCATTTTAATCTTTCTGAAGTTTATCCCATCGTTCTTTGACTAATGATTAAAACTTGAGTCTTCTGTTGTTACCAAGTGTACTAAGAGCAATGGAAAATGTACCATGGTGATGTCCTAAGCTGATATGGCAGGTGCTGTAGCTACATTGTCATTTTGGAGTAGGCTACTAATCACAAGAACTTTGCAACCTACCATGAAGTCAATGGCTTTCACTACAGTGTTTGTACAAATCAAACTAAAAAAAAAAAAAAAAATGAAAAAAGAAATCACAAACCAGGTCAAACTTTTAGGCCTCTTTTTTATGTATGTTTCAGGACCGTTTGCGTTGTTTGTTTCTTGATCAAATGATTTAGACTTTTGTGCTCCTCTAAACAGATCCCCTTCTTCAGCAGTTTCTGACATGGAAATTTCTGATCCACTGTAAGTATTGGACTGCAAACTTGACCACAGTGCAAACAAGCCCAGACATTTGGCCGCAATATTGGTTAGGCAGGTCATTGAGGGCAGACATAGTTTCTGTTCAAATGAAATAACGTGTTTGAGTGTATGTGTATGTCTATGTATAGGCTATGTGCATGGATAGGTGTGTATGTGTGTGTGTATGGAAATGGGTATCTATAATAGAGTGTTTGACTTGCTGATGTAGGACTGAATGAAATTGTTGAATTGAAAGAGTAAAAAGACAAATTACTGATTAAGTGATTCTGGTACTTATTAACATTATGGACATAGACAGTGGGCCATAAGCCTCAGGGTTACTCAACAGATATTTACTTGCTGTATATATTATTAATTAATTTTATTTTTATTAATTTTATATATTTATTTATTTAGGTTGGAATTTTTAATGAGCATTCATTCATTCATTCATTCATTCATACAGTACATACATACAGTATTTGTGGGTCAAATCTTATTTCTCTCTCTCTCTCTCTCTCTCTCTCTCTGTGTCTTTCTCTCTGTCCTCCCCAGAGTGTTGCACCTGCTGCAGATCTTCTCTTACCTGCTCATCTTCCTGGCTGTGTTCCCTCTGTGGAAGAAGTACGGCTATGGCTGCTGCTGCTTCAGCTGTAGGTGTAGGTGCCAGACCCCGGACATGGAGCGGGAGCCGGATCCGAGGGTGGTGCTGGACCTGGAGCGGAATCTGGATCGGGATGTGGTGATGTGCTACTCCATCCCCCTGGATGCCCACTGGGACGATGTGGACCTTGAGCACAGATACGCTCCACCCGCTTATGACTCCATTCACTACCACATGGACCCTCCACCATACATGGTACTGTGGTACACCATGACAACCAATACTACTACTTCCCGCAACAACCACAATAATAATAATAATAATGATGATATTAATCATAATCATAATACAAAGCATTGTGTGTGTGTGTCTGTGTGTGTGTGTGTATGTGTGTATGCGTGCAGGAATCTGAAGCAGGTTTGCCTCAGGAAGACTTGGGTGCTGTGGGAGAACCACCTCCATATCAAGCTGTCGCTCCTCCTCCTCCGCCCCCACCTCCTCCTCCTCCTCCTCTTCCTCCTGTCTATTCCCTCCCCACCTCCACGAGGACACCGGCCCCATCCACAGTCCCAGTGGTCCACCCAGGTTGCTGACCACAGTCAGGCCGGCCGCACACCAGCTCTGACAGCATTGCAGAACACTTTCCAATTTGAGTATTTTCCTCCATACATCAGCGGCGGTGGAGTTCGGTGCTGGTGTGCGGGGTTGCATTGAAAACAATGGAATACAATGTTGGAAGCGGAGTGCTCCGCATGTTGTTGGTTCCGGTGTGCAGACCACTTCGATCTGACCACACTGACCCATCGGAGGCCGACATGCTAGTTTCCCTGGTCACACACACGACAGGGATACATCCTCTCCCACTCCATTGGGCTTAGAACCAGACCTACAGTACATCAATCAAGATATAAACTATTGGTTCTCAAACTGGAGTCCAGGGCCCCTTAGACATCCATAGCATGTTGCCAGGGGGTCTGTGAATGATCTGGCCAAAATATAAACTTGCCTTACATGGAAAGGAATACTACTAAAACACTTTTCTTTTTTAAATCAAGTTTTGCTCGACTGTGGTAGAAGCAAAATATGCTTTTTCAATAAGTACCTTGACCTGCTTTTATTGCCCTCGAAAAGCAATGTACGGCCGAGAGACACAAGCTGTTGAACTGCCAGTGGTCCAAGCAAGAGTGGTGAAATTTTTGGTTTGAATTCCCGGCTGCCATCATTGTGCCTCTGAGTGACGCACATACTGTAACAGAAAGTTGCTCTAGGGAAGAGTGGCTCTTTACTAATTGATAGCGGACAAATATTACAGTAGTTGCTTTGGATAAAAGGAATTAAAAAATTATGTAAATGTAAGAGCAGCAGGGATGAAATGAATTTGTATGTACTGTATATATGTGTTTGTGTCTATAGATCTGCACTGCATCCGCTGTGAGCTAGGACTAAATGATTGGCCACACACAAACACACACACACACACACACACACACACACACACACACACACACACACACACACCTGCAGGACCATAAATATCTATTGCTGTTTGTATGAGGTCACCGTGTTCTGGAAGCAAATGAAACATTTTTGTTTCCTTCTTTGGACAGAGTTTGTGTTTTTATCAATCAGTTGTTATGTGCTATTTGCTTTCCCTGTAAAAATTAAATATTTTCATTGATATATAATGTGAGTCTATGTCAATGTCAATTCAAGATTATTATGCGACACATTTAACTGAGATGTCCATAATATTAATCTTATTGTGTAAAAAAAAACTTAAAGTTTTTAACATATTTGAACTTAGTGCAGAACTGTTGTGACAGAGAGAGAGAAAAACAGCACATTCTATTAGATTGCTCAGATTTTTCCCCTATATTCTAACCTGATGCAAAAAAAGCCATTTTGATTGCAGAAAATCAGTTATTCTGTTATTTTTGGGGGGTTGGTTAAAAACAACAACTGCATCACAGCACCCCCTGGCTTTCATTTTGAGCCTCACACTGGGTGAACAAAACTCCTCTGACTCCCTCAGTACCACTGAGGGCCCAACAAAACAGGTCAATATTTAACCTCAGTATAGACATCCCAAAGGCAAGAATAATTTAATTCAATCTGATA
>JAODXP020000015.1:24228322-24238322 GCA_027497455.2 Sardinella longiceps | reverse complement strand
GTTGTAATCTAAAGTGTAATCTACATGCTGTAATCTACAGGCTGTGATCGAAACTGTAATCTACGGGTTGTAATGTACAGGCTGTAATCTAAAGTGTAATCTAACTGTAATTTACAGGCTGTAATCTATAGTATAATCTAACTGTAATCTACAGGCTGTAATCTACAGCGTTCCCAAGCTCTCCAGTCTAAGTCTGAGTCAGATGGAGATACACACACCTGCGTTTTTGGTGGTCAGGTACATCATCTTCTTCTTCTTCTTGCCTCCCATACCTGCACACAGGGGTCCTTAGGGGGAGACAACAGAGGAAGGCCCACTAAGTGTGCTTGTGTGTGTGTGTGTGTGTGTGTGTGTGTGTGTGTGTGTGTGTGTGTGTGTGTGTGTGTGTGTGTGTGTGTGTGTGTGTGTGTGTGTGTGTGTGAGAGAGAGAGCTTGTAAGAAGGTTAGTTAGAAAGTGTGTTTGTTTTGATGTGATTATTTATGTGGGTGTGTGTGTGTGTGGGGGGGGGATGTATGTGTTTGTAATCTAAAGCCTTCTAGAGGAATATTGATTTTTTTTCTTGGCTGTCTGATATTTCTCACATATCAACTGGCATTTCTCCACTGTATTAAATGCACATCAATATCTACCGTGTGTGTGTGTGTGTGTGTGTGTGTGTGTGTGTGTGTGTGTGTGTGTGTGTGGCATTGTTAATGCTTTCTGTTCTGCTCTATTCTACAATGTTATCACAGATACGGCGACTTCAGCTCACAGACTACCTCACCTAATGTGTGATACCATTCTGCACCACATGGGGGTGCTGTAATGCAATCATAATGGCCATCTGGACACCACTTGCATATAGAGATGGCACTGTGACTGCTCAGACAACCAAGCACCAACTGAGAGCTTTCAACAGCACAGATATGCCCACTGACAGAGGCCTTCAAAGTAGCTGAGACAGGCATATTCAGCATGTCTGACCAATTCAGTACACATTCTTGTTCTTTAGCCTATTTAGTACACAGCCTCTATGTTCAATTCTCAGACTCATACTGTTTGCACATTTCCTAATACCTGTCTTTGTCTACACATCCTTATACTGATTTGTATTGAGTACACTGCCTCCCGATCCAGTACACATCCTTATACTGTACCTGTCTTTGTCTACTTAGTAGTACACATCCTTATACTGGTCTCTGACCTACTCAGTACACACCCTTATACATGCTGGTCTTTGGACTATTTGGTTCACGTATTTATATTGGCCTGACCTATTTAGTATGCCTCCCTCATCAGTACATATCCACGCTACTAGTGGTCAATTTACTGTAAGCAAGGTCACCCAGGTCTGTCCAGTCTGGAGTGTGTGTGTGTGTGTGTGTGTGTGTGTGTGTGTGTGTGTGTGTGTGTGTGTGTGTGTGTGCGGGCGGGCGGGCGTGCTCGTTCGTGTGTGCGCGTGCGTGTTGTGTGGGTGCGTGCATGTAGGGGTTCTGCATCTGTCAGCCCTGGCTCTTGAGGATATAAATCTTCCAATGGCGTCAGAGGGCCTTTTGACCTTCTCTCCACGCATTATATATTCACAGACAGAGAGAGAGAGAGAGAGAGAGAGGGAGAGAGAGGGAGAGAGAGAGAGAGAGAGAGAGAGAGAGAGAGAGAGAGAGAGAGAGAGAGAGAGAGGGGGGGGGGGCAAGGAGAGAAAGTAGAAAGCAAACAGACAGAGGAGGAGAGAGAGGAGAGAGGGGGAGAGAGAGACAGGAAGGACAGAGAAGCAGAGGAAAGAAGACTGAGATTGAGAGAGACAGACAGACAGACAGACAGACAGACAGGAAAAGGAGAGAAAGCAGAGAGAGAGAGGGAAGGAGAGATGGAGGGAACACATGACTGCTCTGTTTGTGATGTGGAGGTCGTTCTTGGCCATCTGACTACACAGGAAGTAGGTGTGTGCTGGAAAGTCTGTGTGTGTGTGTGTGTGTGTGTGTGTGTGTGTGTGTGTGTGTGTGTGTGTGTGTGTGTGTGTGTGTGTGTGTAAATGGTGAGTGTGTATAGTGTGCGTGTGTGTATGTGTGTATATGTTTGTAGATG
This sequence comes from Sardinella longiceps, assembly GCA_027497455.2. Classification (NCBI taxonomy): domain Eukaryota; kingdom Metazoa; phylum Chordata; class Actinopteri; order Clupeiformes; family Clupeidae; genus Sardinella; species Sardinella longiceps. Next base: position 24,236,257 of record JAODXP020000015.1, on the reverse strand, counting down.
ATGAGAGTGTGTGTGTGTGTGTGTGTGTAAGTGTGTGTAATGTGTATCTGTATAATATGAATGTGTATGTGCTAAGCTGGAGCTTGTCTCCTCACCTGTAGTGGCGAGCTCCAGGTCCCTCTTGACAAAGGCTTTCCTCTTCTCCTCCAGGACCTGGCTAGGGATGAGGCCAGCACTGCCCCCGTTCAGGTGGCATGCCTGTGGGGAGACAACACTCAGAGACTGGGGCCAAACTAGGAGACCTCCAGGGCTGGAGCTGTGTGCTCAGCTCCATGCACCACATCACAAGACTGAACTATACTAAACATCAGCAGCATACGCAGCACAATGGGCATCCACACACACACACACACACACACACACACACACACACACACACACACACACACACACACACACAGTCACACACACACTCACACACACACACACACACACACACACACACACACATATGAAGAATTACTTTCCAAAACTGCTGCTATGTCTACTGGGATGGATTATTGCCATATCTTTTCTTGTTGTTTTGTTTTGACAATGTGTGCCTACTTTACTTGAATGCTTGCTAATTTTACACAAGAGCCATCATTTCAGCAAACAACACACAGGCAAAGAAAATCAAAATTTAGTTAACAAGCACACCTCTTGATACAAATAACAATTCAGTTACTGTAACACATTCTCTTGATACAAACATTAGTTAACAAGTACACATTCTACATTTCTCTTGATACAAATGACGATTTAGTGAACAAGCACACATTCTAAGTACATTAATGCAGTTTAGAACAGTGTGGCATTATGGGAAACAGCAAGTGTGTGTGTGTGTGTGTGTGTGTGTGTGTGTGTGTGTGTGCGTGCGTGCGTGCGTGCATGTGTGTGTGTTCTGACCTGCCACCAGTTGAGGTCTTCCTGGTTAAAGATCTGCAGAATGTCTCCACTGGTGAACTTAAGCCCCGCCTCCTTGCAGGGAATGAGGTTGTCGTGGGCGGGGTCATAGTCAAAGTGGCACTTCACAAACGCCTGCACAAGAGCACATGAGAGACAAGAACATCAGCACTAAAGATTCTACAGCGTAGTACTCTAGAATCTTTGATCAGTGCGGTAAAGGAAGGAGGGCTACTAAGGACAAATGTGCCTTTCCCCAAAACTGTTAACCCAGACCTAATTCCTTTCCCATGTAAAGAGTCAGCGCCACCCAAATTGCAAAGATCCTTCTGAATTGCCTAGGCTCATTTCTTGAACCAGACCAGACATTCGCCAAACCAATAGAGAAATACTGCAAAAGACCACATCTCCCACAATGCATCTGCTTTGATGTACAGTAATTGCTCCTGCTGCCTAGATATGACATAGATAGACCTAGGTCAGATCTATGTGTTGCTTTTAATAGCGGGCCAGTACCAGTGGTGTGTGTGTGTGTGTGTGTGTGTGTGTGTGTGTGTGTGTGTGTGTGTGTGTGTGTGTGTGTGTGTGTGTGTTGCTTTAGATAGAGGGCCAGTGCCAGTGGTGGGAGGAGAGGAAATAAACACATAGTAGAGGTGCATGCCAGATATCTCAGTGGTAGCCACAACTTACTGAGGGGTGAGAATGTGAGAAGCAAAGTGTGCTATAGTGTGTGTGTGTGTGTGTGTGTGTGTGTGTGTCTGGGCTATCAACATCATCATCAGCACGGTGCTGCGGGAGCTGGGGAATAAATCTGCCCCTGGACAGAACCTGCATCTGTTTCAGTGATAACTACTGCTGCTGGCACAGGTAAACATGCCCCAACACAGTGCAACACAGTGCAACACACACACGCACAAGCACACATACAGGCACACAAATACACACACACACACACACACACACACACACACACACACACACACACACACACACACACACACACAGATATACACACACATATACACCCCCACACACACATAGGCAGGCACACACACACACACACACACACACACACACACACACACACACACACACACACACACACACACACACACACACAAACACACTCAGAATGCTAGGCAATGCAGTGCAAGCTCACTCCAGCTGCTCAGACTCACTGATGCTCCATCCAGGTGCAATATCACCTCTTTGAACTCTCATTATCATGGTGTGTTTGTGTGTGTGTGTGTGTGTGTGTGTGTGTGTGTGTGTGTGTGTGTGTGTGTGTGTGTGTGTGTATATGTGTGTGTGTGTGTGTGTGTGACGCCCCTGTGGGCGTGGCCTCTTCCCTGCCACTGCTTTCTGTCTTGTGTGTGTGTGCTCCCAACAGGTGTGCTGAATCAAGCTAATTGCTGATTGCGTTAAGGTGTACCGGTGCACAGGTCACCTGACCGTATATAGGCCGTCCATTTGCCTCTTACCAACGGAGCAGCAGCAAGCACGAAGCCTTGTCTTTGTTCAGACCACTGAGTTGCTTGCCCCCAGTGGGCCTTAATACTCAGAAGCTGTTTCCTTGTTTTTGTCTTTTCTTTAGTTTTGTATTGTCCGCTTGTCTTGTCATAAATAAATGTTATATTTTTGTAAGTCTACTCCGTGCCTCCCGCATGTTATCTCTTTTGAGCGTAACATAATGGGGGCTCGTTAAAGCTAGACATTTTTGAGCTATTTTTTGAATTTAGGCTGTAACTTTGTCTTCTTCAGTGCGTGCGTCTCTTTAATTGGAGATTGGCACCAGCTGTTGGTAAGTGCGTGCACTTATTTTGAGGGGGGCGGAGTAGATAGCCTACAACTTCGCAAGCAAGTGGTAATTTTGGTTTGATAACATTTGTAATTGTTACATTTTGAGTAATTTGAAGTATTGTTTTTGTTTGCCGCTGCATATTGTAGCTTACTTTTGGCAGACCTTTTTGAAATTTGTTAAATTTGCGCAGTTTAAATTTGTTTTTCACTTTCCCCGCCCGTGGTAGGCAGAGTGTGCATCCTTGGGTGCGCAGTTTGTTGTTTTGTTTGTTGTTTTTGGATAGCAAGGGGCTTAGTAGCAGTTGTCTCGGGAGCACTTCCGAGGCCTGCGGTGCCGTTTGTCAATTGACGGTTCTCTCGGGCTTCCGGGCTTTTGGTGCTTAAATTCCCGGCCTCACGCTGTCTGAAGACTAGGGTCCACGATTTAGTGGGTTTTGGGGTTAGCTGGGCGTTGGGAAAGTTTGTTTGGTTTTTTGTTTGTTTTATACTGCGCAATTGTTTTTGATTGAGTCGTTTCGATTTTGTTTAGTTTATGATATGGCTTCACAAGTAGTGAGCGATTTTGTGCAAGCTCCATCCATGGCTCTTTTAGATGCCATGAACAAAGACAATCTTTTAGAGCTTGCTGAAAGTTATGGCATTATCGTTACGCTGCTGCAACGACGATTAAAGGAGACCGTTAAGAGTGTTGTCCTTGCGGGGTTGGTGGAACAGCGGGTGCTGCCAGCAACGACAGCGTCTGCTGAATCGCCAACCTCCGAACCACCGTCTACTTTGGGCCTGTCGTTTGATGAGCAAAAGGCTCTTTTGGTTTATCAGCGCGAGACTGAGATAGAGCGACTTCGCTTAATTCAAGAGACTGAAACGGCTAAACAAAATTTGGAAAAAATGCGTCTGGATCTCGAGAAGCAGCGCCTCGATCTTATTAGGGAGGGGAAAATGTCTGGCCAACATTACTCTTCTCAAGGCAAATCAACCTCGCCATCTAGATTGAATGTTGCTAAAAACCTCCGTCTAGTTCCACCATTTAATGAGTCCGACGTTGATGCATTTTTCCAATTGTTTGAACGTGTCGCTGATGCTCATGCCTGGTCAGATGTTGAGCGAACTTTGCTCCTACAGTGTGTTCTGACTGGCCGAGCGCAACGCGCATATTCCTCCTTGTCCGCTGTTGACTGTCAGAATTATCAGGCTGTCAAGTCTGCTGTGTTAAAAGCTTACGAGCTGATACCTGAGGCGTATCGTTATCGCTTTCGCTCAATGCGTAGAAACGATGATCAGTCTCATATGGAGTTTGTTCGTGACCTAACGTTACAATTTGACCGGTGGCGCAAGTCCGCTGATGTTGATACATTGGATCAATTAATTGATTTGATTTTGCTTGAACAGTTCAAAGAGACGCTCCCTGAACATGTTGCGACGTTTATTATGGAACGCGACGTCCGAACCGCTTCTCAGGCTTCTGCGCTGGCTGACGAGTGGGAGCTTGCTCACCGCTCTCGTTAGGTTAGGCAAGTGACGTTTTGTTCACCCCCTAGCCTTTTCATTTAATGTCCTGTATATTAAGGGCCAGTTACAGTGCTCCAGAGTGTACAGGATGAATGTGTGTGTCTGTGTTTGCGTGTGGGTGTGCATCCATCCCCTGCTCCTAATGTGGATGACCTGCACATAAGGGGGCCAGAGAGCCTAGTGGCAGTAGTGCTGTCTTAAAGTGCTCTAGTGTGTGCAGGATGAGTGTTTGTGTGAGTGTATGGATGCATGCGTGTATGTATCCTTCAATGGGTTTGTATTTCTTCCAGTTATTTCTGCTATTAGCTTCCCGGGTGCTGGTAGTGGGTTGACTGGGGGGATCTTTGGTTTTCTTTGTTCTATTTCTATGTTTATATAGGCCTATAATTAATTGTTTGAACTTGTTGATTGTTTGCTGTTGACATTCAGGAAAATGATTGTTTCCTTTTCTGAAGGGGGAGGGTGTGACGCCCCTGTGGGCGTGGCCTCTTCCCTGCCACTGCTTTCTGTCTTGTGTGTGTGTGCTCCCAACAGGTGTGCTGAATCAAGCTAATTGCTGATTGCGTTAAGGTGTACCGGTGCACAGGTCACCTGACCGTATATAGGCCGTCCATTTGCCTCTTACCAACGGAGCAGCAGCAAGCACGAAGCCTTGTCTTTGTTCAGACCACTGAGTTGCTTGCCCCCAGTGGGCCTTAATACTCAGAAGCTGTTTCCTTTGTTTTCTGTCTTTTCTTTAGTTTTGTATTGTCCGCTTGTCTTGTCATAAATAAATGTTATATTTTTGTAAGTCTACTCCGTGCCTCCCGCATGTTATCTCTTTTGAGCGTAACAGTGTGTGTGTGTGTGTGTGTGTGTGTGTGTGTGTGTGTGTGTGTGTTTACAAGAGTGGCTGAGAAAGAGAGTGTGACAAACCCTGGTAGCTATGGTAACGCTTCCCTTATGCACAATTCAGAAATAGCCCCATGTGATGCTGAGACAAACACTTGATCGTACACACACACACACACACACACACACACACACACATCACACATACACACACACACACACACACACAGAAATCCATATCCTCGTATCCAAACCCACATGTATGCACACGAGTACACACACACACACACACACACACACACACTGCCTAGCTGTCAGGCTCTCCACTCTCTTACTCTCTTGCGGTTCCTCTCAGTGCCCTTGGCATCCAGTATGCCAGGCTGGCACTGCCAATGGCCACCTAAGGGCAGCATCAGGAAACTGCTTGTTCAGCAGAGACAGACGGCACTCACACTCACAGACACTAAGGTACTGGCGCAGAAGGACACAGATTGGCACACACACACATACACACACACACACACACACACACACAAACACTGGCACGCATATATACACACAAACACACACTGGCATACTGGCACACACACACACACACACACTCTGGCAAATACACACACACACACTTGCGCACGCCCATAAACACACACAGGCACACATACACACTGCCATATGGGCATCAGAGAGAGCAAGTATCAGGCCTTTAGAGAGCGATACACACACACGTCTCCATCGCCACACCCTCAAATGGTTCTTACAGATGGTTTGCTGACTGTTTATTGTTTATTATTGTTTATTTCCACACTTACACTGTAAACCAGTGGCTGTTTATTGATTACTTTATTGTTTACTGTTTACACTTACACTGTAAACAAGTGGCTGCCCAGCTGGGGCTACTTGAATTCATTCTAGCAAAAATAAACAAACAAACAAACAAACAAATAAATAAGTGATTGACTTCAGATTCAGATTTTGTTTATGCAGCAATTTCTATGCAAACTATGGATTGCTCCAGCAAGATGTCCGTGATGCAGGGGTACTTGGGAGTACTCAATAGGACACAAGTGCCAAAGGGGTTAGGTTACAGCAAAAGTTTGGGCACCACTGCCGTAGACAAAAGCATCAGAAAAAAAAAAAAAAAAACGGCGATGGCGTTGTACCATGGACTCAGGTTCGCGTTCAGCCCGCTGTCATTTCCCGATACTTCCCCCATCTTCTCTCTCTCTCACTTGCTTTCTGTCACTCTCTGCACTGTCCTATCAATTTAAGGCAAAAAGCCCCCAAAAATATCTTTAAAAAAAGAAGAAAAAAAAACTGCTCTTGTTTGTAAACCAGATGTTGCAGATGGCCTGAAGTCCAGTATGCTATGCTGCTATGCGCAATGGAGGTAATGCTGGACTAAAACCACCTGCTCTGAAACTCAGTCTGTTCAGTCAGTCATCTCCAGGGGTGTGGGGCTACACATGACCACTAGGGGGCACCCATCAGAGTGCTGGAGCAGAGTGCCCTGAGGAGCCAGACCCAGACCAAAGAGCTCTGACAGCAGCGTGTTGACACACACACACACACACACACACACACACACACACACACACACACACACACACACAAGGACACTGTTATGAGGTATGGTCCATAAACTGTGTGTGAACTGCAGACCAACTCACTAGTAGTGCTTTTGAGAGTTGCTATATAAACAACACCAACAAGTCTGATAGATTCTCTCCTGTGTGTCTCTCATAGGCAAATTGACAGGAGCCATAACAAATATATGGGGACCTCTATGGTCCTTACATTTTTATTATTAGGACTTTTCCACGCTAGTCTCCCCACATGGCTAGTGTCTCCAGGGAAATCATTTTCCTGGAGCTGTAGTAATTGATCGTTCCTTCTATTATGAGAAACTGTAAATTGACTGTGAATGGATCTATCAGTGTACTGTGTGTGTGGTTGATGACGGATGCTTGATCATGATCAGTGCAGTACAGGTCTGAGCATAAGCGAGTATCTTTCAGGTAGCTACAGACAAAAGATCAGCGATGAGATGAGATGCGACATTCTAAAAAACAGCAACGATAATAAAACCTTGAATCTACAATTTGACATGTTAAATATTTTTGCTACAGCTTGCAACAGCTTGCAACAACCTGCAATGACTGATTCACATCACCGCAACTACTGACATGTAAAATCTTTTTTGACGGCTTGCAACTGCTTGCAACAACCTGCGACAATTGATTCACATACCGCAACTTGCGTATTCCTACGTAATTTCACTCGATTCTCATCCCCTTCCAGTACTCCGTCTAGGTTTCCGCCCATTGGGCTTGATTACACAGGATGCATCTCACCCTGGCCAATCAGCAAACTTTGAGAATGCAGTGCGGCAATATGATAGGCTGTCAGTCAAGGGCTGATCCAATCTTTTTAAATTGAAAAACACCTCCAGCAAGCAATTGTTTTGTCAATAGCTGAGATTCCAGACCCATGTACTGTATGATGTGAAGCGTAGACTGAGGGGCTGGTTAGGACCAGACTATTTTCCAACAAGAGTCAAGGTCACCAGAGGTGTTACTAATGCCATGTTGATTACATCCGATAAGGACCTGATTCTGCTACGCTGAATCGTTAGTTGTTACAACTGAGTTGTTAGAAACACCTGTGCTTACCTTGCGGAACATTTACAGTACATTTATGCATGTAGGAGACTTTAGATTTGATCCAAAACCACTTACAAGAGAAGGATTAACAGTCAAGCTAAAACACACCACAAGTTAATACCTTACTAGGAGTGTGATTTACAGACAAGAAATTGACAGTGAGTTAAACTTTTTAGTTTGAGAGTGTTCTTTTAAGACAAGTGCATAGTTTGTTCATTCTAGGTAGTTGAATGGACAAGGACAAGAGATC
>JAODXP020000015.1:24215822-24218322 GCA_027497455.2 Sardinella longiceps | reverse complement strand
TACTGGCACATTCAGCTGGGCAGCATAAGAATATCTTCACTCTGAACCTCTTGCTAGCAGGATAGAAAATGTTCTTTGAAAAGCAGGACAAGATGGCACTCTTTTTTCTTCTGGAAATAAATAAAAACCCTGATTTCAAGGGACAGGACAGACAACTTAAGACAGGGCATAAATAGACTTGGACTATAGCAGTGGCTATAATAATCTGAGAGACAGTACTGAGGTGGAGGTAGAATGTATAAATTAAAAATTGGCAGCAGAGAAAGAAAAAGTACGGGAGTGCATTCCAGTTCAGGTTGAGAGGCCTTGCATCACATGTCCCGTTGTTCAGCAGTCTGACTGCTTGGCTGAAGAAGCTCTTCCCCATTCTGGTGAAAGTGCAGGCAGTTATGGTGCGGTACCTTCTGTCTGATGGCCATAGGCAGAGGAGTGAGAGGGAAGGATGGATGCAACCATGGCAACCCTATGAGGTAAACAAAAGGAGGAATGGAGTGATTGGCTCACCACTGGGCTTTCCATGATGCCCTTGAGGAAGATGAGGTCAAGGTCATTGGCCGTGGTGGAGCTGGTGCTGTCACTCAGCGTGTCCAGGACCTGATGCATGGCTGAGGGATAGAGAGACAGAGAGAGAGAGAGAGAGAGAGAGAGAGAGAGAGAGAGAGAGAGAGAGAGAAACTTTAAGTTTTACATAGAACACCTTTTAAAAAGTACAGTCACAGTTGTTTTTGATTTTCTTTCTTTAAAAGTCATTAGTTGTCACCTGTTTGAAAACTGAACAGAAATGGCGGTGTAAAACTGTTTGACTATTTGTGAAAACTGAACAGAAAGGGCTGTGAGAAAGATGAGAAGAGAGATGAGCGAGAGAGTCAGAGAGACAGAGAGAGTCAGAGAGTCAGAGAGAGAGAGAGAGAAGGGCCAAGGATCAAGGTGATGTTTTCAGGTTAAGGAGAGCTTTCAGAATAGCAGGAGAAAAAGAAAGAAAGACTGAAGTCCATGTAAAAGCAAGAGAGCATGATAGAGAGAGAGAGAGAGAGAGAGAGAGAGAGAGAATAAAAGTCCTGAGCAAAAGTAATGGAAGTTTTCCTTTTTCTGAAGCCAGTCTGACACTCATTTCAGAGTCATTTGACTGCTCTACGCTCCCCAGCTGTGTGTGGTGCCTCTACACCGATTGGTGGAGTGGAGAGAGCTGCTCAGGCATGAGTAACGAGACTGTGACCTCGCCATGAATCCACACGATTTTTATCTCGACCGGAGCCGCTGTTTGATCCGCTCGGGAAAGAGAGGAGAAGGTTAAAGATGAAACGAGAGATTTAGCGCTTGACTTGCCGCTGTCGTCAGGGTGACAGGGGATGGGGGGGGGGGGGGTGTTGATGGGGGGATTGTTAGAAGGAGGAGATCTGTCAGAGAACAGCTATTTCATTTATTACATAAAGTGCTTTAGATTCGGGCTGAATTCCATTACAGAACAGTGGAGGATAGGAGGAGGAGATTCAACGTTTGGACGACACATGACTGACAGCTTACATATGTTCTGCTGTCAGTCTCGCTTGTAATATAACAATGCAGATCACACCTTATGGAAATCATTGGCTATAGTGTGTTTTAGGCTTTCGCTAGCGCATGCAGATGTGTGTGTGTGTGTGTGTGTGTGTGTGTGTGTGTGTGTGTGTGTGTGTGTGTGTTTTGTCTGACCATAATGTGACCTCATTGTATCTGCATTGATGTGTATTGAGTACATCATCGTGCTACTCATCTACAGTAACTTACTCAAGCATGCACGCACACAGACACACACACACACACACACACACACACACACACACACACACACACAGCACACACATAAACACACACACACACACATAGATAGAACATATAGGACCCAAAGGAACATAATGGAACAATTACAATATTCATACCATATGACTGAACACTCACACACACACATACAGTACTGTGCACACACACACACACACACACACACACACACACACACACACACACACACACACACACACACACTACATAACTTCTTCCTTTGCTTCACTTTCTCACGCCAAAGAAGGATAAAAAAAGTCACAGAACCCAAAGGAATATACTTTATGGATGAAGCTACAATATTCATCCCATATGACTGAACACACACACACACACACACACACACACACACACACACACACACACACACACACACACACACACACACACACACATCCATTTGGGTGTGTCAGTGTGTAAGAATCTGTTGCAATTCTGAGTGTGTGTGATGTTCTCCCAGTAGGGTCTCAGCAGTGACTAAACTAGTGATAAATATGGAGGCTGGATGTTTTTGTTTCCTCCTCTCTCTCTCTCTCTCTCTCTCTCTCTCTCTCTAAACTAGTGATAAATATGGAGGCTGGATGTTTTTGTTTCCTCCTCTCTCTCTCTCTCTCTCTCTCTCTCTCTCTCTCTCTCTCTCTAAACTAGTGATAAATATGGGGCTGGATGTTTTAGTGGCGCA
>JAODXP020000015.1:24210822-24213322 GCA_027497455.2 Sardinella longiceps | reverse complement strand
GTGTGTGTGTGTGTGTGTGTGTGTGTGTGTGCATGCTCCGTTTGCTCTTTCGTGTTGTTCCCACAGTGATGAACACCCCCCCACACCCCTCCCCACACACACATACACAATCTTAGTTTCTCTCTGTCTCTGTATCTCTCTCTCTCTCTCTCTCTCTCTCTCTCTCACTCCCACACACACACACACACACACACACACACACACACACACACTCACTCACTTCAATGTGATGAATGCTTATAGAAGAAGCCTCTCTCTCTCTCTCTCTTTCTCTCTCTCTCAGCCTCAGTCTTTTTTCTCACACACCACCCAATATGTCCATCTGACCACCAGTCCGATAAAACATCAGTGAGCTGAGAGAGGACCAATCAGCTGAAGGCTACACCACAGGAGAGGAACACCACAGTAGAGCAGAGTGCTTGAGGGCTGTCAGAGAGACGCCTCCTCCAGGAGATTGAGTATCAGGAGGACATGAGGAGGTTCTGAAGAACATGGGGAGTTTCAGAAGAACATGACAAGTTTTTGAAGAACATAAGGAGGTTTTAGGAACATGGGGAGTTTCAGAGGAACATGAGGAGGTTCTAAGGAACACAATGAGTTTCAGAGGGATGTAAAGAGGCTCTGGGGAACATGACATAGTTAAAGGAAAGGAAGGTTAAAGGAATCAATTAGGATATACCACAAGAAGGTCAAGGCTGAACAGCAAGCAGGCTTAGCTACTTAGCCATAAAAATGCAGATTGTATTGAAGATGTTTGTGTTGTTTGTATAATTGTATTGAAGATGTGTGAGTAAAGTAGGAGCAAAAAGACAAAGTTGTAGGAAGTAGTATCCTAAAGAAAGGACAGATTGATCTTTGTGGTCAATAAAATAAACCAAAGCAAATAAAGCCAAAACAAAGACTACTGTAAATAATGTGATTATGGCAAATCTGTTTGGCTTTAATTAACTGAGGGTCACCGTGTGTTCATAGCCTCTCATTGGCAGGCGGGCAGCGCGCTGCTTTGTTTATTTCACAGCACCATGGAAACGGAACGCTCAGAGGAGACCTGGTTCATATCATGCTTATCGTCTTGCCCTTGTGAAGCAGGATTATAGTGTGGCCTGTAAACCCGGATCAGCCAAAACCAACAACAACACAACACACTGGACTTTACCATTGGTCCAGATCTCAGGATATTTTGATAACCCCAGACTCGCATGCAAACACACACACACATGCACGCACGCACGCACGCATCTCCCTGGGTCACAAAAGGATGATAAATTACACTTCATTCTTTTTCACATTCTTCTTCTTAAACATTTTCTTTTTTAAGAAAAGATTACACACACACACACACACACACACACACACACACACACACACACACACACACACACACCTAATCCAAACTTTCAAAGGGGAACGAGAGAATGGGAGATTGAGGATTAAAACATTCCAGGAGAACAATTAACCATTCTAAATCCCAAGCTGCTGTGTGCTGGGCCTTCTCCAGTCTGCACTTGCAGGTGTAAGAGGTAGAACACACACTTAAAGCAGTTCGAAGTGGAACACACACTTAAAGCAGTTCGAAGTGAAACACGCACTTAAAGCACAGTGTGGTTCTGAGCCTTTCAAAGGTTTAAAAATTAGCCCTTTGTAACAGTGAAATGAGCTTTTGGTTGCAATCGCAATAAACAAACATCTGATTGACGTGATAGTCACTGACGCAACAAATTCAACAAACCCTCAATTTTGTGTAATTAGCCCTAGAAAGCATTTTCACTTCCAGTTATTCCTTTCAATTTGCCCAAGGAAGCATACTTGTATTCATCATGCTGACTTCAATGTGCAAGTTTAGATGGGTTCACTGTATTGAGTCTTGCATCTTGGAAACAATGTCTGAACATTTTTATAAACAAGTTATTTGATTTGGCTAGAGCAGTGGTTCTCAAAGTGTGGTCCGGGGACCAGTGGTGGTCCGCGTCCAAGCTCAAGTGGTCCGCGAGGGGATTTGCAAAAAACATGTGAATCTAGTCTGTGATTCTCACTACATTACTTGAAGTTTAAAGACGAGTGGTTCACTGAATACTATGAGGCAGGCCTGTATATAGGTTATCTGAATATTGAGGTGCCCCTAAGTGCCTATGACAGCCTGCTGCTTTGGTTAAAAGGTAGCAATAAAGGGTTGACTTGAAGGGAGGGCCGAGGGGTGTTGGTCCCTGAAAAATGTTTTTTTGGGCAAGGTGGTCCTCAGCCTGAAAAAGTTTGAGAAACACTGGGCTAGAGTATCTACAGAACCAAGATGACTGGAAACTAATATTTTAACTTGCACCTTGATGCAGCTACGACATGTGACTTTATCAAAATAGACATGTGACTCCAAAAACAGAAACAGTAAGGCAGCAAATTCACTAGCACTCCATTGGACATGGTGGCCTTTCTTTTTGCTCTATTTTAAGGGCAGTTTAATCGAATAATGAATTACCGGTAGTCTGTTTGTATATTAGTAACACTA
>JAODXP020000015.1:24195822-24203322 GCA_027497455.2 Sardinella longiceps | reverse complement strand
AGTGTCACTCGTCTCTTGTATTGTTTTCTTGTTTAGAAATGTTGGGCTTTTGATGTACATAGACTCCTCTGCATTCCTAGTCATTCCATCCACACATATCTGAGTCACTGTGCTGGATTGCTGTAATTCATTTCTTTTATTTGGGCTTCTTTAATTATTTTCAAGTAAACTTTTATGTTCTTGGCATTTATAGTGTAGTGAGTGATATATATTACTATTTGTTACTCGGTCAGACATGGTACACTGTGCAATTTAAAAATAGCCTGATTGATGCTGGGTACAGGCCTATCCATATTCATATTTTTAAACCAAAATTAATTATTTTTCATGTTGTTCTTGTATTGCATTGTGTATCACTTTGAATAAAAGCATCTGCCAAAAACCTATTAACTTACTGCCTGAGAATAAAATACACTACACTACATTGACTCAAAATGATCATCAAAATGATTAACTAGGCATTGACGTGGGTTTTATTTGAAGATGTCTTATGGAAAAGCTACTCCTAGTGAAATGGTGCTAGTCTGTGGTCCCTCCCACCTCAGACTCCCCTGAGAAGAAACACCACACACACACACACACACACACACACACACACACACACACACACACACACACACACACAGATCCTCCCCCCTCAGACTCTCCTGAGAAGAAATACCACCTGTGTGTCTCACGCCCAGAGACAACAGGCAACAGGGTTAGCTTATCAGCCTCAGTTACACTAGCAACAAATTAGCCACTCTCTCTTTCTCACACACACACACACACACACACACACACACTTGCACACACAAATCTCAACAAGGTCAGTTTTGTCAGCATCAGTCAAACTAACATCTCATTAGCCACTTCATCCTTCACCTTATCGTCTTCTGATCTACACACCTCTCAAACAATCTCATCTCACACACACACACACACACGCAAACATAAACACACACACACACACACACACACACACACACACACAGGTCTCTTACCGTGGCCGTGTCGGAGGTCTGCTCCCAGCAGTGAGCTCGCAGAGCCCAGCTCCTCCTGTGAGTGCCGGTGGAAGAAGCTTCCAGCCATTTACACACTGACCAAAGGAACCAGCACACACACACACACACACACACACACACACACACACACACACACACACACACACACACACACACAGACAACAACACACACACACACACACACACTAACACAAGCTGGAGGAACGGGCTAATGAGGAGCCAAAACTTCCAGCCCTCCCTCTGTCTCACTTGCTGTCTTTCTTGTTATCTCTTACTCTCTCTCTCTCTCTCTCTCTCTCTCTCTCTCTCTCTCTCTCTATCTCTCTCTCTATGTTCTTTTGCCCGTCCTTGCCTTCTCCTCTCACTCTCTCTGTCTGTGATTTCCTCTCTCTTATTCTGCCGTGTCTCTCATACACCCTCTATCTCCTCTATCTATTCCCCTCTCCCTCCTTCTTTCTCTCCTCCTCTCCTCTCTCTCTCCTCCACCCCCTCTCTCTCTCTCTGTCTGTCTGTCTCTAAAGGCTTTTTGCTAGAGAGGTTGTTCAGCTGATCTTGCCTAAGTCTATCCCTCTTCTACTGGCTTCCCTGGGGTTCTCTCACTCCCTCCCTCCCTCCTTCCTTCCTTCCTTCCTTCCTTTCTCTCTCTCTTCCTTTACTCTGTCATTCATTCTCTCTCTGTCTCACTCCCTCTCCCGCCCTCCATTGCCCTGTTTATCTTGGTTCTCTGCTCTCTCTCTCTCTCTCTCTCTCTCTCTCTCTCTCTCTCCCTAAGTGGATGGCTGTCAGCCTCCGAGGACTTCACTTCGCACCATAGTAGTGTACAGGGAGGAGGAGGAGGAGGAGAGAAGGAGGGGAAGGAAGAGGAGAGGAGGAGGGGAAGGAGGAGGAGGAGGAGGAGGGGAAAGAGGAGGAGAATAAGTCCAAGAGGGAGGATAGGCACAGAGGAAGGACAGATTGATGTGTGTGTTTGTTTGTTTTTTTGTTTTTGTATTATTATTATTTTATTCCCTGCTAGAGAGGAGGAGGAAATAAAGAATGGAAGAAATAAAGAAAGGAAGGAAGAAATAAAGAAAGGAAGGAAGGAAAGAAGGAAGGAAGGAAGGAAGGATAAGGGGAGGGGAGGAGAGGTTCTGCTGTGACCAGAGAGAGGGATGGAAGAAGGGATGGTAGAGAGTTGTTGATCCATGCAAACCTCCCTGTGGGTGAGCAACACCATTACCAATCTCAATTCTATTTACTTGAAAACAAAACCACACAAAACAATGACTGCCTGCTGGATCAAGGTCTTACAACTCTAGCAGAGTAATTGTTTTCTGCTATGGCATGATAAGCTGCTCTTACTGATATCAAAACAATTTATTCCTCTGCTAAGCGACGTGATAGGTATCAGAAATAACACTTTTGCTTTGATTCAAAACCAAACACACTAAGAAATGTTGGAATGCAGGCTTGTGTGACAAGTTTATTTAATACGGTGAATGTTGCGCTCAGACTGTTTCTTGTCCACAAGGTAGTGACAGAATAGAACTGTTAGCTTAGCCTAGCCGTGTTGAGTCCCTAGTTTATAGCTCTCTCGCATGGCTGAGTCAATTATCTCTTCTCGTATGAATGATTTAAAGTAATTAAAACGTTTTCATTCTTTATCATCTGCTAAATCTGCCCCATGCTTGCCCCAAGATGCTTTTATTTGACACAAATTCAAACAGCATTCATAAAAAACACACAAAACCCATCTCAGTCACACATTTAATTTCAAACTTCACACTTGTCCGTGACTAACACACACACACACACACACACACACACATATTGATTCGTGGTGTCACATCAGGGCTGTGTGTTGGAGTGTGTGTGTGTGTGTGTATGTGTGATGTGTGTGTGATGGTGTGTGTGTGTGTGTGTGTGTGTGTGTGTGCTGACAGAATACGATTACACGCTCGCAGGCAGCTGTGATGACAGACCTCTTTCTGAGGCGCTAAAGGGCACGCTGCATCACTGACACTAACACTGTTTGCACACCAAACAACAGACTGCACCACACACACACACACACACACACACACACACACACACACACACACACACACTTCTGGCTTTTTTTCAGAAGTGACAGACATAAAGCCCAATCTAGAAGGGTGATAATAAAGAATGCTGTGGCATGAGATGACTGAATCAACACAAACGCAAGCATGTGTGTATAAGTGTTTGTGTGTGTGTGTGTGTGTGTGTGTGTGTGTGTGTGACATCACTTCATGCCCCATTGAGTGACACTGTGTCATTGTGCGGCCTTGTCATTATTTATACCATTTTGGATTACACGCACACACACACACACACACACACACACACACACACACACACACACACATACACTTTACCCACAGTAAGACAATCGATTCATACCTGCTCGAATCAAGAGTGGAGAAAAACAAAACACTATCTTGCAGGGGATATGCCTCAAGTTGCCAGCCTAACAAGTACTAACAAGCAGCACTGCTGATGATAGGCTACTGATTCCAAAAGTGGACACTGGACTGTAGGCTACACAACAGCAGTAGACTCTAGTGGCATTTAACCCAAACACTGAGAAGCCCTCCTATCCACTGATTGGATCCTTGCCAAATCAATCGCTCTTGTAGGAGAACCCATAATAAGAGAGCTCTCAGCTGCCTTCTGGGCAACTTAGACAGGCCAGGCGTATAAGGAGTTGAGATGTAAAGGTTCGCCAGACTACAGCCTTGTAAGGAAACACAGTACTGACACTTTCCAGATGCCTCAGCACGAAATCAGACTCTCATTGTGATCCCGTCTATGAGGTTCAGTAAACTCAACTATGAGGTGGACGTCGTGACTACAGTAACCCTGACGACAAGAAGATGGGAGTCAGTCACAGATCATATGGTGTACCAGTAAGTGGACAATCAGTAAATACTTTTCATGAAGCACAGCTAAGAGGAGACAGACACGCCTGAGACATACCTGAGACACACTTGAGAGAGATACCTGAGATACACACCTGAAACACACCTGAGAAATACCTGTGAGACACCAGAGACATACCTGAGATACACCTGAGACACACCTGAGAGATTCATTTTATGGAGAAACACACTGTGGAGATTTTAACCTGCATGCGATGCAACTGATAAATAAAGTCAAGACATCAGGATGGAACCATTACAAAGTAATACTATTAGTGTGTGTGAGTGAGTGTGTGACTATGTCTATGTGTGTTCATGTGTGTGTGTATGTGTCCCTTTGGAGCACATAGCATCTGCTGTGTGTGTGCAGTAAGTCTAAAGTCTGTCTGAGGTTAGCACTAGTGGACTACAGCATTGTAGCCAAAATACACTATTGAGCGTCCATAACAGTCTTCTCTTCTCTTCTCCTCACTTCTCATCTCTTCTCATCACTTCTCTTCTCTTCTCCTCACTTCTCATCTCTTCTCATCCAGATGCCTCAGCAGCACTCAATCCAACTCTGCTTGTGTGAGTGAGTGTTCTCCAGAGGTAAACTAATCTCTCAGATAGATGTCATGGCTACAAGAGCAAGAGGAGCCTATTCAATTCTACCCCACACATCATAAGGTGTGTGTGTGTGTGTGTGTGTGTGTGTGTGTGTGTGTGTGTGTGTGTGTGTGTGTGTGTGTGTGTGTGTGTGTGTGTGTGTGTGTGTGAATACAAGATGACAGATAGATGGATAAACATGGGCTTATGGTCGCCACAAATCACATGTTGTATGGCACTAAGTGGTCCCCCTGTCATATATAAATATGTAAGGTAGTGCATGACAATAAGTACATGCAGACACAAGGTAACTGTCCCTACGGAGACAGAGGCTCTGTTTCAGGAAGCACAAATGTCATAGTGCCTGAAGACACAGTAGATGTGATTAGACTACAAAGGAATGACCCCAAAGTGGAAAAACACTCACTGTTTTCATCAACCACAAGACAGACATATTGATGTACCGGTAATTTCAGAGTACTCTACAAACCAGATAGCATATAGGGCCCTATCATGCGTATGGCGCATGGTGCTTTCGCCACTGGCGCATGCTGTCATTGCTATTCTGAGCGAGCGCATTGTCCGTTGTCTAATTATGAGATGACTTTGCCTCCGAAGGTGTGGCGAAGGTGCAAAGCGCAACAGATGCTATTATACGGAGTAGAAAAACAATCCGGCAGTGACCAGGTATGTCTTTTTCTCAGTCAGTGGCGGATCCTTTTCTGTGTCTGTATAATAGCATCTGTTGCGCTTTGCGCATAGCCACACCTTTGACACACCTTCGAGGACGCAAAGTCATTTGCTAATTAAACAACGCGAATTACTTGTCAGAAAAACGAACCATGCGCTCGCACAAAATAACAATGACAGCTTGCGCGAGTCGCGAACACATGGTGCGCCGTCTGCATTATAGGGCCCATAGAGTTGGTTTTATTTAAAAAAGTACAATTTTAAATGTATAAAAAGACTACAATGCAAAAATGATGGACTGTAGCAGTCCTAAAAAGAAAAGATAAAAAATGAAATGTTAAAGGGGAACAGAATATGTTCCAATCAAAAAGGGGAAAAAATCCCATAGCAAAAAGGATCCAAAAGACAAAAAGACCTCGACTACTGTCTCAACAGACTATTTATACTAAGACAGTACTTCATTATGGTTACCTAATATGGCTATTTTGAATGTGTTTCTCTCACCTTTTCCTCACATACACAAAACTTAAGAGCACAACATGACAACTTGCACGTAGGCACCAACTTCCTCAATTGTTCTTTAACTTGATGTTATCTCACTCAAACTTGTGCTGCTCTGAACTTGATTCTAAATTTCAATAATGACATGATAGAATGCAATAAGTCCATGATTACAATGTTTAAAATAAATAAATTAATAAAAGAAATGAAAAGAATTAGATAGATACAGTTGTTTCTTTAGAATGTTATCATGTAAATGTATCATTGCAATGCTTTTCTATACACTATCTGTATTACTGCTTTGGAATGCCAATAAAGCACTCTTTGAATTTGAGTTTAGATAGATAGATAGATAGATAGATAGATAGATAGATAGATAGATAGAATTTATTTTATCCCCAAGGAAATGAAGCTATAAATAAATTATATCAGTCCCCTCTCTCTCTCTCTCTCTCTCTCTCTCTCTCTCTCTCTCTCTCTCTCACTCTCTCAGTCCTCTCTGTCTCTTTTACAGACACTCTCCGTTACTGCCTCTCGCCTGTCATCCTCGTCCATGCCTGTCCCTTGTCACCTCTCTCTCTCTCTCCCTCTCTCTCTCTCTCTCTCCGTCTCTCTATCTCAGTCCTCTCTTACTGTTTTATAGTCACTAGATTTTTTTTCTCTTTCTTTTATTCTGTCTCTCTTCCTTTCTCTTTGTGTCTCTTTCCAGTCAGTCTTATCCCAGCCAGTCTTATCCATGCCTGGCTGCCTGCATCACCCCCCCCCCCCCCACACACACACACACACACTTCTCTCTGTCTTCCTCCTTAGAAGGCGCTTTTTATTATTATCCAGATAAAATAGGCCCAGTTAATGTCCATCCAGCAGAACAAATGACTCTTCCAAAGAGCTCAATGAGAAGAGAGTCCACTAACTAACTCAGTAATTCACTCGTTAATATATACACTGACTAACTTTTGAACTCACTCACACACTGACTAACTTACTCGCTATCTCACTGACTAACTTACTCATTAACTTTTACTCACTCACTGACTCGCTAACTCATTCATTCACTAACTTTTTAGCTCACACACTCACTCCCTGACTAACTCACTCACTCACTCACTCACTGACTAGCTTATTCACTCACTAACTCACTCAATGATTAACTCACTCACTCACTCACTCACTCACTTGCTGACTAAGGCCCTGTCCCAATACCTCCCCTAAGCCTAGATTTAGGCTAGATTTAGGCTTAGGTGTTCCATTACTGAAGAGAGCAAGTGGAAGTGCAATTTTGCCCTTAAAATCAGCCCTCAAAATGTAGTGATGTTAGATGCTGGCTTAAAACGAAGTGAAAGATGAAATTGCTTATGATGCTCTGCAAACTCAGTGCCAACTGATTTATTTCTGCAAATAATCATGTTAAAAAATTGTTTGTTAGCGTTAGCTTGCTAACAACGAGTGCAATGGTTGCTGCCTGCCCAGGAACATTATTTTTTTTTCCAAAAACGGACTGCAAGAATATACTGTAGGTAATGATGCCTTACACTTGTGGATTATAAGCCGACTCGACTGTTCAAATTTGTGAGACACAAAAACTAGGTTACTGAATAGGCTATACTGGCTTTGGCACTGATTCACTGTTCATTTATGAGTGTCTGAAACTCTGTGTACTCTAAGCCACTCCGAGTTCTTGCACGAATCTGCTTGGACGTACTGTGCGACCCGGTCTTTGGTATTTTTTGCCCTCAACGGTGCCTTCCAGGCAGCACTGCCTTCAAGGCACTACTCCACTCAGTTTAGGGTTAGGATGA
>JAODXP020000015.1:24180822-24185822 GCA_027497455.2 Sardinella longiceps | reverse complement strand
AGGCCAAAGCCAATCCCTCTGGACCAAAACTTAAAACATTTACATTTAGCAGACGCTTACTGTATATCCAGAGCCCCTTACATTTGTCAACTATAAAACACTTCAGAGCAAGTCTCCCCCAGAGCAACTTAGGGTTGCATGTCTTGCTCAAGGGCACAACGGTGGCAGCCGGCAGCAGGTGACATCCATGGTCCATAACCACTATGCTACCACCTCTCCACAGGACCACCCTAGGTCCAGAAACTCACCTTATTTGCTACTGTTTCTGCAATTGCTCAATGTTTGCTTAATGTTTAAATAAACATTTCAGAGTGTTTGCAAGGATCTCAGACAAGCTTTCATCCCTCTGATGATTAAGGAAGAAGAGCTTATCTTGTCTACACACATTAAGTTCAAACGCTTCTCTCTCCCTCTCTCTCTCTCTCTCTCTTTCTTTTTTCCTCCTACTCTCTCTATCCCTCTCTCCTGAATGGAATATAATGAATTGAACATTGTGACACACCCACCACCCTCATCTGGCATTTCTGAGTTGTTGATGTGTTTGTTTGTTTGTTTATTTGTTTGTTTGTTTGTGTACAGGAGGCGCTGGCTGTGCCCCGAGGCAGGCGGAGGAAAGACAAGGGTTTTGGATAGAACACTGCGGCTGGAACATTAGAATGCTCCAACGTGACGTGTCACTCAAGGCTGATTAGCATACCGACCCGTTACCAGGGCGATGACCCCTGCTACCGCCACTGGCAGAGTTGGACACAGTGAGTGTGGGAGTGCAGGGTTATGTTTATGAATGAGAATGTGTGTGTGTGAGTGCGAGTGTATGGGGTTATGTTTATGAATGAGACAGCAGGAGACCTGAAGGTGATCACTGACATCTGTGTGTGTGTGTGTGTGTGTGTGTGTGTGTGTGTGTGTGTGTGTGTAAGGGAGAGAGGGAAGCGACTGTGGTCCGTGACAGATTTTCCCTCAGATACCCTTCACCGTGCTCTTCCACTTACAAAGGGGAGGGGGGCATAGCAAAACCTCTGTAACAACAGGAGAGAGAGAGAGAGAGAGAGAGAGAGAGAGAGAGAGAGAGAGAGAGAGGTCCAAAAGCAGGTGAGTGAGAGAATGTAAGTTTTGGGAAGAGTTTCCTGTACCAAAATTCTGTCAGGTACACAAGTCTTTTCCACAGTCACAGGCACATAGAAAGACAGACAGACAGACGCACACACACACACACACACACACACACACACATGCCCAACAAAAGTAAAAGGTCACAGTCATTAAGGCTTTAAACTGTAGGCCTACCTGCCAATTACTGTAGCAGAGAGGGAATTGATCGTACTGTAATTACTAGTGTGCCTCAGCCCTCCACCACTCCCACCCACCCATCCTAAAACACATACTGTAGCCTACTGCAGGGGTCCACCCACCCTAAAACACATACTGTAGCCTACTGCAGGGGTCCACCCACCCTAAAACACATACTGTACTGTAGCCTACTGCAGGGGTCCACCCACCCTAAAACACATACAGTACTGTAGCCTACTGCAGGGGTGGCCAAACCTTTCTGTTTGCGGGTCACATACTGAAAGTCAAAACCGCCAAGGGCCAATATTTTATTAAATGTTTTTAACCAGTTTCAACTGAAGAAGTGACTGCATTTTAGATAAGAAAACCTGCAGGCCCTCTAATGCTATACTCTTTAATGATAGGCCTACTACTGACAAACATCACACCAGTACTAAAACTGGTGATTCATAATGAACATATAGTAGGCTACTGTATATCAGATTAATTACCTCCGCCAAGGAGGTTATGTTTTCGGTTGAGTTGGTTTGTCTGTTTGTTTGTCTGTTTGTCAACAGGATAAGTCAAAAAGTTATGAACGGATTTTGATGAAATTTTGTGGAGTTGTTGGAAATGGCACAAGGAACAAGTGATTACATTTTGGTGGTGATCCGGATCACGATGGCCTTGGTGGAGGTTTGCACTCTCTGAGTGCTTCTAGTTTGATAATGTGGCACATTACATTCATTTTCATCTACACAGCGGGCTGCATGAAAGAGAGTAGAGGGACGCAAATGCCCTCCAGGCCGTAGCCCTCCAGGCCGTAGCTTGGCCCCCCGTGGCCTACTGTATTAACTATATTGGGCCAGCCATGGCCCACTGGTTAGAGACTAATACCATAGGCCTAAATATATTTAGTTCTGCCAGGCACTTCATGTAAGTGTACCTACAGTAATGAATATAGCAAAATAAAAAAAAATGAATTAATAAATAAAACTAATAGATGAATAAGTAAATGAAACCAAAATAAGTACTGGTAAATACAATTTGCATGCTGTCCACAAAAACATCCATGACCCAGTCACAGGGGTCCAACCCTTTGTCTGAATATTCAACATTCTGCCACTTACTCTGTCTTCGTAGTCTTTGTCTTTTACTTCATTTTATTTCATTTTTAATTGGGCCTTTGGCTGACTGTCCTCCAGCCTGACTTCCAGAGAGTGCTAATTACAGTGGCGAGTCCCCCAGGAGCAGCCCTGGGTTAAGTGCCTCGTCCTGGGCAGGGCCATAGCAGTGGCAGCCTCTGCTACTGATCCCACTAGCTTTCCCCTCAACTTAACCTCCCTCTCTTCCTCACTCTATCTGCCTGCCTACTCAACAGAAGTCTTAGCTTGCCTGGCTTCAGATCTCCCGACCTGAAGCATGCACACACGCACGCACACACATACATACACACACACACACTCTAAATCTTAGCTTGCTTCAGATCTCCAGTCGCCTGATGGAAGTGGTAAAGCTGAAAATCTGAAACCAATTCTGGAGATGTCTGGTGATGAGAGGCAGGAAGAGGACTTTAATCCCTCTTTTACATAGTCTATCCAGAAGGCAACCTCAGCCCAGGCTTGATGTGCTAATTACACACACACACACACAGATGTACTCTATGTGTGTGTGAGAGTGTGAAGTTGACCTGACAAGAGTAGTCCTATCTCTCATCTGACTGGTGACTCACTGAATGGATGAGACCTACTACAGTATAAATTGATGCTCTGATCTGGTTTGCCTGACCTTACAATCACTGCATCCAGCTATATAATACAGTCCCACAAAACTTCCAACTTCCAACACAAAACTTCCAACTTCTTCTTCAAATCAAATGTGATGTGTGTTTTCATTCTGATAAAGGTGCCCATGTTCCTTAGCCCTCTCTCTTTCATTTCAATTAAAACCTAACCCTAGGTATATAGGTTCAGGACAAAGCTTTAATGGCATGACTCATTGATGCAGTGTTGCCTAATATAAGCTAAATATGGCAAAGATAAAATATCTGTTTTTTAGAACAAAGGGATAAATAAATCAAAACTAAAGAAACAACAATCTCTCTCTCTCTGACAAACACTGTGACCTTTGACCTTTCATAGCCCCAACTCAAGTTGCTCCACTAAACAAACACTGTTTATCTATGATTCAGACACACCATCCGTCACTACACTTTATTGCCTAATTCTACGTTCAACTTTAAAGACAGCAAAATAGTTCAATAATTGTGATACCGGTAATAAAGACTGTAACCTGCTGCCCACTTAGGAGGTACTTCAGTTTCGCATTCTACTATGATGCTCTAGGTAAGCAGCAACAGCGTGGTCTGAGCTCTCACTACTTCCGTACAGAAATATAGCCTCCTTGCCAACCCTGAGAGTGTCAGGTATATGAGGCAGAATGGTGACTGAACGTACCCCAACCAAAACACCTAACATGGATAGATCTCAGAACCTCAAGAGTAAGTGCCAACTCAAGGAATCAAAACACTGCTCTTATTTATATGCCATCATTTCAGAGTCCGCCATGTATCAGCAAGAGCGAGCGAGCCGAGCGACGCATGTGAGTTTCAATGCCTAGATTGCAGTGATGCAACAAATTCTTTACCCGTGCTGTGCGCTCCGTAGCAGACAGCCGCACGGCTTGCAGATTTTGTCGCTAGACAAAGCATCGATGACTGAACAATCGTCTTGAGCAGATAGACGAGTGGTCATTCCGAGCCATGCCCATGATCACAGACCCACAATCAGTTTAATTTGACAGACCTGACAGAAGCAGCTGGTCTCCACGGTGACGAACACAAACTACCGCTGATGAAGCGTTGCTCTGCGTAAAACCGTTGGTCAATTAGCCTATCTAAAGCATCGTAGCATCCAAAGGTGCATCAGGTATGGCTTAGTATTCGGATTTCAAAGAAACTCACCGCTAGAGATGCAAGGTTCCTTGCGTCGCTGTTAAAGAGAAGTCACAGCCGTTAACGAAATGTTATAACGTTGGAACAGATCGTTCGCTCACGTTAGGGGGAAAAGGCGCTCTGGTCTACGGTGCGGACCCCGCCGGTATTGTTCCCATTCCCTGTTGGAGCCGTCAGTCTGCCAAACGCGTTCCGTCACTTTAAGGGAATGTTGTGGTGCTACACATTGTGAACATGTATTTCATGACCAAAAACAAACATATATTACTTAAATACATATAGTTAAATATATATTTCTTCGACCTTTAATAAATGACTATGCCCTTTAGACTATTTGAATAATCTTAGTAAGAATTTGCTCTGCAGTAGCAGTTTTAGCATATTAGTTATAAAGGTATATCACTATGAGCTGTGCCGACATAGGATCTTTGGACGAGGTAGCAATAATGAAGGGTTTATTGATGAATTCCGCATGGCAAGTAATGTATCTTTTCGGGATTTGTGGCTTTACTGTTGTTGAGCGAACTCAGGTACATGGAGAAATGCGGCCATCTAGTGTTAGAAACACTAAGTACAGGAGATCATGCACTCTCTCTCTCTCTCTCTCTCTCTCTCTCTCTCTCTCTCTCTCTCTCTCCAAAAACAATCAAATCAAAGCAACCAGAACCAAAAGACCAAGTATGGCATTCAATAATAATGTTTATTTATTTGCAGATTTACTCCTTAACAATTATTTACAATTATCTTCAGATCCAGTGTGGAAACACATGGAAGGAAT
>JAODXP020000015.1:24083322-24175822 GCA_027497455.2 Sardinella longiceps | reverse complement strand
AATAATTTAGGTTTACAAATATTAGGTTTAAATTAAGTTTATTTGAACCCCGGATCGTTGGTAGATTGACTGGCTAGTAGTATAGGCCTAATTTCAGCACCTGCGAAGGGCGGACAGCGACCGTAAATAGTGAGGAAGTTTTGGATAGGCATAGGTGAGAGTCCTTCCACAAATTATACAATAATGACAAGAAAATTACTATAAAACCGCCCCTTTGTAAAACAGGCTAGTACCAGACTATTATTTGACCCCAGAAAACAACGTTCACTTTCATGATGAAAACCAAGCAGGGCCTTATCATAGACTAGCCTATACGGCTAATTGCCTTAAAGAGTAGGGTAACCAAGGGGTTGTATTGTTGTAATTATAAACGACAGTAAAAGATCGTTTTTAATTTATGTGGAGGTGGTCTAGCAACAAATTGAGGTGAACGTGTTATGGTTCTACTCTTGATAGGAAATATCGACGCTTTTGTAATTAGTGCGCTCGTTCTCTTTTTGTGCGTGTGTGTGCGCGTGCATGTGTCACATTTAGGCAAGAGCTTGGCATTTTTGTACCAAAGATGTAGCAAGTCTATCCACTCCATCCGGCCTAGTGGAGAAAGACTATCTGAATTCAAGCGCATCAGTTTCTCAGTCTATTCACCAACAGCATTAGGCCTAAAACTTCACAGGCGAACGAGGCTGTCCATTTTTCGCACCGTTTGCTACTGGGGAAGTTAGAACCCATTTGTGCAAAATGACGAAAAATGGGCGCCATGCTTGTTGACTGTCTGGCCATTATGTAAATATCAGTGGGCTTTGGACATACAGCTCTAGCTCCTGTGTCAGGTTTTTTTTTCCATTGTCTTGCGTCTGTATTTAGCATCGCAATTTTGCGCTGTCAAAAACAACATTCGATTTTTTCTTAATTAGACCTGAAAATTGCTTTGCAATTTAAGGCAGTGGTCTACTACAATAGCCTCTTCGGTGCTGCCCGATGGCAAATCAGCCTATCTTGTTTTTCAATCAGGCCCTCAATTTTACACCTTCCTGTTTTGATTGCATACAGCATATTCATCAGAGACTGAATCACTGAAATTGTGCGTAATGGTTAGGTTAAAACGTAGTAGCTTGCCATATCAGCAAACGGCGTTCCCAGAGAGAACTTACAGAACAGTCTGCACTCCACTCGAGGACAACACATCACTGAGCGTGCTGATGGCTATAGGCTGCAACATTGTTTTTCTGAGTATGAAAAATGCCGTTTGTAACGGTTAGTTTAATTCTCCCTCCAAGTCAATTGCAATAATTGGAATAAAAAAGAAAATCCATCTAGTTACTGTAGTACCGCCAATTTGTAGGGAGCCAACAAACAGTAGTAGGCTAGAATCACATTTCTTATCTTATCTGTTCACAAACACCACGAAAAAGGTTCCTGATAACGAGAGGATTGGAGGGTTTTGACTAACATTCACGCTACGTTAACTGTCCAAACAAGCAGACCAGCCATAACGTCAAACTCACTACTCCACGGAGGGGGGCATGCACACACTTGTGTAAATGTGTTTGGTGAGTAAATGTTTTAGAAAGACGGACAAGACTCGGGAGATGCATTGAGCTGCTTTATTGCGCCTGGATTGGGCTCGTTTAAATGCCAATGTACTGGGAGAGTGGGGGCAAAAAGGCCCATTTGAATTGACATTGGTAGTTATAAATTATGTCTGTCTGTGTGTGTGTATGTGTGTGTGTGTGCTATTAAAAGCATGGTCCTCATAGAGAAGGGTAGTTGATCAGTATATCACAAAAGGGTTATCGCTAGGAACCACACAAAGTGCAATCAGCAATTACAAGTCAACAAGGACAGTGCAGCCAGCCTATTAGACAACTGCTTATTAGTGGAAGGGTCCTCATCTACCACATGGCCAATGGAAGGACAAGTTTTCTTTTCTTTCTTTTTTTTAAGACTGGTTATATTTATATAATACTCAATTTCAGTTCAGTGTTCTAAAAATTCTAACACCACATTCAGGCTCAGCTCTAGTCTTTTTCCGTCTTTAGGCCAGATTCCATCTCCTCTTATCTAGAAAAACAAGTGAATAACTGAATAAAAAAGAAAACAGACTGGGGTGTGAATGCCCCCTGAATTTGGGCCCCATAGGTGAGTGGCAAAGGAGTTGGGGCAATGACAAAGAATCGAGCTCTTTAGTATTTCATGAGAGAGAGAGAGAGAGAGAGAGAGAGAGAGAGAGAGACTAAGTTCCGGCGTAGACTGAGCACAGTGCAGTCGGTAAGTATTGGAAGGGAAATGACAGGACTTGTGGCTGCTGGATTATCTCCTCGCGGGGGAAGGAGGAGTCCCCTAATGGCTTTGGAGTGCTTCAGTCAGCCCTGGATGGATGTTTGCACCGTCATAAACAGTTAAACACTGCCTCTCTCTCTCTCTCTCTGTGTGTGAGTGGTATGTGCAAATGACTCAGCGTCATTTGGACCACTCAGCGATCAGGCCCAAAATAAGCAAGCAAAGGCAGACACAGACAGTTAATCAGAAGTGCGGTTGAGTCGGAGATTAGCAAAGATTTCCCTCCAGTTCTCCATCCTGTGTCTGCACTGCACTTTTTAGAGAGAGAGAAGGGGGGGGGCAGTGAAACACAAAAAAACACACACAAAAAGCATTTTGCAATACAAAGTGTATTTTGTCATGCCAATATACTTTATATGAATTTAATCGAATTGAAAGCGAGATATAGCGAGAGAGAGAGAGATCTTTCATGTTCTTATTTCAGACAGGCAGATGGGTTGTAGAGCCACTTTCAAGCTGTGTGTGTGTGTGTGAGAGAGAGAGAGAGAGATCTGTGATGGAGTCTCTGTCTGCTAAGGGGATCCAGTCTTTTTCCATATTTGTCCTTATTGAAGCCTACTGTATACTCTCTTGCCTTAATTCACAAACTAAATGGTCCCAGATGCACCCATGATGAAAAAGTAAATGCACCCTTGTAATGATATGATATAGGGTCTCCGGGACCCCAGGGGGCTCTGTTGTATTATGAACACACACACACACACACACACACACACACACACACACAGAAGATGGATGTACAGGATGTTTACGTTCAATAAAGCATTCTCTACCTAGCATCCAATGGAGTGAGTCACAATCACTTTACAACTCTCAAGCTTGAACTCAGGCTACTTCTAGAAAAATCTGGGTGTATAGTAGTGTAGTAAAGTAGCCACTCTTTGGCTACTTTACTTTCCGGTGCCTATGCTAAGCTAAAGGTTAAATTGTTGTTCCCAGACTAGGAAAGCACATGCCAAACCAAAATATTTTTACCCACACATGTAACTCCAGGTAAGAGGGTGAATAGCCAATTTTCATGGAGGAATTTTCAAGGTGGAATATACCTTTAATGGATCTAAGAGCAGGGTTTCTCAAAGTTTTGACAGCTGCGTGTTGGCCCCCCATCGAATCCAAAATGCTGAAATAACACTGCAGTTTGTTTGTGCTGCAAATATTTTCGTTTGTGCTATTAAAGCTTTTGAGTAATTTAAAAATACATTTTCTGACATGTGACGTCACGCAGCCCCCTCTCCATGTCCAAATCACTCCAAACTAGTCTCTATGAGACCTGCGTGAAGCTGCCACACACACACACACACCAAAATGCTGTAATAACACTGTTTGTTTGTACTGAAAATGTCTTTAAATCACTCAAAAGCTTTAATAGCACAAACGAAAATATTTACAGCACAAACGAACTGCAGTGTTATTTCAGCATTTTGAGGTTTGAGGGGTGCCAGCTTCACGCAGGTAGTTTAGACAGGTGAGGTGACAGACGGTCCCTCAGTGGAGACTGAAAATGGGTCCAGGGTCAAGTGTAACTGAGAACTTCTGGCAACAAATGCGACTTCCATGTAATCAACCGGTTCAATGTTTTAACACCAGGTTTTGTATCCTTCTGTAGTGTACCCTTGCAAGTTAAACCTGTTGTCAGTTCCATCCACATCATGATCGTTTGAGTCTGGTCATGTTAGAAATTTCCACTTTGCTGTGGAGGTTTCTGTGCTGACCTAGATTAGAATGCTAGTTTGATGCATCGCATCATGGGATCAAAGTGTTCCATTCTGCAGCATCTCAAATCAGCTGTGGCTAGAGGATTGCACCGTGGAGGTAAAATGGCCACCTGAGGTGTATGTCCATGCACCACAGGTGTTATAATTAAGACTTGCTGTGGCTCCAGATTTCATCACAACACACACACACACACACACACACACAGGGAGACGTACACATTCATCTGTAATGAGAGAGACAAATGGGTGTAATTATGCGCTGAGATGCACAGCTTTATTAGCGGAGGCTGGGGCTGCTGTTCAGGGGCGGCCAGTGACTAACTAACCAGTGTGATTAATGTTGACCATGCAATGTCTCCCGCTCCCTCTCCATCTCCCAGGCCCTTAACAGCCACTAAGTGAGGCAATCCTGAGCCACAGGGGCTTTCCACTTCAATGCCAAATATTAGAGTGCTAAACCAGAGACTGTCTTTTTCAGAAGGGGGTATTTACTTAGTCACAGGGCCCATAAATGCCCCATTAGCCCATATTTATCTCACTATAACCACTAGTATTATCTATGGGGCAGTATCATGTGTTGTGGATCAAGTCAAGTCAGTGGGTTTTATAGTCAGTTCAAACATATTCCCTGTATATAGTGACGTCTCACCATGGATCAAGTGGTCTTACCATTAATAGACATTCAAGACAAGACAAGGCTACATACAGTACTTAGTGCACTTGAAGGTAAAAGTGCAGTGACTACTAAGGTAGAGCATTTACTATATAATAAAGACAGACAAGGGACAGACAGACAACACAAGACAGGGCATAACTAGAATTAACTCAGCAGTGGCTATTAGTTAAGTTCACAGCGGTTTAATGTAGATTTGTAACAGAGCAGTGGCTATTAGTTAAGTTCACAGCGGTTTAATGTAGATTCGTAACAGAGCAGTGGCTATTAGTTAAGTTCACAGTGGCATATGTAGACTTGGAACAGAGCAGTGACTGCTAAGTTAGCAGTGAGTGGAGGTGGCGTGTATAAATAAAAAAATAATAGCAGCAGAGAAAGAAAGGGCAGGAGTGCATTTCAGTTCAGACCGGTTAGCCATGGTTTGGAGACCATCTAGTGTGATTACACCCAGGAGAGTCCTAGACTAAAGAGACTAAAGCTTTTTCCCCTGTAAGTTTGTTTGCTTGTTTGTTTGTTTTTTAAGGCAAAATCCATGTAAATGAAAAGAAAAGCAACAAACACTTGTGTAAATATTCAATAAATAATGCAGTACAACTGGAACAGATTTGGAACAAATAACTTTGGTATCTGAATGAATGCACAAAGTACAGCTATTTGTTTTATTCATTTTAATAATTTAGGTATAGAGTACTTTTCCAATATTTTATCTGGATCTTAGTGCCCATAGACCTTGATTAAAGGAATATTCCACCTTTGTATTAAATTGGGTTATTCATAGTGTTACCTGGAGTTAGGTAAGAGCATTTTGGTCTTAGTGCATTTTCCTGGACTGGCAATTTTAGCTTTAGCTTAGCATAGGCGCTGGAATGTAATGTTGCCAAAGAGTTGCTATCTGGTGACTTTACATTCCAGTGCCCATGCTAAGCTAAAAAAGAAAAAGGTAAAATTGGGGTTGTCAGACTAGGAAAATGCATGCACTGAGACCAAAATGCTTATACACATTATGTAACTCCATGTAAGGGGTTGAATAATCAATTTTCATAAAAAGGTGGAATATTGCTTTAAAGACATGGGTAGTCCATAGTTCCCCTCCTGATTTAGCTATTTAATTTCCTCGCCTATTCTTTCTCTCTCGCCTGGTGATGACGAGGGCTTTAAATCACACGTATTTGTGCTCCAAATCCACGGCTAACTGGTGGGATCGGATCAAACAGTAGTAATTGGTTTCCACTGCTCTGCTAGCTCGGGGATGTGTTTCAGTGAGAGGGTAAATATCTCTCAGCTGCTCAATCCTGCAGATTGTCAAAGTGCCTAATGAAAGGAGTTATTGATCCTCTTGTAAAATACCCATTGATTTGATGTGAGGTACACTTAAGAATGCTAAAGTAAGAGGCTGAGGTGCTTAATACTTGTAGCTAGCATATATTGCTCAAACGCACAGGCAATGTGGCTCATTCCACAGAAATCTCTCAATTCCCACGCTAAATGAATATTTCACCTTTTTATGAAATTGGGTTATTCACAGTCTTACCTGGAGCTTCAGGGTAAAAGCATTTTGGTCTCAGTGCATTCATTTTCCTAGTCTTTAGCTTAGCATAGGTGCTTGAATGTGTATGTTGCCAAAGAGCGCTATCTGGCTACTTTACATTCCAATGCCTATGCTAAGCTAAAGGTAAGAAAAAGGTAAAATTGGGGTTGCCAGACTAGGAAAATGAATGATCAGAATGCTTTTACCCACATACAGTATGTAACTCCAGGTAAGGGGATGAATAATCAATTTTTATCTCTTTAAGAGTGCCGTAGTCAGGCTACTGTGATTGGCCTTTTCCTATACCACCTGTTTACTTCCTATACCACTCCGGGCAGCGGCTACTTTACATTTCAGCACCTATGCTAAGCTACAACTAAAATAAAGCTAAAATTGGGGTTGCTGGACAGGGAAAACACATACACTGAGAGGAAAATGCTTTGACCTACATGTGTAACTTTAGGCAATAGGGTGAATGTCAAATTTTCATAAAAAGGTGGAATATTCCTTTAAAGAACACGCCTATCATCTGAGAGACACCAAGGTGCGAGATTTGCCTGGCCCAGCACAGACGCACATCAGGATGATGAGTCTGGGAAAGCTCCATTTGTCTTTCAAATTCCTCTATGTGCAACAAGGTAGCCTAGTGTTGTTTGCCACCTGTCAGAGCACAGAGGAATTCTCATTATTATCAGACAGTTTTAGGTGATCAAGCTAGCAAGTCAACAAAAGGTTGACTGGCCCTGGAAGCAAGTTTCATTTATTGCCATTAAGGTTATCTTGATTTCTAAGCTAATTCAAGATGTTTATCATTTGATAACCAATCATCAATGAGCATGATTTAAAAAAAAAAATCCTTCCTTAAAATTGATTAACCTCTAAAAGCTCAAAATGATAAATTCCTTGATGAAATATTAATGAAGTCTATTAGTTCTGCCGCAGAGAAGTCTTATTCTCTGGGGGGGGTGGGGATAAACAGATGTCTTTTAAATCACTCTACATTCAACAAGGAAGTACAGCCAGCAATCAGAGCATAGAAGAATTCACCTCATGATGTGATTGGTGCAGCCAATTTTAGGCTTCTTACTTCTGCCGCAAATAACAGTCTTGTTTTCAAGATGACAAACCGTTTTATAAGTCATCCATAGGGATGAATAGAAACCATAGCAAAACGTTTCAAAACGTTATGACTGCTAAATTTGGCCCAGTCTTATTCCCTGGGTCCCACAAATTGACAATTTTATTTCTATTTCTGAGTCTATTTGGTTCTGTGTTTTTTTTAAACACAGGAAATACAGGCAGAGGTCCCAGCTTTACAAGAGTCATCAATGTGCCAATAGATGAGAGCAGTTCAGAAATTGAACCCTCGCTGTACATTTTGCACCGGATGATTGTGTGTGCTTTGATGGGGTTAAACACACCATATAGAAATACATTCACACACATCCGTCCGTCTCAGCGCATCTCCTTTTCCTAAAAGCCTCCGGTTAATCAGATTGACAATATGTCCTTATCAACTAACCGCCGGATGGGTATGATCATTTATAAGTATTGCTACATGCATTGTACATAAATGTGAAATAGATGCTTTTGCCAGTGCTTTTGTAAATTATGTGTAACCTTAAGACACACACACATAAACACACAAATGGAGAGCTTAGTCTCAGCTGTAAGTGCTTAACAGGTTTAATTCCTGCTACTTTATGTCCTCTACACATACAGTGTGTACACTCACACACAAACACACACGGCAGAGCTCCAATTCACACTTACACATGGAACTGAAATGAAAAAAAAAACAGAGTAGCGTACACCGGATCTGGCCCGCATGAGGCATGACACTGGCAGGATAGCAATCCTCAGATTGGATAATATTCCAGAGACAAGATATCCAAGAAGGCATGATCCCACTTTATCCACTCTAAGTTATAGTTAACAAAACATAGAAAATTAACCGTCTGATGGGAACGATTGGGGCTAGATTACACACAACAGATAGGCCTACAATATAAAAATGAAATAATGACAACATGCTGATGAAGAGAGCAAAATAAAAACATATCCACCATTTCTAAAAAAAAGAGAGCAATATTTAGTATTTAAGGAACTCCACCTGAATATACAATCATCAGCACTTCACAACATATCCGATATGACATGAAAAAACACAGGCATAGTAATAAAATAGATTATTATTTTCACAAAACAAAACAAAAGAGTCTGGTCGGGGTCATAGGTCATAGGTTAAAGTTCCCTCCTACTTCCCCAAAAGAGCCTCGGTGGTCTTGGGCAGAAACACTTCCAGGAAGTGGTAGAAGTCCTGAAAGAGTCCCAGATTGTCAGAGAGCGGCGTGAAGCGGAACACGGCCTTGGTGTTCTCACTGCCCCCGACCACTCGGGCCTCCACCCTGAACGCCACCAGGTCCCGGGGGTCCGGCTCTTTGGCCGTGATGTGCCGCGTCACCTGCAGCTCCATCTCCACACCGCCCTCTTCAGGGTGGGAGGCCTCGGTGTTGGTGTTGGTGTCGGCCTTGGAGTGGGCGCTCTTCAGCAGGTCTCTCCGAACCTTACGGCGCCCGAACCACACACGGTGGCGCTGCAGCCAGCACCAGGTGGCGGAGGGAAGCTTTTTCCCCACCTCTTCCTCTTCCTCCTCATCCTCCTCTTCCTCAGGCATGAAGAGTCTGCGCCTCTTCTCCTGCGGGGAGTCGGGAGATTCATCTGCGGACACCAGGGGGCGCTTCTGTCCGGCCTGAGGGGAAATCACGCTGCCTGGGGGGGCATCTGAGGACGAGCAGGCCCCAGTGAGGTCACCAGCACTCCCCTCATCTGGATTGGCTGTGTCCATAGCAACAGAATCAGAGGCAGCAGATGTGTCCATTTGGCCCGCCACAAACTCCTCCTCCTGGGCGGGGCTACAGCCCAGCACTTCCTGGAAGACCGTCTCAATGGCGACCCGCACCATGGCAAACCACTGCTCCCGAAAGTGTTCCTTGCCTGCCGTGCCAAGCTGGCACCTGGCCGCCTCGGGTAGTGCCGCTAGCCGGAATGGCAGGATGATCTCCAAGCGGCGTTCTTTGGCCTCGCCACTGACCGCACTACCACCCCCAGGCCCCGTGGGGCAGCGCGGAGCAAAGAGACGCACCAGGCCCCAGGACTTACCCTTGAGGGACTTGCGCTGGTACTGCAGGCTGCGGCAGTATTTCTCCGCATCACCACACTCGCTCTGGAACCTCTTCTGCACACGCTCACTCAGGTTGCCCGCCACGTTGTGGCTCAGCTCAAATGGGTCCAGCACCGTCATCGGGCCCAGCCGGGGCCTGGCGGCAGGGGGTGGGGGTTGGGGTCCAGGGGCACCGTTGCCTTGGAGATCTGCGGACAGGAAGCTGGTGATGGGCACCAGGGAGGCCTCACGCACAGACACCACAGAGGCAGAGAAGTCAAACGTTGCGTAGAAGGAGAAGAAGGCAAACAACAGAGTGCCTGGAGAAGGGAGGGAGGGGGAGAGAGAGAGAGAGAGAGAGAGGTTTTCCTTGTAATAATGCCATGTGAAACTAAAATATAGATATAATGTGAAACTACACTATACACAATATGCTATGTTTTACTTTTCAATGCTTTGGGAATAAGTATAACATTTCAGGCCTGCTTATAAAGCTTCTAAAGCTTTTGAGTTTATATTTTCAGTCAGGCATTCTACTGGTACTCACAAAGGTCCTCGGTGTTCTTACTGGGAGGCACAGCGATTGGCTGACTGGGGAAGGTGCAGTCCCAGCCTTCAATCACACACTCCTCCTCCTCGCCTGCGTCCGCACACGCACACGCACGCACGCACACACACACACACACACACACAGACACACAGAGAGAGAGAGAGAGAGAGAGAGAGCACAGAAATGATGTAAAATGCAAAACAAATTTGATGGTTAAATATATCAAAGAGACAGACAGACATAATGGCCAGGCAGTCAGAAACAGACACACAAACAGATAAAAAGAAGTACATAAATAGATAAAAAACAAGCCAAAAAAGCCATGATTCTAGTCCCTCACAGGCCATGTCTCTGAGCTGGTTAACAGAGGGCAGCACGGGAGGCTTTCTGGTCTGCAGGAAGAAGATGACCAGTAGCGTCAGGGCGTAGTTATTCAGCAACGGCCCTCCACCAAACGGATTACCTGCAAAAATCATAATTTTTCATATCATGACGAGTGTACTTATTGTTGTTGCAATTATAATAAAGGACTCTGATTACAAAATGGCAATCATGTATGGCTGATTCTACTGAATTCACCAACTGCTGTGCACCACCAACAGTGCATTCTCATATCTGACTCTGTGCTGCCACCTAGTGTTGATGGAGAGAAACACACCAGCCAGCTGTTTCTGCTTTGCCCAGAAGCGGAGAGTGTAGACCAGGGGCCGCAGCCTGGAGTCCAGCCCAGAGCAGAGCTGCAGGAATCGGGTGTTTCTCAGCGCCAGCCTGGTGGGTTGGGGATGGAGCGGAGGAGTCAATCACAAGACACGAACAGACAGTTAAAAACAAAGATAGGTTTTAAACAGACGTCCATTTCCCAAAGGCATAGTTGCCAACTAAGTTATCATACTAAGTTATGTTAGTTGCAATGCAATTTCCCAATGCCAATTGACTAAATTGCTAACTGGTTCACACCTATGCTTTTGGGAAACAGACGCCAGATTTAGGGGGCATCTCCCAACAGGATAGGTGAGACATAAACCACGAGAGGCCGGGGGTTTGCTGGTTTTACCATAGGCGTTGTTAGAGTAGACTCTGTGGTGAAACCAGCATAATCACCAGACTCAAGTGGTTTATTGCATTTCTAAAACTGTGACCACATAAACCTGACCTGGTTTAATTAAAGGAAGACACAACAACTACAAATAAATCAAATTATTCATTGATACCAATTCCTCCACCAAAAAAAGTATGTATTTCCTCTTACTGAATGGTTGCCAAGTAACGCACAAGCGCAACTACCCTTCACTGTCATGGCACAGCAGCATAGCCCGAAATGTGGTTGGAGCTGTCGCATATCTTTTTTTTAAAGATATTTTTTTGGATTTTTGCCAGGACAGTGTAGAGATGACAGGAAACAAGTGGGAGAGAGAGATGGGGTAGGATCAGGAAATGACCTCGGGTCAGAATCAAACCCGGGACCCCGGAGTAATGGTCTGACGCTCTAGCCACTGAGCCACGGCGCCCCCGGACCTATCACTTTTAGGACAGATAATTTCCTTAGCAGATTCTTAAGCTTTAGCTATGCTTTTGTTACCCAGAGCAATCGTCCAGGCTACGCATGAATGTTTTTATCATTTATAAATGATAATTTTGTATACACACACTAACGAAATAATGCCGTTATTGCCAAATATACTATGTTTTACATTCCAGAAAAAATATGAAGCTTGCATTGCCATTCATAATCGGTCTGTTTATGACATTTTCTTGTTCTTTTTCCTACTGACAGCCCTAAGTGACTTCTAACAACAGGGTTATGGAAAGATTCACACCGGATTTGTCCTTTGACACAAACTTAAGAGGTCGGTGTTTTCCAACCTGTTGTTGATGGTGATATCCCCGTGCAGGTTGAGATCACGATGGCTGAACTTGACGACGGGCAGTCGTGCAGTGGGCAGCGCCTGCACCTTGTGAACACCAGGGACACACTTCCGCAGGACGGTCGCCATCAGCTCCAACATCTCAGCAGGCGTTGCCGTGGTGAGATCGATGTCGGACAAGATGGAGTCTTCAGAACGTCCGTCCTCTGATTGGCCATCGCCTGCCTGAGGGCGGGAACAGGTAAGTTTTACACCTTTTCTCGTTTCGCCAGCATTGACAATTTCCTGTGATCCAGTTTAATGACTTTGGATGATTTCCAAGCAAGCAGCAGGACACACTGACATTTAGTACATGCTTTTATCCAGGGCACAAAAGCAAATACATCAGGGCAAGTCTAACTGTATGCTAGCAACTTACTGTACTGTATTCAAACGGCAAGCTAGAGAAGCGTCAGTATTGCTGAAGAATCTCAAAAGCTACACTTGACACAATCGGTTTTTGCTCATGTCACTCTGATCACCCATGACATGTCCTTTGACACTTGATTTATTGCTGAAGAGTCAATCAATGTGCATAAAGTTGAGCCATTTTGACTTATATTTTGTGGCTCAAGTTGCCCAAGTTTATTGCTCCTGGCTTTTGTCGCTTTAGTCCCTCATATCTGAGACAAAGTTAATCACTACCGTTGCTCTTGCCATCTGTATCACTTGC
Source organism: Sardinella longiceps (assembly GCA_027497455.2). NCBI lineage: Eukaryota > Metazoa > Chordata > Actinopteri > Clupeiformes > Clupeidae > Sardinella > Sardinella longiceps. Next base: position 24,163,276 of record JAODXP020000015.1, on the reverse strand, counting down.
TGTCTGAACGCACAGTTAAGGTTAAGTGCCTTGCTCATGGGCACAATTACCCGTTGCATCCCGTGATGCAACGCGATTTCTGGTTTCTCAAGTGTGCCAAACAAACATAAACGTCAGTATCAGCGCCACAATTGTCACAATAATCATGATTTAGCTTGCATATATAACTGTTAGTTCATGTTTTGTAAGTTTGCAAGAGAGCTTGCCATAAATCCCGCCCGGCGTTTCCCACGGTCTCCTGGTTGGTATGTCAACTCAATTTTGGTCCTGAAATCCCTTTCCATGGACGCGAAATCAGATGCTTGCACCCAAGGGGGCACTGCATCTGTCCTGAGTGAGGTTAGCACCAATGCCCATCTAGCCAAATTCTTTAACCTCTTCATCACCTTTTACCCCTTCACCACCACCACTCCAACTGCTTCGCCAAACTCTGATTCAGGCTGTGCCCAGCCGTCTCCATGGAAATACTAAATACTTCCATGCACACTGACCTGCTCAGACGAGGTCTTGGGCCTGGCCTGAAAGGTTTTGGTCTTGTCCAGGTCCAGAAACAGGTCCATATCACATGAGTGCACGCCAAAGGTGTTGATGGTAGACCCAAAAGGCAGAATCTCACATTCTGTAAGACAGATAGGACAGACAGACAGACAATATAACGGCATACTTCCATTTGGATTGGAGTCTGGAAAATGGCACAGGAACATGGGCACTATGTGCGTGTGCGTGTGTGCGTGCGTGTGCGTGCGTGTGTGTGTGGGGGGGATTTTCACCTGGAAGGAACTCGGAGAAGACCTCCTGCAACAACTTGACAAGAAGCTCACGGCTGTTCCTCTCATTCTCATTCAACTGGAAACTTTCAACAACCCTCTGCATCTGCTCATTTACCTGGCACACACACACACACACACACACACACACACACACACACAGAGATATTATGCAACATCCATTATGGTGTGTATGAACTTGTCTAAACATTATGCAATTGATAAAAAGTGGCAGTAATTGCACATTTGTATGCTTGAGTGAACATGTGAGTGAGTATTCACATTAGTACATATATTTTTTTATGTCACTAGTAGGGAATCGGGGAGAAGGAAAAAGGCGTGATTGTCGTGTAGTGTGTGGCGTTCCGTTGTTTGTTCGAATCATATACGAGCGGTCTTACGATCGGAAAGAGAAAATATTCTCTTCATGTGTTCAGTGTAGTCACGATTCTAAAATCTTATAAGATTGTAAAATCGTGTAGTGTGAGGTCAGCATGAGTTAGATATAGGAAGGGTGTGTGTGTGTGTGTGTGTGTGTGTGTGTGTGTTGTGAGAACTCTTACCGATGCTGCCTGACACAGCTCATGGTTGAGTTTTTCCAGGTTGACCTGAGGGGTTTTGCCGTCCTGCTTCTTCTTAACGACAACCTTGAACTCCTTCTTCTCTCTGGGCTTCACCTTCAGCTTTAGGCCACCCATCACATGCTGCTCCTGGTACAGGGCTGCCTGCGTGCTCGCCTGCTCCTCAAACTGCACTATGGCATATGAGCCCTGGTGTCCAAGGGAGAGTATATGTAACATTATATGGTTATGGTTGAGTATATGCTTACATTCAGTGTTGAGAGTGGGGTAGTGTTTGCAACAGAGACAGACAAAAATACACACTTCCATACAGTTTGAATCAAGAGACCTACACCACATATTAAACACTGTTATTCCATCAATTTATGTCAATATAAAACATGGGTAGGTAAAGGTCGGAAGACTACTGGGAAATGTCAAACCTTCTCCTTGTCCATGATGACGTCCGCCACTGGTCCAAACTGCTCAAAGTATTCGGTGAGTTGCATTTGGGAGATGTTTGGCTTGATGCCGCTGACGAACACGCTGGTTTGCTCCTGTTCTTTTCGAGTTGTACGTAACCGGACGAGATTTTGGTGCTTGCGGCCCTTGACATGAGCATCTGCAGTCGTTTCTGAAAGGCAATGACAGAAAGTTCGAGCATAGGCCTAACGTTAAAGGGCAACTTCAGTCAATTTCAGTTTATTGCTTAAGATACTTCAGATTAGCCAATTCTGAAAACGCAAGACATTTTGGTCCAACCATATACATGTAGGTTTCCTTGAACAGAGAATAATCACTAACAACTAGCCCATGGGGGCAGAATTTTGAACTGTATTTTTAAAATCTTAACATACTCCAAATGTCACCACAAAAACTATCAAACATCAACAGACACCTTGGAATACAGAACTGTATTGTGTATGACTACAAATGGCTGAAAAAGTGGTTAAAACAGTGTGTTTTTCAAGCAGCCAAATATTGTTTGTTTACAAAACAGTTTTGTAAACACTGCATAAAAACACAATTTTAACCACTTTGTTAGACGTTTTTAGTCATTAACACTACAGTGGTGTGGTGTGTTGTGGTGTAGGCCTAATGTGTCTGATGATGTTACATAGCTTTTGGGGTGATATTTGGAGCATGTTTAGATCAGTGGTTCTCAAAGTGTGGTCCGGGACCACTGGTGGTCCGCGAGGAAGCTCAAGTGGTCCGCAAGGGGATTTCCAAAGAAAAATATGTGAAATTAGTCTGTTTCTCACCAAAATGATTTGAAAGCCAAAGAGGAGTTGTTCAATGAATACTATGAAGCAGGCCTGTAATTTTTATAAAAAGCTTGAAACTATCTGAATTTGAAGTGCCCATAAATGCCAATTTAGAATTGCATATTGATTTGGTCGAAGGGAAGGGGTAGCAGCATGCAAGTTGGTGAGGGGGCGTGAGGGGGTGTGAGGGTAGGTGGTCCCTGAAAAATATTTCTTTGGCAAAGTGCTCCTCGGTCTGAAAAAGTTTGAGAAACACTGGTTAAGATAATGAAAACACAGTTTTGGGTTAACTGTCAGGGCTTATTCTCTGTTCAAGGAAACCTATATGGTTGGACCAAAATGTCTTGCGTCTTCAGTATTGGCTAATCTTAAGTAGCTTGAGCAATAGAGCTCTTGTTGAAATTGACTTAAATTGCCCTTTAACGTTGCAGTGGTTAACGTTACAAAGTGGCGAAGTCAAATGCTCTTTGGCTTAAGTTTGGAATAGAATGTTGAATAAATCTAATAAAGTTATAAACGTGAGTTTGCAAAGTAAACGTCAAAAGTTAACGTTAACTTCCATAGAAAGATGTTTTACTACGCGTGGCTTGCTTGTTTGATGTAACGCTAGCTAGGTAACATAAGAGGACTTACCATTTGGTAAATTGACATTGCACAAAGTGCAACGATATCCTCTCTGGGTTGTTTTGATATCTGGGCTAGCTTCCATTCTAAGATGAGCAGATCACAGACAAATAATTACAACCTGGCAGCTTTCCCCCACATGTGGATCCCAAGTCAAAACTCCCTCCGAATCGTTTGAGTGTCGTTGTCGCTACCCGAGTCGAGAGCAGATAGTTTACGACACTGCCGCATTATGCCGTAAACCGTTTAGGTATGCGCATGCGCGACTCACATCTGAACTCAAATCGGGTAGCGACACTCGTGTTCTCTCTGTGGTCACCGCATTTGTCCGAAGTATTAGGGTTTTTCATTTGTTTAGATTTCATATACTCGTGAGGACTAAATAATGTCTGACAACGAAGATAAGTGAGTAACGTTGCCATCTCCTGAACCACTGCATTGACGAGGGTCCTAGTGTTTTCAGGACCCATGCGTTAATGTCAACATGAACGTTAGTTAATGTTAGCTTCTTTTAGCTAGCTACTGGCTCCTTTGGCAATACCGTATTAATGGCTAAAAAACGTAAGCAGCTACTGTAATATATGTATACATACACAATAGCTGAGAGGTTTTCGTGTTTTTAATGTTGTTAACGTTAACGTTGATAGTTAGGTAGACTTGTCGAATTTCGTGTATGCTAATTATTTTGAACTTTTCCGTGATGGCAGAAGCTCAGTGAGGCAGAGACGTTTGCGATGCAACAACACTTAGCTACTGTTGTTACGCACGTTACATTGCTATCTGATTCCAGTTGTGCTTCATGCTTTATTGTTTTTTGTTTGTTTTTGTTAATAACAGTTTCATGAAACACTGTTAATGCTCTCATTTGTTCTGATAGCTTCGATGACGGAGATTTCGATGAAGGGGATGAAGATGAAGGATTAGATGACTTGGAGAATGTGGAGGATGTAAGTTGGATGTGTACAGTCAGATTATATTATCTTGACAGTAAATCATTCTGATGGGTTTAGAAAAAGGTCTATCTAATTTATACAATCATGTGGTTTAACTTGCATCAGACAACGATCGTTTGTTATGATTGTAGAGCCTTCATCATCTACCATTCCTTGTGTGACTCACATTACCATACCTGTTTACAATCAGTACTAGTATGCCTCCCTCGTTGACAATTATCCCTCTACCATAGGAAGACCAGGAGAACGTACAGATTTTGCCAGCAGGGGAAGGACAACAAGCTAATCAGAAAAGGATTACCACATCTTACATGACCAAGTATGAGCGAGCACGAGTCCTAGGAACCCGTGCCCTGCAGATTGCGTAAGTTCAATACTGGAAGGGTTTTCATAAATATTTGGTTTACTGTTTCATTATTTGCCACATAGATCAGGTGTTTATGATCTTAACATTTTCTGTCTTGGATTAGTCTAAGCATGATGGTGAATGAGGTCTACTAATTCCTGTGTCTCTGATGTTTAATGCCATTTCCTTCTTCTCATAGAATGTGTGCCCCAGTTATGGTGGAGCTGGAAGGGGAAACGGACCCACTTCAGATTGCAATGAAGGAACTTAAGTGAGTTATCTCTTTGTATTCCCAATTTAAGATAACAAGTTAATCTCAGAAGTTAGGATCGCATATGAGACATGGCCTAAGTGTAAGCTATGTCTATGAATAGCACATAAAAACATTCATGTTTTCTTGTTGCTGATGAGACTTTTTGCTGAATTTGGTAAATTTCTCATCATAAATCTCATTCAGTCCAATCATCTTGTGTTGTGTGTACCCTAATTAAGGCATTTGAAAAATGGGAAACCATTAGCCTAGTCAATCAGTACATTGTGTGAGGAGAGCAGAAAGCATTGTAGATATGACTGCTATTTTGTTGTTGTTTATTTTTCAGTCTTCTTTCTTTCATTAGATCTTTCAGTTAGTGTTGAAAATGTAATAATCTAAAGAATTGACTGTTCAAGCAAAGATATAAAGTGAAAAGGGCTGTTACCCAAGAAACATTAATCTGGTATACCAGTGGCCACCAATTGGCGGACTCCAACCCATATCTCATGAGCAACTCATGAGCAGCATCTACCGAGCAGCCTGACGTGACAAAAAATGTTTTGCCACATAGATTTCTTTTACATGCAAATAAAGAGGAGCTCAACTGGGCTGTCTGGGTTCAGTTACTGGAGGTTGCTTCCACTGGTTGCTATGTATGCAGTGTCCATGTGCTGTGTGTATTTATGGTTTATTTTTGTCTGTTCCATTTCCACAGGAGTAGGAAAATTCCAATCATCATCAGGAGGTACCTGCCTGACGGCAGCTATGAGGACTGGGGCTGTGATGAGCTCATCATCACTGACTGAGCATGACCAAGCACACTTGTCCCCTAAAGAATCAGACTGTTCCTCCTAACCCCCAAACAGTAGCTGTTGTGAAGAAGACAAGTTTGGGAAAGAGGCATAAATTGACATGTCACTGCTGTCTATTTTCAGAAGGAGGCCCCAGGTATCACGTAAAACATACATAAATAGTCCTTTTTTGTTTGTTTGTTTGTTTGATTCTCAGCAAATCCATGGGGAATCCAGCCCCTGAGCTCTCCATCTGGAACTTTCTGTTGCAAGTCCACCTCTTCTCCACTAGGTGGACTTCTGAATCAGGAGAATAACCTTTGTCAGAACACAAGTCTGGAATATTTTTGAGTTTCTTCTTATTGTAAATGGATATTAAACATTTTTTTGTAAGAAATTAGATTTGCGTTTTTGTATGAATGTTTATATATATATCTATCTATTAATGCAAGGAATGTCTGTCTGTTTCTGTGTGTTCCACGCATAACTCTCAAACTGTTTGATAGTATTTGGATGAAAAAATTAAAGATATCGGTAAATTAAGCAGTTGCCTTCTGCCGGTCTATCTGTAGCCACTCCCCCTTTGCAGCACAGGCACACACGGGCAATGCACTAGTATATACAGTATAATTGGATAAAATGGTACATTACATACAGGTTTGAAGTGCATTGTGGTCATAGCAAATACACAGCTTCAGAAGGGGTCTGGCGTTTCTCATGTGTGATGTCAGGACTTTTAATTTATTTCTGGCAACAACTCCTTGGTGTTTATGGATATAGCTGGATAACATGCAACCTTGCACCAGTACCAAAGTAATAAAAATGTAATGCCTCATTGCGTCTTTTGGATGTATTGTGATAGTAAAGGTGTTTATTGCTATAGATTTCTGATACAAAATGCCATTTGCACTGGACTTTGTGTAAATGGCAGGTATATGACAATAAACCTGAAGGTGACGCAAAAGCTAGATAACTACAAAACCTTCTAAAGTTCTAAAAAAGTCTTTATTTTGGTTTATCTGCTGGTTCTAGACAGATTTATCAATCAGCAAAATCACATAGAGGACATTAGATTTTGAACTGACCTTATGGAGTCGGCTTAGATGGAAAAGAAGTGTGCATAGGTTTCAGAAATGGGCTTTTTTTTATTTAAAGTGCTTATGTATGTTCTGAATGCACCATTGTGGAACAGCTTTATACACTAAAAGTGGGTGTCAAGTGCACTCAATGCTTTTGAATGTTCTTTAAAGACACCTAATGATAAATCAAGATACTTTTTTCTTTAGTACACTTTAGTACAGGGGTGAGCAACTTTTTTTTTTGAAGGATCACATCTGCTTTTACAGGGGCCGGGTGTTAACAGTCAACCGGTTGATGCCAGTAAATTGGCAAGTCTCAAACCAGTAGCCCCACTTTCTCCAGAGGACATGTTAACATGCAGAGTTAAAAGGGGGGATTTGTATTTCATGAATACAAGTAATTTGGTAAATCAGACCTATAACCTAAGTCACCTTGGCTAAATGAGAAATTATTCTATTTTGGGAAGACTCCACAGGCAAGATTAAATAGCCCAATGGGCCTCATTTGGCCCCGGGGCCTTAGTTTGCCCAGGTCTGCTTTAATATCTTACGCCCTCATAAGTGTGCTTAAATATAACTGGTGTGTTATAGCTTTGATAAACAGCATGGGAGCAGCAACAACAAAGGGCACTTTAAGTGACACTTTAAATGTACTACAAAGTGCATCTCTCTTCCACTTGAGTACGCATCTGATATAGGTCCACACAGTATACGTTTGCAAGAAACATGTTTTCCTCAGTGGTTAAAATCTCTGAGTCACACTGACGTGACTAAGTAGACTGAGTAGAATGTGTGTTCTGTTGCCCTCTAACATACCTCCCTAGTTCCACGCCCTGCATTTCCTGTTGGTGGGGATTCTACACACCTCCACACGTCACCTCAAATCAACTTAATTTGAGCTCTTTGGTCATGATAACACTGTCACACAGACCATTAACATCCAGATTTTAGTCATGACAATTTTTCTGTTCTTTTTTTAACACAATTGTAGTAGAACTGTGTGTTTGCTTGATAGTTTGTTCTGTTGCATCTCTTCTGTACGCCCCCCCCCCCAAAACAAATAAACAAATAGGCCATTCTTTGTTTCATGGGGGGCAGAGAGGTTGTGTCTCCATGACGACAGTCTTACCCTATGAGGTGATGAAAGATGATAGATAGTGGAGTAGCAGTAGAAAGAGAACACCTCCACAATCACATGAGCTTTTACTTGGATCAGAATGAAGTTTTGCGGCAATGGATGTATTTGCATTGTAAGTGATATTACTTGGTTGCAGTATGTGAACCTTAGGGGAAAGATTGAAAAACAATTACTAGTCCTGTTGGTGATATTACAGGAAATCAAATTCAACTTCATCCCCCATCACCTCACCCCCTCCGTCACAGCATTTGTTTGTTTGTTTGTTTGTTTGTTTGTTTCTCACACCTCAAACTTGGGTCTGTTGACTTCCATCCTATTTCTTCAACACTTCCACGTCCCACTTTGCCCCATATTTCTCGGTTTCTCTGCAGTCTTGGAATGTTTTAATCCCATTACACTCTCAACCTGGGGAAGGGAGGGGAGGGGAGGGGAGTGGAGTGGAAGGCAAGCAGTAGGGGCGGAGATGGTGGGGGTGGTGGGCAGGAGCAGTGTGTGCTGAGACTGTGCCCTCGATGTATGAGAGTCCCTTTGTATCACGGCAAAGTTCTGGATATGGCTCCCTCATCACCCCCACCCCCCTCCATCCCCTGCCCCTGGCCCCCCCCTCCCTCAGCTCGGCCTCAATGGCGCTCTTTGTCTTACTAAAGTATCACACAGCCGATTAAATGGAGGGAATTAGGAATCAGGCTTAACCCGTAGCGCACACACACACACACATGCACAGAGGAACACGCAACCACACAAACATATTTGCCAATGTGCATACATATACGTGGACGGTATACTGATGGCAATGGCTGTACCCTAACAGCAGTATGACGGGGTACTATGGTCTCATTGATACTGCCGGGCACTGCATCAAATGTATGGTATTCTCTGAGGGCCCCTTTCGCAAAGAATGAGTGATGGGGAGCACGGCATACCGCCTCAGAGACATGTTGACTGTACTTCGTCACGTTCAGCGGTATGGCTACAGATGGCCCTCTATACAGAAGTACAGAGGTCCCTTTTGGGCAGAGATGGCCCACTGAAGCACTGAGGGTGATGATGTGTTATTGTGTGTGTGTGTGTGTGATAACACTCTGTGATTGTTTGAGATTTTTGTCATAACTCCTGGTTGGCCCATATTTGCCTGAACCCTGTTAAAGTGTCCTGCCACGAACCACCACTGGAGATTGGTGTAATTTTTCTTTCATTTCTTTCTTTTTTTTTTTTTTTTTTTACAAAAGCAGGAAGCATACAGATTTATTTAGTGTGAGAGAATTCATTAGTCATTCTTTCTCTACAGGTTCATTCCACTGCTATGTACATGGGTGTTCTGGTTTGCTGGCAATGTAACTGAGAAAGTACAAAATAACATACAACAGTATCAGTCATAGGCTTTCAACATATAAGGAAAAAAAAACAGTTAACAGTGAACAAAACATAATACCAGCAAATATAAATAATATCTTTTGTAATATATAACAAGCAAAACCTACCACAAAGTGTAGGACATAAATGTTTTTGTTTGTTTTTGCTTATAATACTACGAAAGGCAAGAATACAGGCAATGAAGAGAAAGCTTGCAGTGATATCACGGTGATATCTTCTCTTGCACTGGGTCAAAGATAAGAGAAAATTACTTAAATTAATGGTATGACGAAAGGAACATACAACAAATAACAGTCCCTCTTGTAATTCTACCAAATATTGAACCTATGCCATGGTATAAGGCTTAATTCATGATGTATGGCACCCAAAACGGACGATTAAATCTGTGCAGATTACTTGTCCTCTGTGGCTGAGAAATGGCATGGGTTTCAATCATTTTGATTCATTTTTAAAGTCCACATTTGACAATGGCCCAGTCCACACATTAAAAATGTCCATACATTATAAAAGTCTATATCCACAAGAGATGGTTTAATCACTGAGATTATCCACAGTGTCTACTGAATGATGTGTGTGGGGGTGAATCATATGATCTTTGCAATTCATCATGCCATTATGAACATTAGGCAAATGTGACAATGAGGTTAACAGTAATTTGTTTTCTTTTTCACAATTCTTTTCTCATTTTGTCTCACACAATTTAAGGCAAATGAACTTCACTTTGATGAACTACAAATAACACTTAAAAGAAAGCCAAAAAAAAAGCGTTACAGAACAAGTATCTACAAAACTATAATTTGACACTGAAGTATATACACATTTTGAATGTCAAACAAATTTGAATATAAAAATTGAAGGGCAGTGGTGCAGACTTTTCAGTGTAGCAATGGCAACAAAAACTGACAACATTGACATTAATATTAAACACTACATGGACGCCTACATGAAAAAAATACTGTATTATGATTAATGAAAAAGACCTTTATTTTGGTTAATAGAAAAAGATTACTGTTTTTAAACAATTATCAACGCCTATGAATGTACATATAATATTGTCTTTTCAGTGTCTATCCCAGTTCTATAGAATAGTGTCTTCCTATTGCAGTTCGGAGTTACATCAGTAGTCAGTGCTGGAGAGAACTGCTCACCGAATTGAAAATGTTAACAGTCACGGTAGTCTTGTATTCATATGGTCTCCAAATAGAAAACTAAAACTGATCTAAGACTATGATGGCAACGTGTATGTATATATAGATATATAAAATGAAGGCCTGCTTATTTTAAATCCAGTTCATTTCTTGGTCTTTAAAGTTTTGGTCTCAAAACTTTGGTCATGTTTATTAGTACTCCCTACAATGCAGTGACAAAGTTCCCATTACACTACACAGTGTCTGTACCATACAGGCACACTGAGAATGCTTACGAATACTTGGAAATGATAACCATTGAATATGACACCCTATGTGTCCTCCTGTTATATTAATGTCATCATGCCTGAGATATAAATGGGGTTTGTTACGATAACTTTTTTTTTTCCTCTACTACTTTAGTTTAATTCCATGTTTAAAATGACAAATCTGTCTTGATTGTTGGCATTATTCCTTGTCTCAACAGCCACACTCCCCCATTCACAAATAGGAAAATCAAACCGTACTAGCTAGGCTTCAGTAAGGAGCTGTGTATTGTGCACCACACTATGTTACCCCCAGAGCTCCAGCAGGCTCCACATGTCACCCCCTAAGCCCTGCTGGCTTGTCTTGTCTTGTCGGACTTGGCACTGGACCATAGTGGGGTCAGACTGGGCTGCATCTCCCCAGCTCTCCAGCCATCTTTTGCTCTGTGTTACCGGCTGTGGGACTCCAACTGTGGCAGGGCCCTGTCTTCTTCCTCTCCTCCTTCCTTTTTCTTCTTCCTCCTAATACTCCTCCGCTTCCTCCTACCTCTTCTTCCTCCTCCCCTTTCACCACCACCTCCTCCTCCCCTCCTCTCCCCCTTCCTCCTCCTCCTCCTCCTCCTCCTCTCCTTCTTCTGCTGCAGGTCTCTGTCAAGGCCGTGAGAGGGTGGTGTAGACGGGCTGCTCCCAGTGCGTGGGGCTGTGGGACTGGGGCACGCTGGAGGGGTCGGTGATGGCAGTGTAGAGAGGCCTCTGCGAGGGCCCCATGTAGGAGAAGGCAGAGTAGAGCCCCGAGGCCTGGCTGGAGTGGGCATAGTAGGAGCCCGAGGCCTGGTGGTCAGCGTAATCAGCAAATTGGGCGCGGGAGGCCAGCGTAGGGAAGGCTGAGCTGTAGTGGGGCAGGCTGAGTGGGGTGTAGGTGACATGGGAGCCGCCGCTGCTCGCCTCCCCGGGGAAATGGCCCACGGGCGGGCCAGCCTCGCTCTTGATCTGGGCTTTGGACGGGTCGGAAGCCAGTGAGGCAGCATGATGCCCCTGCTGCTGTTGCTGCTGCTGCTGCTGATGCTGCTTGGACAACCAGGCGGCTGAATGTCCGCTTGCCGCAGCCAGGGCCGTGGAGATGCCGTAGGCGTACGGCGAACCGGAAGAGCCTGCCGCCCCGGCGGCCCCAGAGCTGCCACCGACGCCTGGGTGCCCGTTTGGAGGCAGGTACTGGTCAAATTCATTCACATCGAACGGCTCCATGTTGGCCATGACGTCGTGGCTGATCTCGCCGATGTCCACGTTCCCAAAGTCGATGTGGGGCTTGCCGGCTCCCGATGCCGACCCAGAGCTCCCGTCTGCTCCCACACCCAGGCCACCGCGAGAGCCTCCTGCTCCACCACCCTCTCGCTTCCCTTCGCCAGACTTCCCAGACTGGAGCTCAGTCTTAGGCGTAGTTGGGGGCGTTGGAGGACTGTGGCTTTGGCCTTTAAGAAAGAAGAAGAAAAAAAGAGTCAGTCCATCACTGCAATGGAAAAGAACAAGAAAAATAATACACCTGGAACAAGCTAGGCAAGTTGAGTAAGTGCAGGTAAGTGGTAGATTGGCCTGATTATGTAATTGGCCTTTCATGATGTTTTAAAGGGGGCACAGACATTTATAGATCATTGTCAGTTTCCTGTGTCAACAGCCAGGACTCTTCAAATGTTTTTATTCAGTCACAGGGGACTTTTTTAATGTGTTCCTTTCCTATTAACACAACTGGAAAATGGGGCCTGACTGTCATTAGTTAGATGTCCTCTGGGACACCTTAGCAGGGCAAGAAATACAGATTATGGGGGTGATTAATGGTTTAATGGTAAATTGTTTGATAATGGTAAATATCTAAAATGTAGAACCAGCAGTGGACTCTATTCAGTTCACTTTCCATAGATGATGTTAAACATCAGTCTATGTCAGAACTATGAGATATAATAGAACCAAGTTTTTGACTTCAAACACAAGGAGTTTGACATGCAAAACTACAAAATGAAAAGCAAACAGCTAGTGATGCAGAACTACCTGCAGGTAAACATCCAAATTCTTTACACATCTTAAGTTTGGATAAACGCATAAATGTGGACATCCTACAAAAGTGTGTGTCCCTTTTACTCGAGGCAGAGAGTGTGTAGGCAGGCTATGTGTGTGTGGAAGCAGGAACGGGTGCAGCGTCGAGAGATGCAGTTAGAAAGATGCGGGTGGGCAGAGAGAGTCATCTATGGCACACCTGCAGCGTGGGGGTGGTGCCCATCGGCCAGTGGAGACCCTGCCCCTCCGCCATGGGCCACTTCTAGGTGGAGGCTCTTGTAGTGTGATTGGCTGTGGCTGACCTCACCCTCTGAGTGGGCATCGCCATCAGCGCTGGAGTTGGGCTTGCCGTTCTTCCGGCGCCGTGGCTGGTACTTGTATTCTGGGTAGTCCTTCTTGTGCTGCTTGCGCAGCCTCTCTGCTTCTTCGATGAATGGCCGCTTGTCGTTTTCATTCAAGAGCCTGAGAAGGTGAATGAACACAAAGAGAGTACATGTATGACCAATCTCGGCATTTATTAAGTCCCTGATATGATGTGCTAAGTTTAAGGCTGTAGACAGAATGGGTGTCCCACATTTTTATTTGAGCGCCCAGTTGCACAAGTTTGCACAAAAGCAATAAGGACACTGGCAGAGTTACAGATCAGAAGTGACATCTTTTCCAAAGGCATGGTTTGTTGTTAGTTATAGAGCCCTTGGCACACCACAATAGTCATATTTATTTCTCTCGAAGATGTAATTCAGTTTAAGTGCCTGCAGATGTAATTGGGCCACAGAACAAAAAGCATTAGTATGGGAAAAGGCTGACCTTTGAAACTGTTCCTATCATTCTTCCCTGGTCAATTATGAAATCTTGCTGCAGTCTTTATCTGGTTAAAGTTTGGGACTTAGGAATAAGGTTAATTGTTTGGCTTGCCTAAGGAACAATGGTCCCATGTTGTCACCAAAGGCAGATTATTGGATTTATTTGACACATTTGTTTGGTAGTTTAAAACCTTTCATCTGTCTATAAAATATCACAAATCATAATGCCAAGGTAAGATTAGACATAATTTTGGTTATTGTCACTATGTTTTAATGTATACAGATGTGATGCTTAATAGATGATGTAAAAATACCCTCACTAGCTCTCAAAAAACCCTCAAAATATGGGGGTGAAGTTGTGGCACATCACATTACTGTACTGAATTGGATATCAGTTGACCACTTAGTCCTTCACATTAAGGATGCACACACTCCATAAAACTACATGAGCTTGCCCCTCCAAAATGCTCTACTGTGTCTATCTATACCCTATCTGTGGCCATATGAGAGCAGCCTGATGAACTCTTATCTTGACACAACTGTGGGGGGTGTGTCTGATTGCTTTGGATTCTGGACTTACCTCCACAATTTCCCCAATGTTTTACTAAGCTCGGCGTTGTGAAGGTGAGGATACTGGTCAGCGAGTTTTCGCCGCGCGGCCTGCGCCCACACCATGAAGGCGTTCATGGGTCTTTTCACGTGCGGCTTGCTCTTGCTTCCTGAGTTCACGCGCACTGGCATGGGCACAAGCGTCCAATCGTATCCGTTCAGCACCTGGCTTACCGCCTCGCGGATACCAATGGGGAAACGGTCATCTTCTTCGTCAGACTTGATCCTGCTGCCACCTTCCTCTCCAACCGATGACATCTGTGATGGCTGTCCCGACAAAGGTGAGTCCCCTCCACCTGCAGGCCCCGACGAGTGCCCTGGAGACATGGAGTGGCCGTCTTCCGAAACACCTGGACTCATTTCCACCTCAGACAAACTCTGCTCCTCTCCCGACATCTTTCTGTTCTCTCTGGTAAACTTTCTTTTGAAAACGTTGTACAACGCAGGATACTTAATGCTCTGAAGCTTTCACCAGGTGGCTATGCCGGATTGTAACGAATCAGTACTTTCTCTTAAAAGAGATCAGCTTACTTATACGCCAAATGCCTTTAGTGAGTTATTTTATCCATTCGAAATTTGTTTATATGAATTTCCAATCAGTTTCAACTCTGAGTCTTCTCTCCGCAATTCTGGTCGAATTGCACATTAAAGTTCTTTCCATTCGTACGGGTGCAGTCCCACGCCTTACGCGCCCTTGAATGATTTAAATGTTGTTAAACCTCTGGTAATTGCCCCCACAATCCTCTGTCTGTTAATCCACTTGTGTGTCTTGTCTTCAAGTCTGTTTTGAACAACAGTTGTACAGTAAGCACCTGCAAAGAATGGCAGAAATTGGGCATGTCAATTACACAAGATCTCTTTATCCACGACACCAAAATTTGACTTGATTGGAGATAATTATGAGACATTTTAAGTAGGCCTATACTGTCGCACAGTTTTCCTCTAAATTGAAATAAACGTATTTTTGTTTTGTTTTGTTTTAAAAGCCATTGCAAGCTTACATATCTCAGCCACGTCGCTATCCTGTGTGCGTTAGTTAACCTTGGTCGCTCTGGCTCGAGCTGAATATTTTTCTTGCCCAGGCCTCACTCCCGCTAACAAGCTACTGTTTAAGGTTTGACAGTTATTGCAAGTTCCCTGGAGAGCAAGTGTTGGAATAATATGCACCCGCACCAGCACAGGGCTAGGCTTTATGCCGCGGAACTCCTAGATAAACATGGGCCTGACGCTGGAAATACAAACAGCGTGTGGCTAGGCCTGTATGTGTGTATCCGCGTCTGTGAACTGAAGGCTGTTTGTGAATAGTATATATTGGAAAATGTTGGGTCTTGTCCACGAACCGAAGGCAGTCCTTACGGGCCATGACCTGTATGTTTTGATACTGGTAATGACAAACACATTGACATTTACCTAATGAGAAATAATGTTCCCATTAAATATGACTCAATTTGGCTTTAATTGAAATGTCCCACTGGACGCATTTTAGGGATCTGCTTTTAGTGGTTTGCATGCAGTTATATTTCTTGTTGCCTACACATGAGATGTTATGTAGGATTGATAGTTTGGCCTTTTAATGCGTAAAGCCCAATGTAAATCTCATTTCGAAATCGCCATATTACCCCAGTCGGATAGAAAATGTTTAATTAATGCTAGCATCGGTGGTACAGTGACACCGGTGAGATAAGATACGTCATTCAACATGTCCTCAGCCAATTAGCTTTTAATTAAGATCAAAGTACACGTGGGCCGACCTAAGAATTCAGTGCTATCAAACCAGACAAGTACTTGTGCTAAAATTGATTTGCCAGGTGGAGTTACTGTACTGCATCAGTTTTGTAATGGGATAATGGATTATCTGTTGCCTGTTTTTGTGTCCTACGACGTTCAAGCCAAGAGATCCATGCCATGTCGGAATAAAATGGCCATAAGCCCACTTCATTTCCCATACTGAAAATGGGAATGCCTTTGCGGAAAGAGGTCGGTGAGCCATATGACGTGCTACTGCGGCTCGCACGCCTGCTCTCGAAACAGAGGATCACTGTGTTAGTCACTCTACACACCTTATATTTTCCATCTAGTTTATGGGCACTTTTCTGTTTTATGTAAATACCTTTAATTGTGCGTAAATGCTATGTGTAGCCTACGTAACATTTTTGCTGTTTTCATGTAGGCTATTCATTCATTCATTCATTCATCAAATGAAATTATTTTTGGCGACGTGAAATAAGTGAGCCATGGCATTCTGTCGTAATTTGTGAGACAACGAACATAACATTGCTTTATTGCATTTTGTCACTTTTTTTTTACCCTATAGCCCCAGTCCTATTCCCACTTGAAATGCAGAGCAATATAACGTGATGCCAAACTGCTAATTTCTTCGCTTGACTTGGCAATAACTTGTCCCAAATTCCTGCGTGGTTATGCAAAGTATCTACTTAGTTTATGAGTTAAGAATTGTTCAGTTTGACAGAGGTCTATTAGGCTACATGCGGTCAATCGTATATGTATTTATTTGTTTATTTGGCAGTTTGTTTCAGATTCAAAGCCATTTTGATTCTTAAACGACCTAACAAAAATGTTTTAGGCCGATTTGAATTTGTTGTGTGCTGTATTTAAGTCGCAAATTTGGCAATCATGAAGCAATAGTAATATACCAGACATAACTGAAAGTTTAAGATGCATTTTGTCCTGTGACAGGCTACCCTGGCATATTTCTCTTTAGAAAAATACATTAGACTGTGTCCTGTGAGCCCGATGGATGTCCTAGACTAACCACCTCATTCAGACCTTCTGACTCGATTTAGACATGTTGACACTGTCCCGCTTAACTGAACTTTTAAAATAATTTGAAATGGGCGTAGGCTTAAACCGTTTTCATTTATGAACATTAACGGTGACTCCGTGCCTCATGTTGGAAAGCGGCTGTGGCTATTTGCGATTAACGGGTCAAAGTTTAGAAATAATCCTAACTATTTTGAATAAATTGTTCTACACTGCGTTAACAGTTGTAGAAAATAGTCATCCTTTAAATAATATTGACATTTCTTTTTTTCATTTAGTTCGTTGAGTAGCCTACGTTTATAACAGGCTACATAATGAACACTCCACAAAGTGCGCAAAACCAATCCAGCAAAAGTGGATATTCTTAGACAGTGAACGTGAAATAACGTCAGTATGGGAATGTCAATAACATTGAATTCAAACATTTTCACGACACAACCAATAATAATTATTATAATAATAATCATAATCAAAATACGAAATGTCTCATAAATGTAACACCATAGGCTATGTAACATATTGTTTCAACAGTACGATCCAATACAGGAAGAAAATGATAAACAACGCTACAAGAAAATTGTGAAATGCTAAGCGTCTTACTTCTGTATTGAAAAAGGAGGTCGCCCGCTTAGCACTAGAGTCCGTGAGTTCCCGAGTTCCCAAAGTGACGCTCCCGCTCACTCCCCAGCCCCCTCGCTCGCGCTGCCCCGCTATGAATGCCCGCTCTGTGTCGCACACTGGGGCTTAAAGAGCTCCGTTGTGTGAGGAAAGAGAAAAAAATGCATTTTGTGGAAAAAAATCTTAAAGGAGCAGACGCCAGCCCCCTCTGTGATTGGTTGTTGAACATTCTCCAATGTCTCCCCCCGTGGGGCGGGATTTCTGAGGCAATAGGAACGATTCCGATAGACTTTTCGAATAGCCTAAACTGTATTAAAAAGTAACGCGAATTTCTGTTTGTAATTTGTTTTTTCGTTAATTACGGATTTACACATTTAGTAACGAATAACTTTTCAAATTATTATTTTTCAACCTGCGGAGTCAGAGAAAAATGTTGCTGTGAACAGATTTACATGTTATTTTTTAATATTAAATTATAGGCTATAATCAGAGTTTAAGAAGTTAGGCCTAAGTGTAAAGTAAAAAAAAAAAAAGACGTGTGTAAAATATTACTTAACTTTTGCTTTGGAATTTTGTGTCTGTAAGGTTTAGTAGATAAACACTAACAACATTTATATATTTATACATACATAGGCTATATATTTTATTGTCATGGCTAATTATGCGAAAGTGTTTGTAAATATGTAGTAAATCTGGCCGATTGATTTAAGATGTTTGCATTGTAATTAATAGTGAAGTTTGTGCAATCTTATTAGGCCCGTGCTTTGGCAAATATGACCATTACGTGCTATATGTGTTTACCACGTTGATTTGATTTGGCTGTGCTGTGTACATTGATAGACGTATTTACTCGCGAGATGGACACCCTCAGTACCAAAGCACCCAGAAATGGCTCACTTGATGTCGCGAAAAGTGGTCCAGAATGAAAGGTGAATTAGCGGTGTGGTGACCGGGGCATCACACAGGGCGCGTTGTTGGAACTGCCATCTCCTGGCCTATTTGACTAAGGGGGAGAGGGGAATCAAGCTTCAGGAGCGTGGAGCACGCCGTTGGCTTAGTTCTTTTGAGATGAACCGGAGGCATGTTGGGCCAATGGCATGCTTGCGCATCCAGGTCGCGGCGCACCTGCTGTGCGCATCGGCTTCTCCGTTCCATAATTTCCATTACGCATGACGCAGAGCAGTTTATTGTAGATTGTTGCCTACTTACGCGGAAGTTGAACATTTATTCAAATTTTTTTTTACTATATAATACTCTTATGGGTATGGGGGTTATTGACTTGTAAGTATATGGGAAAACATTTACAGAATTAAGTTATTTCTGTGTAAGGATAAGAGAAATGCAGGCGAATTTGCGCTTCACCTCCACGCTCGCTTGTGTAACAAAAATGATAAGCGAAAATATTATAACATCATGAAATATAACTTCACTTTCGACCTCTGAAACCTACAGTATCTGCCCTGGCTGTGCATGTCTATCTCTGCCCTGCTGGGTTGAAATATAATCCCACAGCAAACACTGCCCCACTTCATACTATGTGTTAGTTTTATAATTGCATCAGTGCACAGTCACTTAGATACACAGAGCACACATTTAAAACCAAACAGCATTTGCAGAAAATATAGAGAAGAGAGACGGGGGAATATTACGGCCCAAGAGCACACAAACACACGCGCTGTTCAGCTCAACAATAACCCCTTGTATTTCCATCTCACGACACCCCCCTCCCCAAAAATCACTTCTTTTTTCATTATCCATGAATGTTGACTCTGATAAGGAATCCTAGCCATGAGTGAATCTCTCTGTCTGTTTCCCTCTCTCTCTCTCCCTCTCTCTCTCGCATTCCCTCGCTACTCCTTTCTTTGCGCCCTTTGTTTTATCTCAGGTGAATTGTAATCATGTGATCAAACGAACACCCCCCTTCCATTACCCCCTTAAATGAAAAAATGAGGAACAAAAAGCAGTTCTGTGTATATAAAAAAAGAAAAGAGAAAAAGACGTGTGTCTCTCTTTAGTGCGTGTCTTTTCACTGTGTCTCAGCAAACGCACACATATACAGAAAAATGCTCCAAGACCTCTGTGTTTGCCTGTGGATGTACATGTCATACCGTCTACTCAGGAGTAGCGTCTCTAAGGGGGGGAAACAAAATATTCAACCCCGGTTGACTGCCGTTTCTTCGGGATTTGCCTGCTCCCATCTTTGAAGTGAGTTTTCTAAGTACTGTAAATGAACATGCACTGAAGTAGTATTTGGAGAAGTAGCGAAATGGAATCAATTAAACAAAAGAAATGTTTTATACTTCCGTTTGACATCGTTATAGTCGTGTATTTTGATATATATCTATATATATACTTGACACATAGCCTAATTGTGCAGACTGCAGAATAAGTGCTCAGTGGCATATGTCGGTTGCCAGAAAGTTGGCTGCATGTTTATGCATCATTGAAATATATTTGTCATATAGATCAACAAATTTTTATCGTTCAAAATTAAACTCAATATATAAGTTTTAGTTCTAGCTACCGGGTGTGTGATGTTTGACCAAGTAGTAGGTCTACAGAAACAATAGTTTTGTTTTTGGTGATGCTTTAGTCACATTGTCGTGAATGCGCAAATATTGTAGGAAAAAAGCAATCTGCAGAAGGGAAACGTGACATCTATCAAATGTTTAAAAACTAATTCAGTCTTGTCTAATTTCTTGACTGAAAAAAAGAAAATAATTATATCTCACCTCTATAGTATTATTCTTTGCTGACATTTCATTGGGCCTTTTTTATAGACTTACATGCGTCGTTTAGGTTACACATGTACAGGTATTATTATCGAAAATGTAGACCATTAAATTCATTCTCTCAAATTAAAATGATCAGAAAATAGCCTTGCATAACATTAAATTGCATTTCATGTGTTTGCGCGATTGTAATGGGTTTTGCATTGTGCATTGTGCTATAGCCCTAATATTTGCTTTGTGATAAAACTGAAGCACCGATTTCTTTAAATTAACTTATAGACTAATATTTTAATGAGTAGCCTATGATACAGGAACACCACATTTTGCATCGGTTTAAATATTCGTTCTAAATGTTGGTAGCCTAGTCTCTTACCTAGGGTTAATTTCGATTTAACCTGTGCTTTTTTATGGTAGGTTAGGCTCAATACATTATTTACTGCAGATGTGAAACTATGGACCTAAAAAGAAATTCACATATTCTGCCAAATTGAACTAGTCTAATAGGCCTAATAGAACACCTTCAAACAGAGGTTGAACTTTTACTCAAAGAGCTCAAATTATGTAGCCAACTATAATTTTAAGAGCCATATGATAAAGTTTTTTGCCACAGTGGAAAGATGGAATTGTGTGAAAGTGTTTCCCTTTGGTTAGGCTTGCTTGGCCTTCTTTTATACATAGACCATTCAATGGCTGTGGCATGTACACCTGTGGCATATTTACTTTTCCCTGAGCATTTTTTTGTGAGGAATAACATGATGTTAAAGCATATTAATATTAATATTATATTTTGTCATTTGAGAATTTTGAAAATACCAACTTATAATTGTTTGTGGTTTTGTTTGGTCATTATAACATCTTTTTCATTTTGGTAGGAGTTATTGGCTTTTAGCTGTTTGCTTGCTCTTACCTATATTAAATTGAATCATATCTATTGAATTACACTGTTCATTATATTAGTTATCTGTAAATGTAGCATTAGATTGATATGAGATGAGTTTATTAGATATTTTTAAAACAATAGCATGACAGAAAATGTCATATTGGTACATGTAGGCTATTCACTTCAAGTAGTAATATATCCTACAAAAAAGAAGCGGAAGAGGCTACTTTTTAAATTGCGACCAGTCTGACTTGGATCTTTGCCCTGACCGGTTGACATGTGACAACGGTGATGCAGTTTGTTGTGATCCTAGAGGCCGGAGTGAGGGTGACTGTTAGGGAATTGAAACTCGTGACTGTTGGGGGTCAAGAGGTCAGTCGGAGTGGGCTTCATGGTCTCATGACTTCCAAATTTTATAGAGGTACAGTTGTCCTCCTGACTCATCGCACCTGATCGTCTCAAGGCCTGGAGACTGGACTCTGACTGCATGCGCTCCGCAGAGAAGAGGGGCATGGCATGGAGTTGTAGGCAAGAAGGGGAGAATGACAGACACAACACAAGAGAAAAGTAGAGAGGAAAGAACAGCGAATTAGAAAGAGAAGGGGGCGGTCAAATGAAAAATGGTAAATCAATAGAGTCAAATATAAGATTGGAATGAAGTAAACTTGATGGGTTTTGGAAGATGGTTTGATCAAGTAAGTCTTTTAATTTAGAAACTGGGAAATGGGAAACCTCCAAATCACTACCAAATCTATCATTTATGTACTCCATGTGAATACTGATCAAATATTGACCTGCCAAACTATAACATTTCTATGGCCATGTAATTTCAGTTTTGCTCTACAAATACAATGTCTGTGTCATAATAAAATGCAACAACAGACAGAGGGCCTCAAGGTGTCCTTTCAGAAACCAAAAAAGGAAAAAAGAAAAAGAGTGCACCTGCTCAGGTCCATGCAGGTGTTCACACTCTGCACTCATCAACTGATTTCAACAGCTCAGATGAATGTGTCATGTGTTTAGAGTCTGGTGGAGATGTGATGATGAACTCTAGATTATTTAAACCTTTCTTGATTTATTCATTGGTCCAAAGCCAGCAAATCTTTGGTGGATTTCTCCCTTTAAGGGCTGAATGCAGTGGTGGAAATGGAAATGGCAATGGCAATGGCAATTGGTGTAGTGAGAGAAAATTGTTAGTGGCTGTTTGTGTGTAAGACCTGTGTCACCTGTGTCCCAGATACCCTTGAAGAATCCTGTGTTTGCAATTGAGATGAATATTAATGATTAAGGCCCCATTAACATACCAGGCCATCTTCAAAGGGGTTAATGAAAAATCATTCTGCATTCCATAACCCTCACTGACCTTTTTTTCCTTTCCACCCATCTTTTTTAATAAATTGATGCAGCTGTGTGACGCTTAAATAGGTCCCCCCTCTTTTCTTTGAGTGTCTGTGGCTGCCATGAATCCTGTCTTTGTGCTGATACCACTGAATTTCCTATTCTTTTGTGCTCTTTTTTTCCTGTTGCTGCTCGTGGTGCTGGTGGTGGTGTAGGTTGGTTGGGTGGTAACAGTGACAGGGGCTAGAACTTGGACAGGGTTCCTATGCAGCTGGGGAGTGTGTGAGGTTGGATGATGGGATGGGGTGGAGGGAGTGTGTGTGTGTGTGTGGGGGGGGGGGGTGGGGGGGAGAGAGGGGGAGGGAGGGAGAGAGAGACAGAGATGGGGAGGGGGCGTTTTGCATTGCAAGTACCATGAATGCTCCATTGTATGACTCTGTTCATATCTACACAAGGCTGGCCAAAGGGAAGAATCTAGTTACTTCAATTGTGTGAGGGAGGGGGGCATCTAAAGGAAATTGATAGGGGGGCTAAGGGAGGGATTTGGGCAGAAGCAAGAGGTAACGAGAGAAAGAGTTTGGTTACCTGACTTTATCTCCGGTAGTATTTTGAAATCCACCAGTTGCTGTGTTTTTTGGCTTTTTTTTTTTGGTGGTGGTGTGGGGGGGTCCACCCTGAGAGAATTGTGCAGGTGTTATCACCATGGCAACCGGCGAGGTCAGGCTGCCATGTTTCTGGAAAAAGACGGTTTCTCAAGGTTGTTTTTGTTTTTATATTTAAATATAAAACCGCCACCCGTTTCTGAAAGTCATACTATTCTGCTAATAGTTATCTTCCTAACTATATACACAAGATCATGTATCAAGATTTTTATTCTATCCTATGTTGTATGTGCAACAATTTATCCCAGAATTTTATTCTGATGAGCTCACTGGCATGCTAACTTACCTCAGGAGTCAAATCAACTTACTTGCTTCTCATAGACTAGTCTCTCTCTAAGCCTTTCAGAGTCAGCTTTTTAAAATGGTTCATTAGCCACGCAGGTGTAACAGGATCGATTTACACCTTCAGTTTAGGACAGAGAGACATTTTCTCTCCACCTCCTCCTTCGGCTTCCTAGGGGACTGTTTCCTCTGATTGTATCTTAACTAATGTTCATGTTGAGCTGAGCGTTGGGACACTCCATTTAGCTTCGGTTTAGGCTGGCAGTCTCAGGACATGTGAGCAGCCATTCTAATTCTTCACCATTCATCACCCAGCTGCAGCTCAGGCAGTCCCATCTCTCTCTCTCTCTCTCTCTCTCTCTCTCTCTCTCTCTCTCTCTCTCTCTCTCTCTCTCTCTCGGTTTTCTTTTTTTTCGTCTTTGTTGCCATTTATTCTTTCTCAGTCCTCTTCCTGTCACTCATTCTGTCACTCTCCACTCCTGTTCTCTATGCATGTCTTGCACATGGTGGACACGACACAAAGGTATAAACACGGACTGCAGCTGTGTGAGACATGCAGGAACATTAAGGACGTATAGAATGATGCAAATTGAGACAAGCAGATTCAAGGAGAAACAATGTCAATGGAGTTTGGTATTAGCCTTGGCTGATTCAAAACAATATGCCGGCCTATGGCTGTAAACATGCATTGTTATTGTGAGTTATTGCAGGCATCTCTCTCTCTCTCTCTCTCTCTCTCTCTCTCTCTCTCTCTCTCTCTCTCTCTCTCTCTCTCTGTGTGTGTGTGTGTGTGTGTGTGTGTGTGTGTGTGTGTGGTGTGATTCTGGTTGAATGTTGTCTGTTCTGATGGTATTCAGGAATCTTAATCTTTGAGGGCATAATAGACGCAGAGGCAGAGGGACAATGAAATATATTACGGCATAAAGATGGAATGAGATGCAAGGGACGTGGAGCCTGAGTCATTTGCAGTGAAACGCATAAAATGATGCAGAAGCATTCACAAGAGGACAAAAGTCCCTTTATTACTGTGGTTGCGCACTCAGACAAGGGCAAGTTCCCGAATGTCTTGCCCCTTGACACAGACTTCGTTCTCAGTTATGTGAAAGGACCAGAGGAAAATATAGTCTGAGGCCTCAACATGGACCACTTTTTTTATTGTGGTATTGATCTCAGAGGAACAGGCAAAATTAGGCCTACTTTTCATTTAGTCATATTGATCTTCTGTCGTACATCAAGACCAAATTGCATAGGTATCAGACTCGAAACTGAATCTGATTTAAAGGGTCACAAAATTGAATGAAGTTAGGCAGATAGATAGCCTATATGTTGTAGGCTGAGTTGGTGTGCAGATAGGCCTATATATAATAGGAAGAACTGGATTCATGAATCACCTGATGACTTTGTATAATGAGGTTAAATATACAAATTAAATTATAGGTTTAAAGCTTTTAAAGGGAACAACTCCACTGATGTACCTAACAGAATTTATAATATTGAAACAAATCAAAACTTTCGTTTAAGGGTAGCCAGACTTCCAGGTTTTGCTAACACGAAAGATACCTTTTTTAGGGCAGTTTACAAAATTTAAGGCAATAATGATAATGTCATTTTCATTATTGGTAGGCCTATCCTTAGTTTGAAGTTTGAGTCTTGGAGAGAG
Organism: Sardinella longiceps; assembly: GCA_027497455.2. NCBI lineage: Eukaryota > Metazoa > Chordata > Actinopteri > Clupeiformes > Clupeidae > Sardinella > Sardinella longiceps. The sequence goes on along the minus strand of JAODXP020000015.1, from coordinate 24,138,319 downwards.
TTATCAATGATCTAGCATTCCACAGAACTTTTTAGCATTCAGCCAACCAACCCCAAAATCAAAAGTCATCAGGCATAACCCTTTGCCATGCCTTTTGACGCAACTGTCACTCAGATGGACAAAGCCGGATGAAGAGGGAGGGGAGGGAAGGGGGGCATTTGAGTGAATTTGGGAGGGGGCAAAACAGTGTAACTTTGTGTATGAGCATGTGGGAGCGGGTGTCTGACTGTACCCCTGCTGAATACGCGGCTGACATCTCCTCAGATAATTACACACACGCTGTGTTCCTCGTGACCCCGCATAATTAACACGCCTGAGGCGGGAAGAGAAACTTTGATGGCTGCTTTACTGATGAGTGCAGATACTCCGACGCCTGTTGCTTCTCATTGAACCGAACCACGGTTCGCTTGTCTGGGTCCTTTCTCTGGTGAATTACATCGCAAACAGATCCCCTGCTGCGATTCTTAAGATGGAGATGGGGGGGGGGAGCCGCTCAAGGGCTGTCATTTGCACCTAATTAGTTTAGGCTAATATACTGAAGCCACTAATATGCTGGCTGTTACTGAAGGACTTTACGCCACCTATTATTTACGGCTCTGTTGGGAATTATTTTAGGCTACATGTTACTGGGCATATGACTATGCATTAGGGCCTACATTTGCAAGGTTATTGTGTAACTTAGCCCAGTATTACAATTTGCGGATGTTATGTCAACGATGGGCATTTAATTTTAACATTTTCAAATTGGCCTAGTTTAGCGTATTCCTCAAAGGAGCCAATTCTCAAAGTTTAACATTTACTTTTAAGCTAGGAAAAGCCACCAGTTCTGATGTGTTATCAAATTGATTCGTTCCCCGATTGGATGCATAGACTGCATGTCACAGAATTCAGATCTTATTATAACCAAGATCAAAATTTCCAATGAAACCATTTTCAACCAAACTCATTTTAAGCTCGAATTGGCTAGAGAAGCCTATAGAAGAATTGCAAAAGAACATTGTACATTGAACAAACATACATTGAACGTCTCAGATAATATATTTTGCAAATGCTTACAAAGAAACAGGTTACAATCTGACCATTGAACCCTTTTCATTCTTCTTATGTAGCTTAGTTCTATTATGAAGCAAAAATCCAAAGATATGTAGGCCGAAGTGCAACATGTTATATATTTTTATAGCCTAGATGAGACTTTCATTTGAGTCAGGTTTAATTGCCCAGTGAATAAATATAAGTAAATATATGTTTTACTTACAAAGTGGGTAATCAAGGGTAAGTAGCCTATAAGTGTAGTCTTTCCTCAGTCATCAATATTTCAAAAATAAAAACAAAGATCTCTTTACCATATTTTTTTCACTATAGCTAGAGTTCTGGATCAGAAATAACCTGTTGTAATTTTTAGCTGGCCAATGCCATATCTTGTATTGTCATGATGTCTTGACTTTATTCTATTGGTGGATAAAAGTCTTTATGCCGATTCTCAATAAGTTTTTTTTTTTTTTTTTTTGTCTGTCACCTGTACCCTTGGCTTCTCCAGAGAGCATGTCCATAGGTGCAGATGTGTCTGTCCATTGGCTGTTTGGGCTGCAGAGTGCAGAGGCATTATTATGGTGCATTGTACTTGCCATAAACACCTTTGATAATTCCGTAATTAAGCTCATGTCTTGCTAATTTACTCGTTAAGCTTGAAACATTGGCCAGTATTATATTAAAACAGTGAATATCATTCAGTTTAATTGTTAGTAAGTGTAGTTGAATTGATTGAATCAGGAGTGAGAGCTGTTGATGAAAAACAGTTGGAGGCCTGTAGAGCTCTGTAGTGAAGTAACTGCACCAATTCACTGAATTTTAGTTGATAAAAAAAACCTTTGCCAGTACAGTGGGCTTATAGCAGCTTTACGATATAAAGTTTTTGGAAAAAGTCTTTTGTAATGCTGTAAGGTATAAGCTTAGTTTTCATGACAAACATGGAAAGTGCAGGAAGCCCTCCAATTTTGTGCAACATAGAGTAACATGACCCTTCTACCTCCTCAGCAGGCAGTTGCATTCAATGGGAACTATTTCGGGTCTTATTTTTCAGTTTATTTCTCAAACATATTGTACTGTAGCTGTGATCAAAATGTGAAGCTGTGACATTTTTCTCATGTGTTTTCAGATCATTCGAGTCCTATGCTGGCACATGCCTATTACAAACATAATGTCAGGAAAGAAACACAAATTTGAGGTTCAACATTTAAATGAAATAACTTGTCAATGATGTCAGATTTCTAATTGACATTTGGAAATACCTCATTTAATTTCTGTGGAAAGCTTAATCTATTTGACTGCTTGGACCACAAAAACTCATTTCAACATGCAAAATTATAAACAGGTGGGCTGAGCAAGGCAATGAAATTGAGTTGTGGATGTAATGATACATCAAGTGACATTTTAAATTATGTTATTGAGCACTCACGTACACATGTTACAATCTTTACAATAGTTGTCTTTTTTGTTAACATTTAGCCATTAAGATTTTCAATTGGAGAGATTATTGATATATTAATATTGAGATCATATGAGATTGCTCACTATCTATTAAATGCCTCTGGTGCCTTTCATGTGAGATACAAGTTAATTGAGGGCCCTCTTGTGTGTTGTGCTGGTATTGCTCAATAATTAATGCAGACTGTGTTATATGGCAGTGTTGCCCTCTATCATTCACTGTAGCTTCTTAATGAATGACAACTGCTCTCTCCTGAGTGCTCATGGATACATTTGATCATTTGCCTATTATAATGATCAATGAAGTGACTGTTCAATATGGCTCTTTATTATTTGATCGTGTAACATTTAAACCATGTGTTATTGGTTGGGGAGAGACTTTGTGAGCTGCTGTTTTGTTCCGAGATGATTGTACTCTTAGAGCAGACTCAGATTTCATGGCCTGCTTTGATGTTGGGTCCTCATATAGCCTACATGGCTAAGTTAGTGATTCTGGAGGTTTGTCCAGCCAGGGTCCAGGCTCCCTCTCTCCCTCTCTCTCTCTCAGGTGCCAAGAGGAGATGCCAGCTCCTGCCCACTTCCTCTTCCCTCTCCTTCTCTGCATATCTCATCACCGGTCATGTGCTCCTTGCCCATACCGATGGAGTCGCTCTTATTTACACTGGAGATATCCTGTAAGGTCAGAGCGCACTGTTTGTCTCTGCAGACCTGCTGGATTATGATCTCTCCGTTCTCTGCTCTCTTCCAGACTCACGGGTCTTTCCCATCTCTGAGAATGTGACACACTGATGTCATCCTGGCAACTTTTATTGTGTAGATCTCATTCCCTTCCCTCCTTCGACTTCTGCAGATGTTGTTGCCATGATGTGTGTGTGTGTGTGTGTGTGTGTGTGTGTGTGTGTGTGTGTGTGTGTGTGTGTGTGTGTGTGTGTGTGTGATGGGTAGGTCAGTAAGAGGGAGCAGAGATACTGGAGACGAGCCGGAGGAAGACGGAGGAGCAAAAAAAAAAAAAAAAAACGAGTCACTTTCCAATCATGAGTTCTTCTCGGAACATTGAATTAAGCAGCGTGAAAGGGTGGGGGCCTCGGGGGTCTGAGGGCGGCCGCAGAGATGCCGGAATGAAAGGCCCTGTTGTTGATGGCCAGGCTGGGGAGATGAAAGGGGAGAGGGAGATGGAGAGTTCGTCGGTGGCAACCCCCTCTCCCATCGCCTCCTCGCCCCGCGGCCCTCCCGCGCTCAGCCCATGTGAGCTCGGGTTCAAACACAGGGCCCCCAGCTGCCCCCACACAACATCTCCCAGCCAGCCAGCCAGCCAGCCAGCCAGCCGCGTTCATACACCCACAAAACCTATACAGAGCACAGCTGCACTGCACGCACACACACACACACACACACACACACACACACACACACACACACACACACACACACTCACACACCCTCATACACATACACAATATATAAGGATGCAAAAGAATGCTAGACAACCAAATGCATGTATATAATCAAGAACATTATTCATGAACACTTATGCATCATGAACACCATACACGCAGCCTATGCATACCCACTGTCAACAGTGTAGATGTACGGCAATAGAAAATCCCTGGCTAGCATTCTGCCATTTCCATAGAGATATTCAGCACAATCAGTACAAAATGTTATTGAAGATGCTGATGCTGTACAATGATCGGAACTGTATGCTTTTTTTACATTATGCATAGAGCCATTCCCTTACAGATGGCATCCTCTATGCGTAGCACAACCATACGTTCTCACGAAAGCAGGTTAATGTTCATGTAGCCTACTTAGCCTTCGCTATTCACAAGTCATTTTAATAGAATCATCTGGGGAATGGATGGTTATTTTCTCCCCGTCGGAATGCTGGTGTCCCTGCTGACTGACTGACTGCCATGGTTCTAGAGCCGTTGCAGACAAGCACTGACACAGTCTTGAGCTGAAATGACATCAGTCTTAGTGCATTCAAGCACAACAATGCACTCGCTGTCCACACCAGCACCAGAATGGGAAAAATGTGCTGTTACAGCAAGGCATTTATGAGGCTGATAACATTTCTACATACACTCTCAATGGGGGTGTAATTATTGATTTAATTCATTTTTGGCAAAACATGTTTATCAATGTCACTGAGAGACAGTGTGTGTGTGTGTGTGTGTGTGTGTGTGTGTGTGTTGTTGCAAATGAAGGAACATGGTTTTCAATGTTGAGAACGCAGTTCTCAAATTGAGTCGCAGTGTGGTGGACAAAAGTGTGGACATATATGCAGCATACAGTTTCAGAAAGTTGTGGAGGCATAGCTAAAAAAAACTTTTTCGGGGTTGGTTAACATGAGCCAACATTGTGCACAGTTCAAATGCATACAGAAAAGGAGAGTGTTGTTTTTTTATTTAAAATAATTTGTTTATTAGGATATATCCAGTAGATATCACAAAAGCAGGAAAGATACAGCTGTTAAGAATGAAAGTTACAGGTTTACTATTCACTGTCGTAGGAAATCAAGTTCTGTATTATTATTTTTAGAGCTGGTATATGTTTGGAGTGACTGAAATATGGCCGTATGGGAGGTGGACTAGTATGTCAAACAGCACTTTTCTTCAGTTGTGTGTATGTGAGATGTTGTGTTCAAAAGGAAGCATGGTGAAAGACGTGGAGCTGTTTATCATTTGTTTTGTTTGGAAGTCAGAGAGCAGTGATGATCGTGTCCATTAATAATAACTAGTGATACACTGATGCGCGCCGGCAAAGCATTGTTATCGCCAATATTGTTCTGTAAATGGGTGTATCAGCCACCAATACATATACTGTATATTTTATTGATGTTTTATCAATGGCACTAGCTGATGATCACTTACTGTGTTTTCTCAATTCTGCACAAGCAATAGGTGGTGTTCTATGCACAGTTGGCTTATTCAAAGTTGGGCCTAAAATAGCTCTTTTTTCATTGTAAATATATATTTTTCCCCTAAATACAAATACACTAATATTCATTTTCATTCTGAATTCAACAAAGAAGTATTGATAAAAAATTGATAAAAATAGTATAAGAAAATATTGATATCAACATGGATTACTGTACATTCATAGGCTGTTGTTATGTTAAACTAGTTTGGAATCAAAATAGAATTTCACAACCAGGGCATCCCTAATACAGATATGACCAGATTTGGACATACAACTAGCGTTGCACTGATATATCTATTTAAAGGACAACTTCAGTCAAATTTTATCAAGAGCTCTATTGCTTAAGCTAATGCAGACTAGCCAGTTCTGAAGACGCAAAATGTTGGTCCAAATCATAGGTTTCCTTGAACAGAGAATTAGCACTGACAACTAACTAATGGGCACAAAACTTTGAGCTGTGTTTTTAAAATCTTAACATGCTCCAAATGTCACCACAAAAATTATGAAACAGCAACAGACACCTTAAAACACAGCTCTGTAGTGTACATAACTACAAATTACTAAAAAAAAGTGGTTAAATCTGAGTGTTTATGCAAGTAGCCACATGTCGTTTGTTTACACTGTACACACTGCATAAACACACAGTTTTAACCACTTTTTAGTCATTTGTAGTCATACACACTACAGTGTTGTGTTATAGGTGCCTGATAATGTAACATAGCTGTTGACATTTGGAGCATGTCAAGATGTTGAAACACAGTTTAAAGTTCTTGTTGAAATTTGACTGAAGTTGTTCTTTAACAAAGACTTGTGCCCCTTTGAAACGAACATTTGTCAACTGAATTGCCACCATGGATTGGTAATAGCTAATTCTGAATCAAATCAAAACATTTAAGTTCAAAAAAATTTTTTTGGTGGAGAGCTAATATCCTAGCTGAAACAATGAGTACTGCAAATGAAAACTTATGTAGGTTTGATTAAGAAAAGATAGATGTACTTTCATGAAGAAGATTGTGTAACATAGTATTATATATTGTGATAAGCTTAGATGTAGGCCTAATCAAGCAAACAATCATGGTGAAGTCAAAAACAAATGTCTTCTTGAACACTTCCTTTTTGCTGTGCTCTCACAGATCTATCATATATTTCGTATTCTAGTGACATTAAATGGCACTTTAATACAGTTTGAATTTAACTGTTGCACATCCATTCTATGATGATGTCAACATAATCCAGTCTCCTGAAAAGAGCAGTTGTAATGGTTTTAGTCCAGAGTCTCATTGATATAATCTTGTTATAACATCAAATAAAATATCTGAGTAAGTGACAGGCACTCAAATCTAACAATCATTAGCTCAGATTTATTGAGTATATTGCCCCCTCCCTCCAACAAAGAAATATTTAGAAAACTAAGTGGAAAATAAATAGAGGACAAAAAATGTTAGAGGTAATCCGTTTCCAGAAATATTTGGAACTCACTGGGCAATTGGGGTTTGCAGTGTGCGTGAGACACAGGCAAGGAAACAAGGTGGAGTTAGTTCTGCCTTCTCCTTCACCTGAAAGTATGCAGGGAATCTGAAACCGTATCCTTGCGTTGTCTCACCTGAGAGGAGAGGAGGGGGTAGGAGGGGGTAAAACGCTCACAGGTAAACCAAAAAAGGAGGCCAGAGAGAAAGCTGGGTGGATTGTTGTGGAACATTGTCAGCTTTGTGTAGGGTATTAAAGGACAACATTTATAATTTTGTAAAGCTATGATGAAAATTAAAAAAGTTGATAAAAAGCAGTATGCATGAATGTAAAAGACGGAAGGGGGAGGGAGGGAGGGAGAGAGAGAGAGAGAGAGAGAGAGAGAGAGAGAGAGAGAGAGAGAGAGAGATGGCACTGGGGTGCCCCACAGCTGCAGAATGAAAGGGTGAGGGTATTTTGGGGTACTTGTGGGCTGCAGGATGGATGAGGAGCATGTCACGGACATGAATCACTGGGATCAGAGGACAACAAAGAACAGGAAAAAGTGACGGAGGGTCGTCAGGATCAGTCAGAGAGCACAACAGGAAGCCACCCAACAGTCATGAACCAAATGCACAGAGACGGGTGAGGGGTGAACACTAACAGGAAAGAAGAAGAGGAGAGAGAGAGAGAGAGAGAGAGAGAGAGAGAGAGAGAGAGAGAGAGAGAGAGAGAGAGAGAGAGATGGAAAAGGGGTGAGTGATGGAGGCAAACCCAGCCCATAATTAGCACTGCAGTGGGCAGTTATGGGTCACACAATGAATCTCTGTTGGCTACAGGCATTTCACAGCAGAAACAATGCACAATAGAATCACTATGGACCCCCTCCTTCACCACCAGCCCTAATGGCCATCGTGTTGCCCCCAACCCCCCCCCCACCCCTTTTTTTTACCAGCCCACAAAATGAGCCCACCAACTAATAAAGCTGATAGCCTGGAGGCCTGGGCTTGTGAAATGGCTCCCCTGCCACCAAAACCTTTTTATCTGTCTGGGGAAATGTCCCAGCTCTTTTCCAAAGGTTAAAAAGTCCAACTTCAGCCCATTTTCAAAGATAGTATCAAAACATGGATCGTGTGAGTGCCCCTGTTCAAAAAAAGAAAAGAAAGAAAGAAAGAAAGAAAGAAGGGGGGAGAGAGGGAAGGTTGTTCAGAACTGTAAGGAGGAGAAAAGGGAAATGGCTTATTAAACCAAAATGGAAGATGATATTTTAACTTCATTAAAATTAAGTGGCTCGTGTGATTTAATTATAGAATAGGGACACTTAAAAAATTAAGAGGGTATCTCTTTATTTTAAGAAAAGGGGTTTTCCTGTCTCTGTAATGGTGATTTGGAGTGGAGGCATGTCCGACGCAGTGTTTACTCATTTACCCATCACGTGACTTCTGCAATGTTCAGTTACGTCTGGATGGGACCTTTGTGATGAGTAGTGTGTCAGCATTCTTTATCTCGCATTCCAGGCGACTTGCTTGTAAACATGTCACTTAATTTTCAGTTTGAAATCAATATGGAAAATTACAACAACAATACAATACAATGGTTGCCTAGAAGGATTGATGACACAACAACATCTGGAGCACTGGCCCATTTCTTTTCAATACATTTTAAATCTTTCTTCTTTTCAACGCTTTTGGCTGTAAAACTAGTAAAGTAGCTCCATAAAAGGGATACAAAATCTTCCAAACAATTTCAAGTCGTACTGCCACTGCTAGAAAATGCTAATGAAATCTGATAGCCAAAAAGTTTGAATGTCATGCTGTAACTAGGTTTTCTTTTATTTTGAGGTGGTTTCCTACCACCCACCCAGAACTCTTCTGTAGAGTGCATATCCTGGATGACTAAATGTCATCCAAATTCATTTGGAGATGGTCCCAAAATAAATGGTCTGATAAAAAGGATACCTCAGACAGTGGTGAAAAGTTGCCGGCTGTCCCTTTAAAGGCACTCAAACTATATTATCAGCTCAATATGTTTGTAGATATGATACCACACATTTCCAGTGTCTCAGTCAACTTCCTTAGCAGCTGTGGATGGAGGAAAATTTAATTTGCAAAGCAGACCCTTCATTCATGTTTCCTACAATGACTGAAAATGTCATATTTGATCTAAAGGGCAACAACAAGTTTATAAGTCAACATTTTGAGATGACGCAAAATCTTCTGTGTCATCCAATGTGATTCTTGAATACATAGCTGAAATTCTAAATGTATAACTGCATAGGCCTAAATGTGTTTTCTGTTTTTTATTTCATGCCAAGCCAGGTATCACATCATTGAAATATAAGAAATTGATACAGTATAATACAGTCAGTCTCTTATTATTTTTATTCAATTTATTTTTGAGACATTAGTCTAAAAGTAAAAGAAGCTGGCAATGTTCACAGGTTTCCGAGAACATACAGTATATACAACTGGTTCTTTTTATGTGCACCATCCTCTGTTAGCAAAGACACATTTTTAACAGTGTCAGGGAAAGAATAACAGAGAAACAATGAGAACAGTTTATGTGCATAACTGTATTTGGTATAGAATATGTATGAAAGGCTGTTATGCCCTTTTGTATTGAAATGCATGTGTTCCTGTGTCCATGCCTTTATTACTGTACAGGGCTGAGGGTCTACTGTGGAAGGTCAACAGAGTAGAGATTTTAGCCCCAAACCCAGATTGTCTTTACTTTTTAACTTCAATCAATAACTTTAACCCATACAGGGAATGGGAATGGTCTGTTTCAAATAAAACTGTTCATGTCATTACATGAGTACATCCATGCACTGGACATGAATGACTGATTGAAGTCATATCTAAAGTTAGATTAAACTTTGGAGGTAGGCTATAAGTTAGGCCTACTGTATACCAAAAGGCACCACAGTCTAGAGGAATGGAATGGAGATGTATGCACATCAGAGTAACATAGCAAAAGTTGATGAAAAGCCAAGACTTTTAGGACATTGACTATGTTTTCAACACGTGTGACAGACTAATGTTGAATGTTCGTGTGCTAAATTGCCCACTAGAGGGTGTATGTGTTCTTGAGTGTGGGCAGGAGGACAGAGGGTTGCTGAAAGCTGGATGAGAATATCTTTAGAGCCATCTGCTGGCAAACAAAGAGACACCAGTGCTAATCTTTGCATGCCCATTTGCAGCTTCCTCATTTGATGTAATATATTCATATAAGGATAGCACATCCTACTTATGAGAACTTGTGAGAATCACATGTAATCACTTATGATAGGGATTTTTTTTTATTTCTATGCTTGTTTTCCCTCCAGCTTGTCGGAGGTGTAAAAATGGTCAGCAATGGTTCTGTAGGCTACTTTGTGTTGTTACCGTTCAATGTGTTTGTACATAATGGCTTCTGATCAGCACCCCAGGGGTTCTTATTGATGCTAAAGCACTTTGTGCAAAGTGACTGACCAATACAATTAGTCATCATTTCCATTGTCTTGTGTGTACATGCCAAAATAGACTCTGTAAAGGAAAATGGGGGAAAAACAACCAAAAGAGCCTAAAATTGGGTCCAGTCATCCAGTAATTGTAACTCTTCCACTTTTTTTATCTGTGTTGACACTACGCAGGAATTCAGTCATTGAACAGGACTTAAATATTTCAGTATTAAATATTTATTGTCATATTGTACAAGTATAGAGGTCATAGGTACATAAGGAATAAAGTGCTTACAGGTATTTTATACTCTTTCTTCAAGTCATAACTTTGCAAATTATTGCCAGGTCACGGTTTAGTAACTTTTGGTTTGAGGATTTCGCTCCATGCATGGATTTCACTGGTACACTATAAAAACAGGTATTCAAGCAAGAAATGGTTTAAACGTTTTCTGAGAAAAAGCAAAATAATGGCTTTGAATGAGTTGTTTAACAGTTAATCAGTTACTCTTAGCTAAAAGTTAAACTCTTATTCATGTTCATCCATTATATGATCCCCCCCACACACACACACAAAATACCCCACCCACCCCACACCACCACAAATGAAAAAAAAAAACAGGTAGCAAATCTTTTATAAGATCAGATGTCGTAAGATTGTATAGCCTGTGTTTTATCTGCTGTTGTGATTATCCAAGTATTTTTTGTTGTAAATTATTCTAATGCAAGTTAACTTCTTTTGGTTGAAGCAAACACAACCCACAGCAGACCATCTGAACATCGAAAAAGAAAATAAATTTGAAAAAGCCAAGTAAATAAACCAATTAATACATATATAGCAAACCCCTAATATTTGGATGTTAAAATTGATGTTTATAGTTAACTCTATATGCCTTAGAACAGCTGAAATTTAAGATGGTATTTTACATGTTGAATTCTGATGGTGATTCACGCAAAAGTACATTGAAAAAAAAGCAAAAACATGAAACTGATTCAAGAAATATAGGATATTCAAGATATCTGTCACACTTAGAAATAAACAAAACACAAACAAAACGGATATTGTCATTTTAACAGTAATAAGCCTGTTTCCCCCAACAGCAATGCAACATCCATTTTCTCCTGTACAAAAATAACACAACAGAGCCTAAACAAAATTCAGTCACAGACTGCATTACCTTCATTGGTCCAGACATGCCTTTGTCCAAAGAAATCCACATCAGAATAAGACTCATCATTGAATACTGACATTGTAAAACATACTGTAGTAAAAACAGACATTGAGTAATAAACTTAAAACAATCATACAGAATAAAAACTGTATTGATTGTGCTATTAAAGTTTCCTGCTAACATCTCCATGTTTGAACAAAGCTTTTACCTTCCACTTTATAACACTGAAAGGTTAGTTTTCTTAAGTAATGTACTATCTTTGCTTTAAATGTTCTCTATTACATAAACATTTGTGCATGCTTGTTTTCCCATCAGAAAAATAGTTACCAACTTTCAGAAACATTTTAAGAGCAAAGTAGTTAGCACAAAGTAATTCTTCTATGGGTGACAATACCAATAGGGTCACCTAACATGTGTTCACTTTTTAAGATGTCAGGGAAAATGGGGAATATTCACTTCACTCTTGACAAAAGAAAGAAACACAGCTGCAAAACAGCATCTACAGGCTTGTCGAATTGTTTTAGCTGTTAGAATCAGCAGACAATGCTCTCATTCACTCCTTTTCTTTCATCTATATGATAAAGGTCCAGGTTGAAATTGTTGTTTTTCTCTTCTCACAGAAAAAGTGATTTAGGCTATCTTTGTATCGTACATCATGATCTCTGTTTTGCTTGTGCAGAACAAAAGAAAGGAGATCAGAAAGAATTACTCCAAACAAATTCCATGAATAGACCTTAATACAGTACATGCCAACTGTGAAGACACTGTATTTTAGTAGTAACAATGACCAGTGTCTTTTTAAATCTACCCTGAGTATCTTCTCTAAAGATCTATCTTCAAGTGCAAAAGTTTTTGAGTAATATTCCCTCCATATTTATGCCTTGCCAATTCATTCATTGAGTCATGGCTATGGCCTGAATCCACCTCTGAACCATGTCTTTTCATCTAAGGTGTCTTTCCACCTCTTCATTTGAACAGAGAGGATACGATTGGGGAGAACCCATCTGCAATCATACCATGGCTTCCCTCCAATGTGAAGAGAATCATTCCTCGGCAAGTACAACAAAGAACCCAACTGTCAAGACAAGGTATGTCTTTCCTGTTGGTTTTACAATCAGGTAAAAATGTGCAAACTGTCTCCAAAACTACCTCCTTACTCCCAAAAGTGTAGAGTTTGCTTTCTGAAATTAAAAATTTGAAGTCTTTTTGAGGTCAGGAAGATTTGTGTTAAGAATTGTCTGGACTAAGGTGAATTTTACCTGTTGCTGAGACCTCACATTTCTTGCTCACTTTTGTATGTTACAGGATCAAGTGGAATGGTAGAGTGAAGAATATCAAACTCTATCTTATTGTCTGTGTCCAAAAGGGTGTTGTTGCCAGACACCATCGATCCAGTGTCTTGGCGCATCTTCTGGAAGTCTTTCGATATGGCAGTCCTATCTGTGTCAGAGTCTCCAACATCTCCCACAAACTGGGTTGTCTGTTCCTCCTCTTCATCCTCCTCCCTGGCACAACAAAGGGCCACCTCGTTCTCGTAGCAGAAGACGCTCGGAGAATGGGGCATCAGGAGGTTCTGGATGGCTGCTTGGCTGACAGGGGAGGTGGAACGGGAGGAGGCTGAGGAGTGGCGCTCGGCTGCTTCGGCCAGCTCCTTGGCGCTGCAGGCGGGCGTGGAGGAAACCTCATAGGTGTTGTGGAACCGCGCATAGTCCACCCGGTAGCGGTCTCTGTCCTCAAAGATCACCGGCTCAAAGCGGTGGCCCCACAAAATCTCCTTAGAAAGGTAGGAGCTGCGGCACTGGGTGGTCATGGCAGTAGCCTCCACCATGCCCTCCAGTATGACCACAATCTCAAACTCATCCGACTCCAGGTCAGCCCGGGTCATGCCGTAAAGCGGGCTGTCCTCATCGATCTCGTGGACTATCACAAGAGGGGACACGAGAAACAGACGGTCTATTCCTGTGTCGTAGCCCACGTTGAGGTCAGTCTGCTCAAGAGGGATGAACTCCCCCTCGGCGGTGACATAGGGCCGGATGAGCTGGGCCCGCACATGGGCCTCCACAATGTGGCTCCGTCGCAGGTTCCCAACCCGCCACATGAGGCACAGTTTGCTGTCGCGGAGGGAGATGACGGCATTGTTGGAGAACATCAGTGTCTGATTCCTCTTTTTAGGCCTTGCCATCTTTGCCATGATGGTGCCAATCATGAAGGAGTCTATAATGCAGCCCAATATGGACTGAACTACCACTGTGACAACCGCCACCGGGCACTCTTCAGTCACACAACGCCACCCATAGCCAATTGTTGTTTGTGTTTCAATGGAGAACAGAAAGGCCCCAACAAACCCTTCCACATGCAAGAGGCAGGGCTTCCACTCAGTCTGTTCCACAAACCCGGGTCCAACACCGTTCCCCAACCCACCCCCAGCCACAGGACCCGGATTTACCACCATTCTCGGGTGCTCGTCAAAGTCTCCATGGGACAAAGACACTAAGTAAAAGATCATTCCAAAAATGAACCAGGAAATGAGGAAGGTGGTGCAGAAGATGAGCAGCAGGTACCTCCAGCGGATGTCTACGCAGGTGGTGAAAATGTCTGCCAAGTAGCGACGGGGCTTGTCTTCCATGTTAGTGAACACAACGTTGCACTGGCCATTCTTCTTCACGAAGCGGCTCCTGAGCTGGTTACCGCCGGTCGTCAGGATCTTGCCATTGTATGGGCTCCCCATGCCTCGGCCACCCAGTCCCCCTCCACCCCCTAAGATGTCAGATCCACCTGGCGAGAGCAAGTTGCGATTCGGGGTGCTGTTACCATTGTGAAGCCCGAGAGTGGGAACTTTTAGGCCCTCCTCTGGTAGTACAAAGCTGTACCTGAAGATACATACATTGAAGATACATTTAGAACAAAACACAGGAAGGGTATAAACACCATGAAGTAACAACTTGGAAGAGAGCCAAAGACATGGTTCTCTATTAGTGGTTGGTTAGTAAGACAAAGGGGACAGATTTTGGAGGAGCAGTGCAAACATAATCGTCTTGGCCTCCTAGTTCTTTCCAGTGCACCCTTCAAGTGACACACATGACTATGCATAGCACGCTAGCTCCAGGGAGAAGGAGAGATAAACTATGACTCATCTTCCCCCCCACAGGAGCTGAGAGGTAGACGGCTGCTCCTCTCCATTAGGCTCAGTGTCTCCATCAGAGAGAAGAAAATCAGGAGGTGAAGACACAGACATGATTCTACTTCCTTTTTTTCACTTGACCGCAATCACATTGACCTAGACCTGAGTTTCCTGCAGATAACAACAATGGCTACCTCTTACCTATCTCCTTTAGATGGGATTACTGTGGAAGGTGAGTTGTGTTTAGCTACATGGAAGGGATTGCGGTCAGCTCAGATTTAGGGATTATTTCTGAGCCAGGTCTCTTGATGCCCCGTCCCATACTCCTTCCACCCACCTCCCTTTCAAAGCACACCCATCACCTGGGGCATTCTGATATGTGGACAAAATCAAGTCTGCCACCAAAACAGCTTCCCAATAGCACTGTATGTGGGCACTAACTCCAAAAGACAGTTATCATATGACAGTTTTACCACTGATTTGCATATTTCAGGCATGCATAATTTTAGAGCTTAGTACTCAATTTTGCCATTGTCACTTACCTGTCTGTTCGTGCCGTTCCCATGGCATTAGTGTTCAGCCAGCTCTTAATGGACTGGGGAGTGTGAAAATGTGTCTAGCTGCTGCTGCTATGCAGTCTACGCCCAAAGATTGGGTATCGGCATTGTGGCCATTAGCACCACAAAGGCAGCTCACTCTCAAGTAAAGCCTGGGTGAAAAAAGAGGGAAGAAGGCCATAACTATCACTTTGGACAGGCAAAAATCTTTGACAAACAGACAAAATTCTTTCCCCCCATATTTCTGAATTCCCACACATGTGCAGAACTTAAACAGCCATGAAAATCAGATGTGTGAACTAGAATATCGATTTTTTTTTCTCTTGTTTAGTTAATGTTGCTTTTTCCTACTGTTGCTCTTTTTTGTTAATAAAAAATTGGCTGACATACAAATACGTGTGCATTGTTAATAAAAACCACCTTTTTAAAATGAGACATGTTCATTAAATTAATGCCATTGAAAAAATCAAGAATAAAGTGCATTTTTTCTGTCATATTATCATACAGTATTCAGTGTCCTTGTGTGATTCAAAAACTTGAACAAAAACTTTTTTCAGTGACAATAGTAATGTTTTAAAGTTGACATCTAAAACTAGAAGTGGTGTTCATTAGAAATGAAACGATTTCAGAAAATGTGTGTTATGCCAGCACATCTGTAGTGTGTTATGCTGCACACTAGTCTTTTCAATCTCATAGGCCCTATATGAAGTATACTGCAGTTCTATGGCCTTTTTTCATTTATACAATGTACTACACTGTATGGATAATATCCAACACATACTAATTGTGAAATTGACCATAAAAATGAAACAAATTATTCCCAAATTGTGTAAAGAATTCATAGTACTAGACAAATATGGTTTAAACACAAACAAGGTCTGTATTCTAACTGGATTCCTGTGCTTCTCAGTCTGGCGGTAGCTGTTTCCAATTTCTGATCTCCCTCAACATAGTGTGTACTCTCTCTCTCTCTCTCTCTCTCTCTCTCTCTCTCTCTCTCTCTCTCTCTCTCTCTCTCTCTCTCTCTGTGTGAAGTACTGTAGTCTAATTTTTGAAGTGGTCTGTCAGTCTCGCTTTATACCATCTCCCAGCATTCAATCTGCACGTTGAATGTCTCATTTTTGATCAACTTACATACAATGTACATACTGTTATAAAGTGCCAGTACAAAAAGTGCCACACCAAGTAATGACAGAGACAAATGTCTTCAGGATGCAAATGTACTCCTTGTCTGCCTGACAATATCTTCACATATTTTGAATATTCATGTGTTTTTCTATATGCTATATGTTATTATGTGTTCCGGAGGTGTGGGTAACTAAAGGGTTGATCCCTTTCCTGGGTTGAAAAGAAAATGTCTATACAGTACGTTGACACATACTTATGATGGTCTACTTGATAAATAGATATTACTTCAGTTAATGGTGTACTTGATAAATAGATTACTTCAGTTACTGGAAAAACAAAACACACTCTTTCCCCTGGGGTAATAGAGGATTTTTGTAGGTTAGCATATGACAGAGCACAGCTGCAAGGACTTCAATCAGTTAAACACAGGACTTGGCTGTTGACGTAGATGTTGTTGAGCTGCAAATCTGCTAGACATGTATTTTCAGGAAGCGTCTGATGTTTGTTTCTTTGTTGCATAATTTTATGCCTAAAAGATAAAAAAGAAATCCTTTCTTCTAATCCTTATATAACAGCAATTACATTGCAACTATTGTTGCACAGTATTAACAAAACATTTGTTACACAAATGTTGTTTTCTCTTCAGTGAAGGCAACAAGCATTTTAAAACATGGCCAGGTGACCTTTGCATGACTGTCATTGCCTCAGGACGTGAATCAAACTTCTGTCAGGTCTTACAACATAGTACTGAGTCAGAGTAATGAGAGTACTGAGACACTGCTTTGGATACAAAAAACTACAGGATCAAAAGGCAAACGGCAATGTTAAGCTAAAAACGTCCCATTACCATTTTTCTGGTTCATCTGTCCTACAATAAGCCATGCCATGCAAGCACATAACTGGTTTGAACAATGCAAATATTACTAGAGTGGGAAAACTTTGGTCCACGGACAATGTCTTTTTCATACAACTGGAGAGAATGTTTGAAGCTTGATGCTTTAGATTAAAGCCTCTGTTTATGACGCTGTGATACAAAAGAGCTTGTTTTTCCTTGGGAGTTCATATCTTGTCCAATTTTAAGCCACCCACCCAGCCCCTCATTGTCTCCTGGTGAATGTTAATTCTTTCTCTTTTGTTTGAAACGGAACAGAGCTATCCTGAAGAGAATCATTTCTTTTTTGTGATGCTGTGTTAAGACCTCCCTCTAGGTTGCAAGATGCAGTAGCCTATAGAGGGAAATCTCAGGGCAAAAGTTAATTTCGGAGGGATGATTTTTTTTTTTACTTTAACTTTTAACTGACATTCAGTCACTCACCACACAGATATGTCTTGAAACTCCACTGCGACTCTCATGGTACTTCCGCTTTCCCCTGACGTACAACCAACTGGTCTGTTGCTCCTAAAACTGACTTGTTCAACCCTGTCATTTTACAGGAATTCATCTTGAGATTATTTTTGTATCTTCTATTATTACTTTTATCATTCTTCATTTGGATTTGATCCAAACCAGTCTGTGGTTGTGTGCAATTCTTTTCAAAAGCATGAACACACAGACACACATACAACCACAAAACATGACCCCGAGAATCAATACTTGGGGCAGAAGTCGGGCAGTTCTCAGTGATGGTACCTGTGTGGTACGCTATCACAGGTGCTCTCACGGAGCCACAGACACCACTAAGCGAGGGCAGCGAGTGGTTTCCATAGGAACCAGTATCTGGCAGCCCGTGGAAGGGCAACACACACACAGCACACTGGAGCGAGAGGCCTGGAGAGGCAAAAGAGAGAGGCACTAGAGACACGTTTTAGGGGGGATGTGAGAGCTCTCCACCAGGTGAGTCAGAGAAAGAGAGGAAAGTCAACAGAATACAGCTTCAGTAGTGATTCACAACGGCTTAATTATGCAAGAAACAGGCATCAGTCAGTCATCAGAAGTCTGGGGAGAGGAATGTGAGTGGGGTGTAACTGGGCAGAGAGGTCCACTGTAATCCCAAAAAGTATTTCTTTAGTAGATTTATCTCTTAGAAGCAAATGTCAGGGCTGGAAGTAAACCTTTGTTGCACAACACAAAGAGACGTCTAATCCGTCCTCAGACTGGGAGACTGTCTACCTGCCTCTGGCTCAGACCTACCATCTTAACTGGACCTGTGTCTGTGTATGCACACACACACACACACACACACACACACACACACACACACACACACACACACACACACACATTAATCTCAGATAGCATCCTGTCCAGCTCTTGAAATTACAGGTAATAAATGGAATAATAAGATTATTCCAATTTAGTCTGAACCAGCGATATGAAACATACCCAAATACAGGTGAGGACGCCCAGGCTGCGGGACAGGTTCAGTTTACAACAGGCTTTTAAATGAAGCTCTGGGTCCGTTTCAAATATTCATAGAACAAAAGCTGCAATGCACTTGGTTGTGAATTCACATCACTGGTATTTGCCAGACGAATATTTACCAGATAGGAATGGCATTTCATTCTCTCTCTCCCTCTCTCTCTTTATTTTTCACTTACAGATACATGACTTTTTTTTTGCCTCAGCTGCCCTATTAAAAAGCTCTGATTCCAGTCACTTGACGGATCACATAACAGTCTTGGTAAAACCCATGACTTTCCAATGGAGTATTGAATCACTAGATAAGATATGCATTTACCTTATATTAACAAACACCAGTACTTCATAAATAATAATCAACAGTTAGGCCTATATCCTGTTATAATCAACTCATGGCATGTCCTTGTTTGTAACACTGGCTGTATTATAGAAATGTGCTGATCCTTCTCGTCCTCAAAGCTTGTAAACAATTGACAAGACACTTTGAGAACAGAGGTATGTGACTGATATAGTTGGTGCTATTGCATGGGAAGGGGTATTTGTTTGTGGGCTTAGGTGCCCTAAATAGTGTTAGTCATCACTCTTGTCCTTCCTCATCCCTGTTAAGTAGTAATTGATCAGACGTGCGTCATGGTTCAAGACCCACTTTCCAGTTGTATCCGTCAGTAAAATTAGAAAATAAATGTCCTCATATTTGCACATCTATCAACATTCTGCATTCTGAATAAAACTTCTGTGAGAGTTTAGTGAGTTGCCCTGTGAATTGAAACACACACACGCACGCACGCACGCGCGCACACACACACACACACAAGCTGTGCTAAAAATATTTCATGTCACATTATCAAAACAATGCCTGAGCTGTCCCATCATAAGTCTGTAGAAAATCGTCAGGTTTGGAAACATACAAAGTTATGAAGTGGGCTTCTATCGTTTATTTTCAGGTAAATCCCGGTAAATATGCCAGATGCACAAGAACATGAGGGCGCCTGTGGTGCAGGGATTATCTTTTCGTTTTATTATTATTTACACTTTTTATGCCACACAGTCACACGGCTGGTTTTGTGTGTTTACAGTCCATCTATCGCCTTGTAGCCTATATCTAGGCAAATTCCATTACACCTCCGTTAGTCACACATTCAACGTAATGATAAAGTTATTTCAGGGCACGTGGAGTTAAAATGACCCGGTAAATACAACTTCAGATGAAAAGATATTTTTTTTCTCTGCAAGTGGTATCTGGAACAGTTGGTAGGCTACACGAATTATGCCAGGTTTCTTTTAAAATCTTGACCATTTAATTAATTCTGACATCTACTTCTAAGTAGTGATATTCAGTCAACGCAACATGGCACTTACCTGTGCGTTTTCCTAGGCACTTGTTATTGTTCTCTTCACTAAACAAAATCCACTTGTAGGCTAGGTAATGCTCGAGAGCTGCTGCAACACTTTACTGCAGATACACCATGGTTATTATAAAGAACACAAATCCTCTTGAAGAATTTATATACAAGCAAATGTATGTTCTGTATCTTCTGTAGTTCTTCTGCGCTGTCGCCTTTCCAGAGTAATCCCTGCTCGGGCGCGCTCTCCTTGGACGAATCCTGCGCTGATATTTGGAAATGCTGTGTCAATCGCGTCTCGACAGAGCGTGGGTAAGGCTGGGAGGGAGGGGGTGTGCTTGTCACTTTGATTATGTTCTCCTTTCAGTGTGTTTGTGGGCCTGCATGAGTAGGTGTGTGCGCCGGTGACGCATGCCTGCTATTGTAGCGGAATAACGGTCAATATTGGGTAGTCCAAGTCCCTCATATCAACAATGAGATGGTCCGCACACCAAGGGAACAAAAATTGGTGTGCGGACCATCTCATTGTTGACAAGTACACTGTACTTTGATCCAGCACCCATTCAAAAACGGAGTAAGGGATGTGCGTGGCCACAGGATTGTAGGCTACAAGTCCCTCATATCCCCATATTATCCCAAAGTTACCAATTTAATAGTGTTTTGGGTTAAGTGCTCTCAACGGACAGCTTGTCAAGTAACTTTCACGAAAGATATTGGTGTATTTGTTAGTGTATTTTTTTATATGAACTTTTCTGTCATTCTGACACCAGTTGCCTAGTTGACGTTATACACCTCATCCTTTGGAAATTGCCTCTCGCGCACGCTCTCGCTACCAGCCAAATTCCCTCCCACATCATGCAGAGACCATGTCAAAGCCAGTTAGCCTTCAAATGCAAGCAACATAACGCTGAATGCACAAGCTTCAGGCCACTCTGTCGGGTAGTATAGACTTAAACTCAGTTAAGTTCTACCTCAAGAGTTTCCTAGAAAATGAATTCATGAAGATTTTCTTTTTGGCTTCAAAGAAAATCGCTCAAAAATATATTACTTATTTCACTGAAGTCAGAGTAAAGTTAAGAATTAGTAAAACAGCATGAATTGACACTGCTCTGTTCTGTATCAGTCTAATCAAACTCATCATGTCAACCTGCATCAGAATATTTCCCCAATATTGATCCAATATTGATGCTCTCTCTCTCTCTCTCTCTCTCTCTCTCTCTCTCTCTCTCTCTGTATGTGTGTGTGTGTGTGTGTGTGTGTGTGTGTGTGTGTGTGTGTGTGTGTGTGTGAGAGAGAGAGAGAGAGAGAGAGAGAGAGAGAGAGAGAGGGAGGGTAGGCCTATGTGTGTGTTTGAAAGAGAATTTGATGTAGCTGAAACAGTTTCTATGGAAACCCTTTGCAAGCATGCTCCTCTCCTCTCTGCTTGTACATTCTGAGCAGCAGAGGGGACTTATTTCCAATGCTTTTTATGCCTGTGAATGGAAAGGTGGGAGTGTATCTTTGGTACACTTTCAGACCACATGGCTGGTGGGTGGGCGGAATGTCCTAGGAGAGACAGGGAAATGCAAGAGAGGTGGGTGCAGGTTGAGGTGAGGACTATGACAGTCCAAAACAAGCTAAGAGAATATAGACTGAAAGGCTTATAACACCTATGGAACATGGTGAGAACTAAATAATATCTACAAAAATAAATTGAATACAGCCGGTTAACCACAAATAGTATTGAGGAACTGAGCTAATGTGAAAGAGAAAAGGGAGGCTTCCATTGGAGAAATGTCAAGTCAAGACAGAGCTTGGTCTAATTTGAGACAATGTCTACCTACCTTGTGATTGAATATCCATACAGGATGAATACTATCTTGTGTTATCTTATCTGGTAATGGAATCACCTAAAGCACATCATTACAAAGAAATAGACTAACTCATGAGTAGGCTACTGTGGTGGTGAGTTTTTGTTTTGTAGGGGGAAACAGGGCAGGGATCTCTGAGGAGGTGTAAGTCTGCGCAACTTTTCCTGTAGAGAACCAGAAAAGAATAGTTTCAGTAAGGTGATTAGCAAGCAGACAAACGCAGGCTACTTGTCTTATTAGCACTGCATGTCTGTCAACGTGACCAGAGGACAATCAGAAGGATAATTCATTGAGTGTTGTTATTCCGTAATTTGTAATATTCCGTAATTTGCAAAATGTAATATATATGTAAAATAATATTGTAGTGTTCAAAATAACAACAACAATAACAACAACAACAACATCTCTGATGAAGGTGCAAATGTTAGGAGCACATGTTTGTGGGAACCATGACGACAAGGAGGATGAGAGGAGTGTGACTCGTCAGAGTTTGTTTTGTATTTATAGCCAATCATCCCCACATGCCAGATTAGTTCCCTTCTGACATAGGCTGGTAGGAGGTACGGTACTGCATATCTCCATAGGCAATGTTGACGTCTCATTTGTTTGCATTTGCTTTTACAATTGTTTAAAATGCACATTGTTTTTGAACCAAATATTAAACGCAACATACAGTACAAGACAGGAACATTACACCTCTCTTAATCAATGTTCCCCAGAAACCACCGTTGGTTTTATTGTTTGAGGGACAGGCTGCATCTACTTTGTTTTGCAACTTTTAGAGCCAGGGATGAGGAGGAAGATTGTCTTTTGGCTAGTGAATTGTGAGGAGATAATTGCTGAATGTTACAAAAATGTTGTGTTTATACATCTTGCCAACCGAATATACCAGATAAGGACGGCCTTCATTCCCACCCCCCCCTTTTTTCCACCTTCAGATACATGGCCGAATGGGATGAATAATTGGCTCAGCAATATAATTAAAACAAATCAATAGTTTATTGGCTTTGACATCAAACCATCACATTTACAAGTACACCTGTTGTAACTGTAAGTTCTTCCACTGTAACTCTCACTGCATCCTTCTGTAGAACCCTATGGGAATTTCACAGAGACTTAGCCATCATTATAGTCACATTAAGATTTTCCATCTAGTCAGGAGAACAAGGCTGTTGACTTGCGACAGCGAGGAGAGCCTGGATGTAGTGGATTATGACACAGCAGGGCAGAGCACCAAACCCAGTGGAGTGGGAGGGGGGCAGTGGTGCAGTGGAGAGGGGTGGTTTTACTGGTGAATCAGGAGCTTAAGAGGATTGCTATGCTGAGTTAGTCAGCGGAAGAGAGACGAGTATACAGAAACAAGCATGGAGGATGATTTAGGGAACACACAACAGGGTATGCACGTGTGTGTGTGTGTGTGTGTGTGTGTGTGTCTGTCTGTCTGTCTGTCTGTCTGTCTGTCTGTCTGTCTGTGTGTGTGTGTGTGTGTGTGTGTGTGTGTGTGTGTGTGTGTGTGTGTGTGTGTGTGTGAAAGGTGTACGATAGAATGATGTTAATTTGATGTAAACATATATTGAAAGCTGTCTACTTTAATGCCATGAAGAACATGCCCTCCTAAACACACTTACACAAAGAACTGAAACCAATTACAGTAACACACTTATAGGCATCATTAGGGATGCAAACACTACCATCTAGTGTTCAATCTTCAGACAGATGCTTCTCCAATGGTGCAAAGATGACCTCCGTATTCATATTGACAACAACTTGATGTTTGGTTTATCTTTCTCTCTCAGACTTTTCTGTTCATTGATCCAGACAGTAAAATAAGTTCCATTTTTTTTTTTACCATGAACAGTTGAGTAATACTTTTGATGATAAGTTAGTAGGATAACACTTTGACATGAAGACAAAAATCAAAAAGTGGGTGTTTTAAAGGGTCACCAAAATTGCTTTTCAACCCTTATAAAATGCAAACATGCCACTTACATGCCTCATATTGACACGCTAATTATATTTTCACTTGCAGATTTCTTGTTAATACCTGCACTCCTATAAGACATCTTAACAGAGCTAAGAACAACATAGTAAAGAAGATTCTGAAGAGATAGTTCAGGGAACAAACTCAGAAAAGTGAACAGCTTTGAACTCTTCTTAGTGCACTAAGAGTGAGAGTTATTGGGGAACTGACCTCTAAACTTTACAGAAGATTTGAGGATCTACGTTGCTTCCCGTCCACCTTTTTTTAATGAGAACAATAAATGTCTTAAATAGAGAGATTTACCGACAGTAAGTGCTTATTCCTGTTACACTCATCTTCCCCAATCACATCCTGTTTGAGCCACGGTGTTACAACATTGACAGTTGCCTTGCACACGTGACTGAAGTGTAAAGTGCGGCGTATTTGAAAATAGACAAACTTTCTTTCTAAAATTCTCCAAATAGAATAGTCCATATATGACCATTTTATTTATTTCAAACAGCATAGATCTAATGTTTTGCACTCATAATTACACTTTTAATGCCTCAATGATTCTAGGTCTATGCCTTAACAGCAGTGCACATAGGTTAGACCAAAGATACTGGTTTGATCAACCATCTCTGGTTAGACTACTCTATCACAGAAGGCCTACCAGGCAAATTAGGCTACCATGGGTGTCTAATTTCTCTCTGGACAAAAAAATATAATAGCTTAAATCTAACCTCTCTACATTACAAACTTTATTTTTCCTATTCACAAAGTCCCACCTGGACATTTTTGAGAAATATACTTAAATGTCGGTTCATTGATGTGAATTGATGGTCGTCCGGGGTCATACCGGTTGTGCCCCAGGGGTAGGCTAGGCTACAAGAGGAGACAATGCAGCAACTGACATAGAAGAACTCTATGGAAAAATGGCATATAGGCTGATACTAGGACATATGGTTTCATTCATCCAGTAGGTTGGCACCTGCCATCACTGCCAAAATACCATGTGTACCATTATGTGAGGTGCTGAATTTGGTATTTTCTTTAGCTGTAAGCCATAATTATCAAAAGTAGCCTATATAATGCAAATAATGGCTAAAAATATTTCACTTAGGGCTACTATCTAATGATATAGCCTAGGAGTTTCACACTTACAGAAATGAATGAACTGCAGCTTTTCTGTAAAACATGTGAACTAGCATAAAAGGCATACCACCCCACCCCCACCCAGAACAGTAGCCTACATGAATGGCTGGTGGCTTTGGAATAAAAAAAAAAATTAAAAATGCACCCTTCATATGACTATATGTTAATTTGGGGATGGTACCAATACGAATTCTCCGGTAAAAAGGAAACATAGTAGCGAAAAGTTGCCTAGTGTGCCTTTAAGTGTTAGAACAGCAACGACGGCTTTACGTCGACCAATTGGGTTGCACGCCGATAGATCCAATGGACTGCGTAGAAGACGGATATTACAATCTACCCGGAACGGATCTTCCCTCACGTCTCTGTAGTGTTCTGTAGCCACGTCATCTAGCCCTCCAACTTTGGAAGAGAAGTGTAAACTCAGTTGCAGAGAAATATGCATGCAGAAGCGATGCGAACGATCTACCTGCAGAAGAACATCCGAAAAAATATTGTTTAGAGTCGTGAAGCGGAGACAGTGACCTCAGTTTGTAAAGGGCCTTGTTTACCAACTTGGAAAAGACAGCTTTTCTGTTTTATCGGTTTGTTTACTAGACAGAGGCCTTGCTTTGTGGGATTCTTCATCAGTTGTAGCCTACATTGCATTGCAGGCGCTAGTGGCGTATCAATATTGTGGTAAAATCGTCGCTGAAACGTCCTAACAGCTAAAATGAACATTTTTCGTCTCGCCGGTGACGTGTCACACGTTGTTGCAATCATCATATTGTTTATCAAAATATGGAGATCAAAGTCGTGTGCGGGTATGTAGCATTTTCTATCCAACCATTTCAACCAGTGTTGACATTGTATGTTGGTAAAATTAATGTACAGACAACGAAGGCTTTTTGTAGGATGATCATAACAATATGAAAAAAGTCTGATTCAGATAGTCTTGAGTGTTTCAGCGAGTAGACCTATGCCCCTCTCTTCTCTTTTCTTCTCTACGTGGCAAGTAACCCTCCCAAGATGTGATGAGACATGTTAAGTGTCAGCTACCCTCTTACCACTTTTGCCACTGCAGGCCAGGGAATGACTTGAATTTCTTCCAGCACCCAGGACTAGTCCTTATAGGGCACCTCACGACTCTGCTCAGTCCTTATATCCCTCTTTGCACTTGTGAAGCCACAAACACACTTATTTCTCTTTTGCAGGAATTTCTGGGAAGTCTCAGATGCTTTTTGCTTTAGTCTTCACCACAAGATACTTGGATCTTTTTACCAGCTTCATTTCCGTGTACAACACTGTTATGAAGGTAAGACCTGCAGTAGCCTGCATTTTGCAATTGCTTTCCATTAAAGGTCTATGGGCCAGTGAAAGGCATTTATTATGCTCCCCATTATGTGTGAACATAGAGTAGACATAATATAATTACCGTACAGTAAATGTAAAATGAAAATAATTACAAAAATGAGATGGTTCGAGTGAAGCAACAAATACTTAAATGATACTGTATACTAACTTGTGAAGGTGGACAATATATCATGTAAAGCTGTGCACAATTCAACTGCCCCCCCCCCCCCCCCCCCAGGTGATCTTCCTCTCTCTAGCCTATGCCACAGTGTACCTGATCTACATGCGCTTCCGAAGCTCCTATGATTCCGAGAGTGACTCCTTCCGTGTGGAATTCCTCCTAGTTCCTGTGGCTGGACTGTCCTTCCTGGAGAACTACGCTTTCACCCCACTAGAGGTTAGAGGAATGTTGTATTTCCACACAACTCTTCTATAACTCCACGTGACACCATGCTATTTGGATCATGCTGCCTCAAACACGTTAGAGAGCTAGAAAGTCATTATGCAGCAGTTTAAGCCTTTTGGGGACTTAATTCACTCTTTTATAATCAATCAGCTGGTCAGTTAAGTGCTGGGTTAAGTGCAGATACCTTCAGGCCAGCTTCGACCTGTTTTCTCTCACATGCATTTGCTATGCCTCTGTGAGACAGTTATGAACTTTTTATGAACTCTTTTTTTTGTGTGCTGTTTCCTAATGCAACATCCATCCCCTCATTTGCATCTACCTAGTTAACTCCGGAAAGGAAACTCTTCTCTATTTTACACCAACTTTATATACGTTGACATAGACAGCTATGAGCGGAATGCTGATGTACACCTCACTGGCTTTAATGTAGCTAGTCCTGTTAGCTTCGCCCTTCCTATTTTCAGTCACTCTGTGTGAACCCAGCCATAGCCCACAGCAGGCCATTTCCAAATGACCAACAACTCAGGAATGAATCAGAGCCACTTATATGCTATGGAGTGGGTTTTCTTTTATGATGCACAACCAGCATCTGCATCTGAGTTGCTCTGTACGTTTACATACTTATGTACTTATTAAAATAAGAGCGTAAATTTATTTAGGATTGAGTCAATTCTCCCTTTATCTCAGCATCTCTGTTAATTGGTCTATGAATAGCCCAGTTTGGTTCTAAGGCCTTACATGCTTTTTTCAAAGCCTGCTTTTAGTTGAACTAGGCAGGGCAATAATTCTATTTTCTCTTAGTGCATTTACTGAATTACTGTCTGTGGTTATACAATTGGACATGTATTTTCTTTTGAATTAAATAAACAAGTATGTTTAAATGGTTATTTACATACCAAATGCCTTTGCTGGACCTCTGTTGAATGATCCAGTTTAACTTTTCTTAACATTTTTCATTCTGGTTACCTCTTTGAAATGAAAATTGATGGAGTCTGCTTCAGACCCACTCTCAGTCTCTGAGCTACGGTCTGATCTGGGTTTATCCAGGCTACATTTTCTCTACATTACATCTTCATTTGCCTAATGCTTGTTTTGCTTTAGCTCATTGGCTCATTGGTGTCATTGTTATATCTCTTAGATCCTGTGGACTTTCTCAATCTACCTGGAATCAGTGGCCATCTTGCCTCAGCTGTTCATGATCACCAAGACGGGTGAGGCCGAGTCCATCACCACCCACTACCTGTTCTTCTTGGGCTTGTACAGAGCCCTCTACCTGGCCAACTGGGTCTGGCGCTACCACACAGAAGGATTCTTTGACCAAATCGCTGTGGTGGCCGGAGTAGTGCAGACCATCTTCTACTGTGACTTCTTCTATCTCTATGTCACCAGGGGTAAGTTGATGGGCAAGTAGGTTTAAAGGAATATTCCACCTTTTTATGAAATTGGGTTATTCACTGTCTTACCTGGAGTTGCATATGTGAGTAAAAGCATTTAGGTCTCGGTGCATGCGTTTTCCTAGTCCGGCAACCCCAATTTTAGTTTTAGCTTAGCATAGCGCTGGAATGTGATGTTGCCAAAGAGTTGCTATCTGGCTACTTTACATTCCAGCTAAAAAAAAATAGCTCAACGGAGGTTGCCAGACCAGGAAAATGCATGCAATGAGACCAAAATGATTTTACCCACAATTGTAACACCAGGTGAGGGGGTGAATAGCCCAGTTTCATAAAAGGGTGGAGTATTCCTTTAGAAAGAGTGAAACGTCTCAGCATATTTGTTGTAATCATGTCCTTAGTGCTAATTCTTCTTTACTTTTCTGTTCAGTTCTTCGAGGTAGTGGAAAGATGTCTCTGCCCATGCCAGTGTGAAGTGTGCATAAACAGAACAGAACCCACCGCAGGTACACCAGCCCCTACCAAGTCACTGACTTGGGATCACCACCTGGAAACACAATACACAGCCAATGCTTTGAAGATTTGACGTTCACACCCAATTAAACCCTCAATTGGTTGCATCAACATAAAGACTTTATTAACATAAATGGCTACGTCCAGCTTTGGATATCTTTTTTTATCCAGTCCTTATTGATATTATACTTTTGTTTGTATTTAAATAAAAAGTTGATCGCTGTGCTAAAGGGGATTGATCAGCAGGCGTAAAGAAACTTGTTTTAAGTGTCTCATGTCTACCATTTTCTATGCTTTCAAGAAGG
The DNA here is from genome assembly GCA_027497455.2 of Sardinella longiceps. Classification (NCBI taxonomy): domain Eukaryota; kingdom Metazoa; phylum Chordata; class Actinopteri; order Clupeiformes; family Clupeidae; genus Sardinella; species Sardinella longiceps. The sequence goes on along the minus strand of JAODXP020000015.1, from coordinate 24,109,442 downwards.
GCTGTTATTGCTAGTGTCATTTTGATATTGTCTTTTTTATCTAAGGGATTTCAGGTGTATTTTAATTATGTTTGAGTCAACATTGAGAGAGACTGCAATGTATGTAGAATGGAACACCAGTTTCTCTTTTTTTCTGATCCATTCACACCCTGCAATCTGCTGATACTAGACTTGATTTAGTTGATGGTTTTGTCAGGAGTGTGGGAGAAATTGTGAATTGATGCGTTTTGTTTTAAGCTGACTTGTGTGACTTAAGTCTTGCCCTTTGGGGTAGGGTTTATGTTTGAGTGATGGCTTGGCAAGGGATGAAAACACACCACTCCACTTCTGTTCAGATGCTTTTTGTTGTATCACTTTAATAGTCTGATTTTGCAGTGGAGATTAAGCAATATGTCAAATGCCTGAAAGTTAAGGCCACTATTTACCTTTTAAGGAGTAAAAAAATAATAATTTTTGAGCTTGAAAAAAAAGACCCAACTGCTACCAGATGGTTATCTTCCCCCAGAACAAGAACTCTGAATGTAGAGGTGTACTTACAAGGGATATCTACATATATTACTTACCTTACTGTATGTGTTTTCCACTCCCTTTATGATCTTTCAATCTTACAATGTATTGTTTTACATTTAAACTGTCACATTCATGTTTTTTTTTTAGAATATCTCCCTAGTATTCATTTATCATGTAAAGTGTGTGTCCTTGGATTAAAAGGACAAAGCCATCCCAAGATGATTTCTGATGGTAATGCCAATACCACGTCAATTTCACAATGCCAAAGAGAAATGCATAGCTTCAGAGCTAGCATCTCGGTTTTTAGCACAGTAAAATCATTTTGGACCAAAAATCCATGACGGTAACAATCCATATGTGATAGAGCCCTTTCTCTCTTTCTGGACTTTGAAATAGCCTTTCTGTCATGTTTTGTCAAGATTTTGTATCTAACTTTTGTAAATTGTCAATAAAGGATGTTTATACATCCTCACTTGCACAGTTAAAATGAGTTAGGGTTTCTGTGTTGTCATACTCCAGTGCCAGAATATCAAGTTATGTTCAAGGCAGTGTTTCCTGGAAGCATCTCAAGCAAAAGTAGTCCGAAAAGTTCTTCTAAGAGAACATGTTAAGGTTCTCCGACCAAACGATCATTGTTTCAGAGCATCATAAAAATCCTTGCAGACTTACAGGTGATTTACTGTATAGTCTAACACCATAAGGGCATGTTAGGAAAACACAGAAAAGCCAAACCTACATTAAGATCAGTCCTAAAGAACATGGATAAGTGCATGATCAACCGCAATCAGGAAACTGGGCCGTGAAAACTAATACATTTACAGTTACAGTATTATGTGTATGTAGATTTTGCATGTAATTGCAATTTATGATTATACCACATTTACACAGAAAACACAATACGTTTTCTAAACTGGTCTGTAATGTGATATGTTTGAAACAGAACTAAAGTTACTGTTGACCACAACCCAATTCACTATTTTAATAACAGTCATTTAGACATGAATCTCAGTTACAAACAAGTGTCTTTACAGCATATGATGAGCAATGTGTGGTATAAAATTATGCAGTGAATCTGAAAAGTGAACTACAACTAAAATGAAACATGAAAGTTTTGATAATGATGCTTTCACCACAGTTTGCCCTCACTGAATAGCAGTGTGTCACAGGCTTAACGTCCGTGAAATAACTCTTGCAGTGAAAAAACTTGGTTGTAAAGTGTCAAGTGGAGGCCTTTGGTCTCACTCAGTGCAGGAATGTTTTGCGGTGTTTGTACAGAACTTTGCTCCCTTCCCTCACTGCTCCGCCTACTACCTTGGCAGCAGACGTGAGTGACAGCGGTTTGGCAGCCAGGGCCGTGGCCTTCTTCATCACCTTCCCCTTCTTCAGCTTCTTCTCCCCACCCTCCTCCCCGCTGTCCTCCATCAGCCCAGCCCCCTCTGCGGCCCCCTTCCCCATGGCAGTCAGCAGCTCAGTCCAGAAGACCCTCTCTGCTTTCTTCCTCGCCTCTTCTTCCTCCCTCCTCTTTCGGTCCTCCTCTGCTCTCCTGTCTCTCTCTGTTGTTGCTCCTCCTCCTTGTGGTGGTGGCACTGTTGACGGCGACTCCTCTGGCTCCGACTCTTGTTTTCCCAGGATTCTCTCTGTGACTTCTTGGATGGCGCGCTCTGCCTCTTGGAACATCACGTTGGTGTAACAGCTCCCGACGTTCTCCTTAATGGTCTTGTCAATCTTGCGGAGTAGCTCTGAAACCTGCACACGGCTGTCACCGGTGGATTTGGAGTTGTCGAAGACATGGTAACCTCCCTTGCAACTGCCAACAAAATCAGAAATCTCTTTGCTCTTGCTCAGAAACTCCTCTATGGGTTTACCTTTCAGCTGGTCCCCCCAGGTGAAGAGAACCATTGTGTGTCTAAAAGCATCAGGTCCAAAGGTGACTGAGATCCAATCCAGAGTTTGCTGTTCCTCCAGAGTGAATCTCCCAGGCTGAAGCACCACCAGAAACATGTGAGGTCCAGGGGAGGAGAGGAGGATGCATCGGCCCACCTCTGTTGTCACCTCTTCGGGGGAGAGGCGCGTATCAAAGAACCCTGGTGTGTCAATCACAACCAGCCGTTTTCCAAACACAACTTCACTCTCTCTTTGGCACTGGCTTGTGATTGACACTGGAGAAATGTCTGCTTGGAATGCCTCTCTACCCAGGATGGTGTTTCCAGAGCTGCTTTTGCCATTGCCCGTCTTCCCCAGGAGCACTAATCTCAGTTCAGGCACATCAGGATGCTCAGGTGCTGAAGATAAATGGGTAGGCTATGAGCAAGATTCGACAGATCACTCAATTCCTTTACATCAATATCAAGCCCATTTTACGTATTGTATCTCTGTAGGCTAATATTGTTACAAACATGTACATAAGTTACATAAGTTGCTTTAACCCTGCACATCCACATCATAACCTGCTACAGTATCTTTTAATCAAACATCGTTTCCCCCACGCATAGACATCACAATGAATCAGCTTTGAGTAGCTCGTATCATGGAAGGAGATCAAAACATATTAAGGAATGTCACACAACACGGCTATTTTGTCACCTACCTTCAGGGTCCGGCGACGCCATGCTCAAATATTTAAGATATGGTGCGCTTCGATGACTCTGCAGTTTTGGTGATGACGCTGCAATGTGGAATAGACTACAGGCTACACAAGGTCACTCTCTCACCGACAGATATTTAGGCTACGTTGTTATCTTGTGGGAATTGTTGATTATCTGGAAGGAAGATGCTCTTTCAGCGGTTAAGTGTATGGGCTACTACACCATCGACGGAGTGCACGAGTCAGGGCGTGCGTCCTCTTGCTGAGTACCGCAGCCTACAGAAGCTGAAATTATCGGAGAAGGGAAAAGACCACTTGCAATGATAAAGTAGTGCATTCTCTTTATTTCTCTAAACAGATGAAATGTCAAACATCACAATAAGATCACTTTTTTTGCAACAATGTCAAATCCTTTTACAAATGAGGGACTGTGTGGACTCATTTTACAAAAAGATAAAGAACTGTCATCACTTACTGTGATTATTAATGTGATGCACCAGCCTATCTAAAATTCTTAATTAGCTTGACATTTCTAACTAAATTATTAAAAACTATTAAACTCTTATTATACAGGTTTACTACACTTGACTACACATTTCTTCACCCACGCTGTAAAAGTTGGCAGGGTCAAATGACAAGTAAGTTCTTATTCAAAAGTGTTCAGTTGTGCCAGAAAACTACCCAGTAACTTCAAAGATCCAGCACCTACAAGCCTATACTGCTCAGAGACCATATTTCATACAGCCTAATGTATAGGCCTATCTTCTTAAATTAATCACGACAGGACACAGCGCCTAGCTGCCTGGTCTTTACACATTGACACTGGTATGCATCTCATGCTGTGCGTATGGCCACTACGCCTATCTCCACTTCTTCCCATTCCCCTGAGATGGGGAACCATTCAAACCACAGCAGACAGGCTTAACACATTTTTCCCACTCTCTTTTCTTTGCAGTTATCAGTGTGCTTGGCTTTTGGCATTCATGCCCATATACACATACAATGCCTTCGGAAATTGACCAAACTGAGATGCATAGCAGATCAGTGTGGGTGAGAACCAGGCTAAACACAGCCACCTTTCTGGCAACTTTACTTAAATAGTATTATTATTTCATTCTTATAGAAAATATGTGTCAGGATTCCTGGTCAGTAGAGGTCACCCATGCCACCAGACTCCTTACAGGCAAGCTGCTCCCTCTACTGGCTGGTTGTGACATAACAGACTCTCCATCAAGACCAGGCTCCAGGTTTGATGTCTCCCCACAAGGCGCAGGGGTCAGGAGCGAGTGTGGGGAGAAACCCATTGATGTTTCCTCAAAAGCCCAGAGCTTTTGATCTTTATGATGTCCACAAATAGTATCAGATATACCCAAAGGACTTCCCTGATTAAATAATGATTGGTTGTGTTTGAAACTGATGTCAGTGGTTGCCACACTGCAGCTGTTAGTGAGGCTTGCAGTGCAGTTTCCAGGATCAGCCTCCAACACACAAAAATGATCTACTGGAGCGTCCAGCTCGCCAAAGTTAAACAGCGTCTCCCCACACATGTCCAACTTGTCCAACATGTCCAGCATTTCTCCCATCACTACAGCCTCCTTCTCCCCCACACCCTCTTCATGCAAGCTGCATGGGTGAAGAAAGTCTGGTTCCTCGAGACAAGAGAACGGGTCAATCTCCTCTGGGGTTTCAGGCCCAAGCTGAGCACCAATGGTCCCACAGAAGATGTCTGGCAGAGGTGGGCTGAGGTACTGAGAGCTGTAGGACTGGATCTCAGCAACTGGGCCTTCCAGCTCAGACACCTCAGGGGAGAGAAGGTTGTTCTCAAATTCTGGCAGGTGGTCTCCTGACACGGTCATATTCAGTGAATCAGGAATGTCTATGCCCTCTGAAAGTCACATAATAGGACACCATGTATGATATTTGTTTTTTTTTTTGTTTTTGTTTTTTGTACAAAGTTTCAATAAATGGAAATAAATGTCATAATTCTGTCACAAATCAAATCAAATCAAACTAGGCAAACATTTCAATACCTCTTCGAGATATTAGGATTAAAAAAAAAAAAGTCACACAGATGCCATTACCTGTGTCTTCTTGTGGGTTGAGCATATGAGGAGGCAGGACTATGGGAATCTCCCCACTCTGCCCCTCTCCACTGGCATCAGGAGAAGATGGAGGAGGCTGGCCGCCCATGACCAACCCCAGAGGCACTGCCCCTAGGCTGTTCCCCCGTTTCGAGCGAACACACTGCATAACATCCATAATCCATCTTGCCTCACGCCACACTGCATCCAGGCTCTATAGTGGAAAGAGTGAGGTGACATTTTAATGACATTTTTAAGTACTGCTTTCCCCAATAAGGTGATATAGTTACACAGTCTGATGAAGTTATTACCAGCATTTACATTCAAAGGAGTAACAATGAAGACAAATGATGCTGTAGTTAAACAGAGTTTTGTGTTGAAATGTGAACATGTTGCAGCATACCATCAGTCAAAATCTATGAGGAATTTACTACAGTAAATACTAAATATAAAAGCTGCTGACCACCAGGTATCTGACCTTTGAGAGCTGTGTGATGTGACTGTGCCGTTCCCTGGCCTCTGTGACCTCCTTGGTATCCAGGGCCTCCCGCACAGCCTGCTGTGAGAGGTAGGCGTCCAGCTCCAGCCTCACCCAGGCCTGGCAGTACTGAGACAAAAAGCCTCGTGCATACGCCCAGAAGTGCACTGGCAAACATGACACACAATGTCAACAATGCCTCGGGTGCAATGAATGCTTGAAGCCATGTAAAACTTTTCAGTTATCATGTAAATAGGAAGGGAAGAAATGAAATCCCTTGTTTAAACGATAAAAATGATCGTTTTTACAGTGTGTGAGTGAATAGGGGTGGTGATTGAGAGAGAGAGAGAGAGAGAGAGAGATAGAGAGAAGCAGAGACAGTAGCAGATACAGCTCAGTGTAACTGTTATTAGGATCTTTGGAGCACTAGACAGAGCACTAAGACTTATTTTTGTGAGGTTGTAAGGCTGCCTCTCTGACATTGCCTGAATTGTTTACTGGTGGTTTCAAGGTGGAATTTAGAATTCAACAAGCACACCCCAGAATCTTCTGCTGAGGAAATGCAGTCTAGTTTACAGTATTTGATTGTAACTGTCTTCCAATAGACCATAAGCCTGTGTATATGGCATCTGTCGTCACTATGATGAGCTTGGCTCAAGCTTACCCAGCTCAAAGTTCTGCAGTGGCATAGTAATCCCAGGTTCCTGAGCTCCCTCTAGAGGCCAGTAGCTGGCACTGAACTCCTCACTGGGAGGCAGCAGGAGCAGCATGGAAAGTTGGTCCCCAAACTGAAGCAGCTCCTGTGTGTACACTCGGTACTGATACGCCTGAATGCATAAGAACAATCAGCTATGATTTATTCACAATATCATTTTGTAGCTGGTGGATTTCCCAGGTTCTTTCAACAATGCTTTTAAATTAAACATTCACTCTATTAATTGTGGAACTATGCACACATACGTAGCACAAAAAGTCACACCACAAATAAACACTACGAAGCTGGCTACTACAGGCAAAACAGTAATGACTGGTGTAGAAAGTGCCTCCATTAACATTAAGACACTGCCAAAAGTGTTCAGAAGAGCAGTTTTATAAAGCTATGTCACGCATCTGCAGAGAGCCTTCAGGAGGTCTGTTGTGGGTGTATACACATGAGCGCTTGGCAGGAGTTTACCCTGTAGAGAGGAATATTGAGGCGAGTCAGCAGAGTGGTGACAGCCGATCTCAGCGAGTGCACAAACTCTTCCAGCCCCGAGCTGTCAATCACAGAGTCATCCACCCCTTCTGCATCGACGCCTAAGGGTAAGGCATGCTTCAGTAGCCACTCCCACTCCTCCCTAAAAATAAACAGAACTGCAATATAAACAAATGCAGTATAAACAGAGGATTTCTCTGCAATATAAACAAATGCAGTATAAACAGAGGATCCCTTTACAGAGAGAAAGGTTAAATCATATCAAACATTTACTGACCACCTTGCATTAATCCTTTATGACCAAAGAGTATTTACACACACACACACACACAAAATTATGCTCCAATTAATGTCCGACACTCAAAATGAAAGAGATTTAGTCTAACTTAATTTTCTTAATTCTATTATCTTTCCCAGGAAAGATGCCTTCATTCACAGCACTGGTGCATACACTGGTCCCTCATAGACTTCTAAATCGGCTTCTTGACTAGCAGATGTCATGTCAGTAAAGTCTCTTTAAGGGTTTGGGGTTTAAAGTTGTTGAGCTACAGAGTAGAGTAAGTAGCTGCGGCCGGGAAATTACCTGGAGACGTGGTGGTTGGTCCGCACCCGGGCGTGGCACAGAAGATTGGGCAACCGCTGGGGCACCAGCACCCGGAGCTGCTCCACAGAACTGCACAGCTTCAGGATGCCCACGTAGAGGCCAGGCTGGGCCTGCTGCATACTACGTCTGTGGTAGGCCAGCTTTTCCTGGAGGGAGGGAACACTTCCATGCTCACTTTCATCCACTTGTTGAAAGGCTCCTTTCTTGTTTGTGCATTTTCTTTTGTGTTTGTTAGTTTGTTCATTTGATTAGTCACTCAGTCACTTTATCCCTTTATCACCATGGAAAGAAGGCATTTTTTTTTTACTTTGGATTCTTTAGATTGATACCGTTCTGTTTCTATGTGTGGAGAGTTGCTATTAAACACATGGTTGGCCTGGAAAGACTCCAACCTTGACCTTAAACCTAAATACTGTACAAGGCATGTCGTGCTCAGCCTACGTTTCAGACAATGGCTGCCTACGAAAACAGACACAAACAAATGTTATGCAATTTTGCTGTGTGTCCTGTCATGGTTTGCATAGGCCTACAGCCATATACTCTAACTCTGTATTCTAACTCACCCTTCAAAGGTACAGTACTGTTTGTATTTTAAGTGTTACAGGAAGCATTCAGTTAAAGGTATTATCCAAAGTGAATCAACACGTAGTCCTGCTGTTTTATAGTGGCAAGCGCTATTAATAGACACCTCAATGACTGAATTTCGTACAACGCAGACTGTGATAGCGAAATGGCAGCTAACAGTAACAGAACGGGGCATGTCAAAATGTGGGGCATTCTGTTAGTTGTAGCTGCTGTTTCGTAAACTCTGTCTATGTTGCACAAAATTCGATCATTGAGGTGGCTATCAAAAGCATTTAGTACTATAAAACAGCAGGGCTACATGTTGATTCACTCCCGATAATACCTTTAAATGCGTAGGAATGACACCATTCCATGCTCACCTTGAGCTGCTCTGTGAGGGTATCCATGGCAGTTGGCTCAGGCAGTAGGGGCGTGTGACTGCGGTTCTTCTCCAGCCGTGTAAGGGGCACCCACCGGAGGGGAGGGTCTGGAGGGTGGCTGGGTGGTGAGCATTCCCTCATGGTGACCAGCAGCACATTGCCCTGCCGGTCCTTCAGAGGCTCAAAGTAGATCTGGCCCAGGTCATCTGTGCCCAAAGAAGACTGTGGAGAGAAGCGGGGTGAATGTGACTGTAGTGAGATTGAATGTGAGGAGTCAAATAAAAGGTCAAAAAAATAAGAAGAGAAGGAATCATCTTCGACCAACTGTTTCCTTTTGTTTTTCAGCACAAACAAACACTGGTGATTCAGATTGAACTAACTGAATTCCTCTATTCCTCTCATGAAGGCTCACGGCCATTAGCAAGTGGCTTAGTGCCATCACGGTCTCTCACCTGCAGTTGTGCAACAGCTCTCAGGATGTTCAGTCTGTTCTGGAGGAGGGATGAAGAAGAGGAGAGGGAGGAGCTGAGGGCTTGCTGAAGCCAAGGCACCTGTTGCCACGCACAGGACAACTGTGTGTGTGTGTGTGTGTGTGTGTGTGTGTGAGAGAGAGAGAGAGAGTGTGTGTGTATGCGTGTGTGTGCGTGCGTGCGTGTGTGTGTGTGTGTGTGTGTGTGTGTGTGTGTGAGAGAGAGAGAGAGAGAGAGAGAGAGAGAGAGGAAATGCATATGAATTTGCTAAATTTGCTCAAATATACTGTATACACATACAGTCCAATAAGATGGAAACCTAAAGTGAGCACCTTGGCAAACCAGAGGAAGTCCTGGATGATGGAGGTGGAGCAGCACTGGATCTCCACTAATGGAAACTGATCATCTGCTGTGACCAGGAAGTTGTCCTTGTGGTAAAACACTGTTGCCAGATATACTCCCCTGAGAGGGTACATCAACAGCACAACAACAAATCAATTTCATGTTAGAATTTAAACAAGTCCCAATAAGTAGCTCAGTAAAAGTAAACGTTTTCTTAACATGCACAGTACCTATAAAGAAAACTATCTTAGTAAAATTAATAATATGAATAAAACATTGTCCTATAAACAAATAATCAGTCACTGGAAAACTGGGATTTGAAGTGTCTACACGACTCAATTGCACAGCAGGAACAGCATCATAAATAGTTTTGGCACGGTGGCCCCCTCACCTTTGCAGCAGACGAACAAATTTGGTGGCCGACTGGAAAAGCTGTTTTAGACCACGGGATACAGACAGACGCTTGGACGGAGCCAGCGGGCGGCCCTTCTCTATGACATAATAAAGCACAGAAAGGATCAACCAAAAGTAAAGATGAGCTGGCAAAGACATTATTTTTATACCTGGAGCTAGCACCTTCATTCATAAAGATACTGTAACTATAGTATCCTAACGCCTTGTGTGTGTGTGTGTGTGTGTGTGTGTGTGTGTGTGTGTGTGTGTGTGTGTGTGTACAACAGCACAGCATATTCTATGTTTTTTTTTTTCTTTTGATACTGTTGGAACCTTGACCTAATTCCCTTCCATTAGCACAAAGCTGGGGGGGAAAGCCTGTAAAAATGAGTGTCTATAACTTTAATGTATTCACTTTCTTTGATCAAAAGGCAAATAATGTTTAAAATGCAGAGGATGCTGTGTTTATTCATCAGTGCCACCATGAACCTCAATTTCAAAAACAGCTTTAATTATTCATTGATAAACTCATTTGATTTTAATACTTAATAGCTACAGTACCTTTATTTGATCATATTTTTTTGCAAGCACCATTGCAAAACAAAACAAAGAAAATAGTTTTGTTTAAATATACTGTAAGGTCTATGTAGCATGATGCACCTCAACTGATATTTGTAATACTTTATGTCAATTCTTATTTATGTCAATTCTTTGTCTTTAACAGATCAAATCTGAAACAAGCAAAGCTGAAGTGATCTGGACAACAGTAGAAGTAAGCAGTGTCATACCAGTGCAGTATCCTCTGTAGTGTGGTTCTCTGATTTGTTCTAGAATCCTCCTAACTGCATCCTCCTGTGTCCTGTTCCGTACCCGGACCCCGCTACACTCCAACCAGCCTGTAGGGGGAGACACACTCAACATAATTAGGAACGGAATTCTGATTTGAAATGTGGTTTACTAACTCCAAGGCAAGTCTAACCTTCTTAAATCCAACTCTATCCAAAACCCTCTCTGCCCAGCAATACATAAAAAAACTGATACAGCAATGTTAAGCAGCTGTAACTCACTGGATGGAGCAGTGCAAGCTGGACTGGTGTTCTGGGCTGGACCCCATCCCCTCACATTGTATGCATTCACCCTCACATAATATGGCACACCCTGAAACACAAGGGGAAAAGACAGTGCCTTCATTAAGCTCTCATGAAAATACATTTCTTGAAAAGGTTAAGTGTAGGTCAATGTAGGACAACATTATTTGTTGGTTTTGACACTGTAACCAGATATAGCCTATAAGCCAGATATACAAATATAGATAATGTTGTTGAGAGAGGAACTGTCACAGTGGCCTTACAGTATTGAGGCCTGTGATGTTGAAAACAGGGCTCTTAATGTTGGTAATAAAGCCAGTTCCACACATAGGCTCAAAGCTCTCTGAGGTACTCCACTCCACTGGGGAAAGATGACACAAGACAGACTTCAGTCTAATGCAATACTCAATTAGGTCAGACAAAGTAATCATTAAACTATAAAGCACTACAAGCAGGGCTACATAAAGACATGTATATTCATAGGAAATATACTGTATATTGTATGTATTTGTGCATTACAGCATGTGTAGTTCAAATGATAGGATACATATCACTAGACAACATATAGATATAATAGACTAAGGTAAGAATGAAGACCCCCCCCCCCAAAAAAAAAAAAAAAAATGCTACTTGTACTGTACATCTCAAGGGGTTATCTATTAATAAAGAAAAATACTGTAACTTGGAATGGGCTGAATGTACTGGAATGTCCTGCAGTGGAATGATCAGTCACCTCTGTAGCGAGTGATGAGTCCAGTGGCTGTACAAGCTGGCTCTCTGACAAACACTGACAGGGACGAGGCACTGGTCACCTGCAAGACTGCACTGCTGGGAGGGCCAGGAAGAACTGAGAGGGGAAATACAAACAAGCGCACGCACGCACACACACACGCACGCACGCACGCACGCACACACGCACTTCATGTCAACAGGACACTTTATTGCACTTTGTCAACAAATCAGCAAAGACTAACAACAACACTGAGTAGAATCTTTGAACAGAAATAGCTTCCTTTCTATTTACTTTTCAAAGCAGGCATCAATAAACCAAATAAACTGTCCCCAACTGGTCCTGTGCTACTGCCCTGTGACTGTAGATGGAGGGCCCCTTATCACAAAAGCAGACCCGAGTGCAAGAATCAACACAAAGAAGTCCTATGCAGGATGACAAAGAGATGTTGATGTTTCACATCTGATAAATGACATGTTCCGGAGTAAAATATCAGTATCAGGCCTTGCAACGAAGAACCATATAAGTCCATTTCTCAAAATTTTGGATAAAAATATTTTAACACATATAAAATGGTAGTAAACCAGTCTGAAACCAAAATTGTTTAATTAGATATTATTGAGGCACTTTTCAATAATATCTGGTTTCAGTCTGGTTTTCATTTCAGACTGGTTTACTACCATTTTATATGTCTTAAAATATTTTTATCCAAAATTTTGAGAAATGGACTTATATGGTTCTTCGTTGCAAGGGTTGTTGTGAGTTTGCCACAACACTGACTATGCAATTTCCCCAGGAGCGTCACGCTCACAGTTTGTTTTGGTTAGCAGCAGGCACGCTATGTCCAATGACTTAGCTGGAGCTTACTATTTAAATTACAACGTGCTTTGTATATTCTCAGTCTATTCAGCTGTCAATACATTTTCATAGTGGATTCCTCTACAGACTACACAATTCCACATGGAAGATTATAGGCAGGTAGCCTGGCAAGCCATCCTATATCATTAAAATGTATAGCCTGGCATCGATAAACAGACTGAACGTAATCATGGGCAGAACAAGGCAGTTACCTTTCAAACTCATTTTGCACGCAATAAGATAAGACCAATCAAAGGAACGAACAAGAGGCCTAAATACATACTGTAGAGTGATGCTGAGCAAATCTATTTGACACTGCTAGAGTACGTCTAGATTATGTCTAGATACGTCTAGAACAAAATTAAAAACATCTTTTTTTCCCGAACAACTGACCCAATGTTCCAAACAACATTGAAAAATTCTATTAATGACTGCTCAACTTCAGCCAAGACTCATTCTGACTTGTCTCGGTCCTCACATGAGTTTTATTGTGAGTATAGGCATTCCTTAGATGGATGAATTGGGATGGAAATGACTGCACACCTGTCCTGCACCTGTTTTATCAATTTCATAAGCAAGAAGACTGTATATTTTGACCCTTCCAAACCTGTGAGATGGAAGCTCTCCCTCATCTTGCAGTACAGCTGTTGCCGGAGGCTCCAGAGATGCAGCTGCCGCCGGGCGCTGGCCTGCAGCTGAACTCCTGCCTTGGCCCGGCTCAGCACAAGCCTTCTGTGATCCTCCACCCTCTGACCCGCCAGCGTCACCAACGCATCCAGTTTCAGAGCCCATTCCGATGGGCGGCACACTGAAAAGGGAAAAGGAGACAGAGAGAGAAAGAGGGAGAAAGCAAGAGAGAGAGAGAGAAACGGAGAGAGAGAGTATAAGCCACATATGTATACAGTGAATACACATTGATTTAAGATACATTTACCTTACACAGACTTAATTTTGCATTTGCATATTACACAGATATTAATTAGCTGACATTTCACTAACACTGCTGAGTTGCCTAATTCATGTGTCAATATTAAAGCCCTCAGGACAAATAAATGGCAAGCCTTACACAAGCTGCCTGATCAATAATTATTATCTGTGACAATTGTCATTCCTGTTACTCTGAAATATAACCATCAATAATTCAGACACTCACCGTATGGATTATGTCGAGCTCCTGCTTTGATGAGAATCTGTAGTAGAGGAGAATTGTGGGTGAGCATTGCGATGTCTAAAGGCACCAGGCCCTGTTCGCTCATGCTGTTCACCCCCTTCTCCCGCTCCCTCTCCCACTTGCCCCTCTGCTCGGCTTTCTCGCCTCCCCCAAACCCTCTGTCCCTGGACAACAGACTCTGAACAGCCAGGGTGTCCTCGCTCTCCACCGCCTCCCATAGAGTAGTGTACTGAGGAAAGAGATGCACACAGTGTGGATCGATGAAACACTTGGAGCGAGACACGGCAACAGCAAAACGTTTAATTTTTCTAAATGACAGTTTTGAAAGCATTGTCATTAAATTCTCTGAGGTGGAAATTGCAGCTTCATAGCTAGGAGATAATAATTTGGGGAAAACGCTGTCACCTTACAACCACTTCACCCTGAAAATGACTTCTTTTTTTTTGTAATATATATGAAAGCACTTACAAAACAGACCCAACAGGAAAGTTGCATCTCCTTGTTGGGTCTGACAGTAGACGAGGCCCTGCACTGGTGCTTGGTAGCATCTGTCTCCCCATCTGTGACTGATTCCCTACTCCTCAGCCTGACAGAGAGATTCCTGTAGATGCGTTTCGGGGAGACGGGTCCCAGAGACTTCCTTCTTTGGGGTAACTCTTTTGTTGTCAGGGACATGACAACCAATGACAGCCTCTTGCTGGTGATTTGTTGTGGGTATTGCAACTGAGTGAAACGAGGTAAGGTGAAAAGGAGAAGGTGTGAGACAAAGATGAAGTCTGAGTTACTGATATACAGTAGGACAGGACAGACTAAAAGCTGCCAAAAGCCCGTAACAGGATGAGCGATAAGGTCTTATGAGACAGGAACAGAGGGACATAACGAGATTACATAATGAGAAAAAAAAATACAAACATTACTTTAATATCACACTACAGTATCTCCACTGCAAATCTTACAGGAAGTTTTGACCAAAAAAAAGTCCTTTGAACCAATATGCAAAAAAAAAAAAAGTGAAGCAAAGTGAAATTCTTTTCAAAGAGAAAGAGGTTCCCACGTGAAAACAGGTGCAAAGTCATCTTATGCTGTTCCTCTTTCTTTTCAGTGAACTCCCCCCCAGACTCCCTGGTCAGAATGCATTACTGTCTTCCTCCATGCCTGTCATCACTGCCATTCCACTTTGCATAATTGAGAAGTCTCTAAGGAGAACACTGATGTAGTGCCTTTGTCTCCCTCATAGAGGAATACACACTGTCTATGCATGTTCACTTGGCAGACCCTGATGTTCTACAAGGCCTCTCTGTCTCTGTCCACTGACACATCTTGTATCACTTTCACCCAAACACCTACCAGAGCTTGGAAAAACTGCTCTTCTCATCAGCGTCATATTCTCCAGGGGACAGTTCCCTGTTCTGTATTTGTTTGTTGGCACATCAACCAACACTTTTGCATTTTGCCGTTGAAAGTGCGAAACAAGTTATTTATGTCAACAAGTCAGTATATGAGTTTTGCTTGATTTGCTCTTATCTGTTTAAAAACGAATTCCCTGTTGGACATGATCGCTGTAGTCTTATATCAGATCGTTAAAACACTTAATCTTTGAGATCGAAGTCATGCAAAACACATGAGGAGTTTTGAAAATGGTAAATGGACACAACTTACCTTTAAATTTTCTACTTGTGGGTAAAAATCCTTTAATCCTTATTAGTAAAATGTCCTACCCTAAATTCAATATTCCCAAATATTAAATTGCAAATAAAATTGTCATCTCCAGTTAAGTTCAATTCAGCTCATCGCCAAGACAACGTCGGCTCTGGACTAGTGTTAATACGCCAAACTTTACCTGCCAAATGCTACGACACGGAGCAAACACCGCCCAACTCCAGTTTTACGTAGGCAAGTGAGAGCTGCTTACTCAAAAGTGAACTCTGAGACAAGTTCAGTTGTTTCTGCGCGTGGCTGTTATAATGCCATTTGGTTTGGTTGTTGACTCTATACAAGTTTAAAAATTGTGTAGGCCTAATATAAGCTAAACGAAGAAGTGTAGTGAAACGACATCTCTGTGCGCACACTTGCGCACCAAGGATGCGGTTGTGCGCGGGCCATAAATGGCCACAGAGTCGCACAATGTAGTCTAGAAAGGAAGTGGTTTCAGTGCAGGGGAGCTCCACGGGAAGGTTTGCTGACCCTGTTTACAGACAATTTTACACGAATAAAAGTAGACTAATGATTACAACAAAAAAATAACATCATTTGGTCAACTATATGTGACAGGGAGAGGGAGAGAGTGGTAGATAAGAATGAGAGATTAGTTCTGCGTACTGGGCTGAAAAAAGAATCGCCCCCACACTCTTTGATTAAATCTCTTTCGGTTAGTGGCCTAGACCCATATGTATCTGTTGTTACAGTGACATATAAATGTTGGCCTTCATATATAACATGACTACATTAATGAATTTTCCACAAAATGCCAAATTCAACAAGATCACGCTCACTTTTGCGCATAAAATAAGCGGAAATTATGAAGCAATAATGAGATGGGTGATGACGTCACCAGATCTCACCATCTGGCTGACTTTCTTCCATAAGCACTGCATTATGCACTAAAGAGTGCACACTTTCTGTTTCCTCTGATGGGTATGTAGTATGCACTTTTTGCTGTAAAATAGCCTATTGCAGTAATTTGGCTACACTGGATAGAGTTTGTCGAAATCAGTGGCTGTTCATTTTTAAACACATACAGTAGACCTATTCCATTCTATTTATTTATTTAATTAATTAATTAATTATTGATTGATTGATTGATTGAAATCAACAGTATGGCATATTACATAATGTGTAATTTTACTGTGCAGGGCTCAAATAAAACCATCAATAAAAGACCATCTGGCATGAACATCCACGCTAGCAAATTTGTTGAGGACCACCAGCAGGAAGATGACCAAAATTATGACAGTGATTCTTCTGTTTATGAGGATTGTTTGGAAGAGTTCTTCCTCTCATGTGAAACGGCAGTGTCAGAAGATGAGGATATCCCAGAATCAGAGCACCCAGAGTTACAATTGCCGCCTATATTGACCAGGGAACAGCAAAGTGATAAAATCACAAACAATGAGGTGGAGGATGAGGAGGATGAGGAGGACAAGGATTCAGACCTGAATTTCTCCCCCTCAGCATGGCTTACTGCAGAGGAGGAAGGCGAGCAAGAAATAGGCCTAATGGTATGCCATGCGTTCACCATGTTATAAGGATCCCAGGCTTTGTCTTATTTACCAGATAAACAGTAGCCTGAAATGCAAATCTATTTTCAAGAGAGCTACATGATGAGAAAAAAATAACATTGTCACTGTAATAACTGTCATTGCATTGCAAATCAACATTAATAAGTAAATGCAAAGCAGTAAAGCCAATGACATTTTATGTTTCCATTTTGCTAGGATAGTAAAGAACAAGACATCAGTTATGACTGCACAAGTCTTTCATTCTTCAATGGTGATGAAAAAGAAGAGGCAAAAGCAAATTCATCCTTGGATCTAGTTATCAAGTGGAAGGACGAAGACATCCAGTTTAGAGAAGCCATTGCTGTACGTGGCCTTGTGCCAGACAACCCCAAGACCAGACCAGACCAGATCACAAAGACTGACACGGAGGCTGAACACACTCAGTGGTCTTGTCCACCTGAGGATGAGTTAGATGAACATCCACAGTACGATTTTGCATGTACTGCTGGTGTTACTGCCTCGGAAAACAACAAAGGGCTGGCCGCCTCGACTTCAAATTCCACTTTGAATCCTAGGAATGAGGACGGACACTCTAAGGAAAACCTTGGACCTTTGCAGTTTAACCAGCAGAATGATTCCAGGAACCTACATGTGAGTGGAAATGTGGTATTAAACACACAGAGCAGGGAGAATCACCAAGATACGGAACTTTTCAGTGGACACTCTGAGTCATCCACGAGTGATACAACTGATAAACAGAATGCAAAGCATCTGACAGTGCTCTCTCCTGAACATACATTTATTTTGCAAAGCAATGTAAGACCTTATCAACTCCCGGCAGTATTTCAGACAAAGAGTGAAGAGTGTGATACCATGAATTTTTCAAACAGTTTTTCCTCTGAAATGAGGTCAGCTGATCTTGAGCTTCTCCATGGAGAGAGAGATCTAGAATTCCAGCTGAGAGAAAGCAACTATAAATCAAAGTGCTTTAGTGAGGATGACACCTTATCCCTCACGGAAGAAAGGAAGCATCACATACCAGGGGATAATTATGCATTAGTGTCTTCTGCTGAGGGGAGTGATGGGGAGAATACCAACAAAGGCATTCATGTCTCATCTGCAGCTTCAGATGCTTTAACTATAGACAGTATCTGGAGAGCACCTGAGCTTGCGAAGCACAATCTTTTGAAACCCTCCGGCTCTTCTGTGCTTTGTGGAATGCCTAATGACCTCCAGCCTCCTAATAGGGCTGCCATAAGTTGTGATTTGGGAGATGATCATGTTTCTTCAGGTAAGCTGCACCTGAGGCCAGAACAGACCAGCACATGTCTGGGAAAAAACATAACCATACTTACCACACCAAAGCAGACGGAATGTTTCATCCTGCAACAATCAAATGACATGTCAAAATTCACTGTGAATGAAATATCACAACCCTCTCCCTTGACCAATGACCCAGGATCCTCCCCAAAGCAAGGCTCATCCAAAGGCCCAATTAATATCTCGTCCTCTGCAGCACCATCGCTCAGATTTAGCAAGTGCTTGCTTCCAGAGACAACAGAGTGCTCTTCATCTGGGGTTAATGCCGATAAAAGCTGGCACAATCCATCTAGGCAAAGCCCTACAGCAAGAGACGAAAAGATCATAGATGATGATAATGGAAGGAATAACCAAAGAAAAGATCTATTTTCTGAGATTGATATTACACACCACAACACGGATGAAAATCACTATCCTAAAAAAAAACGTATTGCTCTGTTTGACGATGAGAAGGTAAACAGTGATACGGTTTTAAATTCTGATGAGGATGAAGTGAGCAATAATCACTCTTTGCCGCCATGTCGACGTCCGGTTTCTAGGCGAGTAAGCACTTTGTGGTTCCCCACTCCAAGTCCCACAGTGTCAACAAAGGTTTGTGAAGACGACAGTAATACCCAAAGCCCTTCAGGGTTCAACCCAACGATTCTCTACTTTGGTGAGGAGCTGCGTGATGACATACCCAAACTTATGCCTCCACCTAAAACAGTTGGAAGGTCACTCAAAAGAGATACCAGGCGAAGGCCATATACTGAGATTGGAGCTGCGACCGGAGAATCTGAAAACAAATATTCCACACAACAGCACTGTATGGTTATCAATGGCTATGAGGCTGATGATGAAGGTGAAAATTCCTTGAAGATCAAAAGGGAGAAAATGGACAGCATTCAGTCTAAATCTAACAATTCCCCAACCAAAGAGCTGTCCAATGGATCATTTTTACAAAGCCCTGTCTCAAAAGTTTGCCAGGAGAGTATGACTAGTCATACATCGGGGGTATCAAGACCAAGCACTTCTAGAGAGTCTTCCTAAAAACCACAAACTACACTGCATGGACTAAGAATTTCACGGGTGTTTCTACAGGACAGCAATAGTCTTCTGCACAGAAGTTTACTCAAATAATGGATTTTCATACATTTAGTAATGTGCTGTACACAAATTAATGTTTGTAATGACTTTACAAAAAAAAGCAATAAATAAACAAATAACGGAGCTGCAATGAAATGAAATGCTGCATCATTCTAATGTCTCCCAGTACATCGTCACAATTATGAAGTCAGTTCTCAGATTAGAAGATATTTCAGAAGATTTTTTTTTTGTTAGGAAAGGATTTTTTTTTGCTTTGTTAGGAAAGGAATCAAGTGTAACACTAACACAAAATGAAAGTTGCTTTCAGCCGCCCGGCTGGATGGACTGGAGAAAGATACGACTCAATTGTTTAACTCAAGGGGAGGTGGAAAATGGAATATTTCCCAAAGTGGTGGCATGGCAATTATTATTTAGGCCAGGGTGACCTGAATGGAATTGCTGCAATATTACAATATATTTATATCTGCAACAGCAGGGATTCTCAAAGGTTTTGATAGGTGCGGGCCAATTTAGGGACCAAACATTTAACAGAGGGTAGCAAAATAAAATAAAATTATATATATACACACACATATATATGACTAGGTTGCATCTCTAGGCCTACTGTTTACATTTATTGCAATAAGTAATGCCTTAGATGCCTAAATGGAGATTAATTCTTTCAAAGCAAAGTAGCCTACAGTTTTAACAGTTTTACAGAGATGTTATCGTGCCAGAAATGTTTCCGTGGGCCGCACACTGAGAATTTATGTGCTACAGCATATTTCTTCATCATTAATTTTGTTTGAGCATGTAGGCTTAAATCATCTACTGGCAGCATTTGAGTAGAAACAGAATCCATGAGATGCTTTGCTGTCCGTGGGGTGGGTAACAATGGTAATCATATAATTTATATTTGATCAAAGTTTGGGTTTGGTAAATTAAAGGGGCAGCAGATTGGTCTGATATACAGTATGGGAGAAACCTGGAATTCAGTAGCCAAGTTAAAATGGGAACAGCCTCATAGAATACTCCTCTTCAACCCTCTCTGCTTTAACTGTGAGACCACAAAACATGTTCTATTCTAGAACGTTGTCAAATTCTACTTTGCAACATTGTACCCATGTTTGGAAAATTCTATCTCATTTAGAAAACATTTCACTTACTGAGAGACACACTGCAATTTTCAAGTTATGGATTTTCAATATAATTATTCCACCTATACTCAAAATGGATTTTACAATGGTCAAGGTATTTTGAGGTCTTCATTCTTCTGATTTTTTGTCAAATACCATGTGATTTAAACCATCTCAAAAGATATCAAATGGTTTCTTTTCCCTCTTTTAGGGGTACAGCAAGTCTTTACCATGAAGGCTGGAGGCACCAATAGCCACTGTGTGGGTCAGTATTTGTTTGTTTGCTTGTTTGTTTTCTACATGAACAGTAGGCCTAAATAATATTGAAAATATTTTATTTAACAGAATGGTTTACTGAACAAAAAGTTTGATCCACATATTCTCCCCCTAACAGACCCTACCAGTGGTTCTGGCATAATCAACCACCCAGTGTTTTGGCCAAGCAATGTTCAGCTCATGTCTCCTGGCTATAGCAGTACTGGTCAGATGCCTTCAGCTCCGCTAGGAAAGCTTCCAGCCCAGCTGAAACAGGTGCAGGCTAAGGCTCCCACTGCAGTGGTGTGGTCTACCTTGAACGGTGTGACCAGTAACCTCCTGGCTCCTGGACATAGCAGCCCTGGCATGATTACACCACATTCGCCAGTAAAGTGTCCAGCCCAGCTGAAACAGGTGCAGACCAAGGCTCCCACCGCAGTGGTGTGGTCTACTCTGAATGGTGTGACCACCAGTGAGATCAAGAATCCACAGTATGCTCCACTCATGTCTCCTGGATATAGCAGTGGGCCCATTGGCCAGATGACTTCAGCTCCGCTAGGAAAGCTTCCTGCCCAGCTGAAACAGATGCAGACCAAGGCTCCCACTCCAGTGGTGTGGTCTACCCTGAACAGTGTGACCAGTAACCTCATAGCTCCTGGACATAGCAGCCCTGGCATGATTACACCAAATCCACTTGTAAAGCGTCCAGTCCTGATGAAACCGGTGCAGGCCAAGGCTCCTACCACAGTGGTCTGGTCTACCCTGAATGGTGTGACCACTAGTGAGATCAAGAATCCACGGTTGACCTCATCCACCTTGGCTGCAGAGGTCAAGACACCGCATGGCCAGATAAAGGCTAGCATTGATCCCCGAATCCCAGGCAGGTATTCACAGATCAGCCTGGTGGGCACTGACGCAGAGCCTTCAAACCAGTGTACTTCCACTCTGGTGAATCAGAGGACCATTACTTTTAAGGTAGTGAATCCAGATACCAACCTGCTCAAGAACAGTCTAGCTGTGAGAGCTGAAAAGGGCACCAAAAGAAAGCGTCAGAATAACAAGAATGAGAATGAGCAGAACAAGAAAAGGTTCAGGATGGACTACAGTGTGTTTGCCAACTAAAATACCTCCTGCACAAGCACTTTGGAGCAACAGAGGGAAGATGTGAGCTGAAACAAAGGAGCAAGTCTTCTGTTTGCTTTATTGAATTAAAAAAAAAAAAAACTATATTCTTATTAATGAATTGAATTGTATAATTAAATAAATTCTGGCTTTGATTTGTTGATTCATAATCAAGTTCAAGTTCATTTATTTGTCACATACAGTAGCTTCCATAGCCTAATCATCAGCGTACAATTTAGTGAAATGTGGGACCCATAGACTCCACAGACTCAAAGTAGCCTGGACTATGAAGTAGAAAATAAATACTAATAGCCTAGCTAAATATTTTGTTAGGCTAATAATTATAGTCAGGTTCCAGTGAAATGAATTTAATAGCAGATCTTTAGAAAAGGAGAGACTACAGTCAGAGCCCATTAAACCATTTCTGCTATAAATAGGCCTACAAATATATTCGAATGATTTCAGGCACCTAGGCCTACACTACAGATAAGATAAACAGTTAAATGTTCTTTTCCACAAACACATCCCCTTCTGTGCTTGGGCCTACTTAGTGAAAGCTTCTAGGAATCTATTTCTGATAAACAGACACAAACACAGGGGGGTCATTGAAGGGTGGTGTGGAATAGGATTGGATAGGATAGGATAATGTGTGATTTGCACACACAGTACATCCTTGCGCGGGTGATTCCAGAAAGATTCCAGAACTTTGATCATTCATTTCTACTCTGCCTCGTGAGGTTTGCATGGGGTGTTTAAGCTGACAGCAGTAGCACAAATTATCTCCCGTGGGCTATGGAAATATCGTTAACAAACTTGAACGTGAAAGGTATGTTGGGTCTGTATAATATTTTTATTTGATGTAAAGCATAACTTTCAGGTAGCTACCTGACTATCTTGAAAACATATCCTCAACTAGTGTGGAACTGATGCTAACACGCTAGTTTATTTGAAGGCTAGGTGGCTAACATAACATACCTTTTCAGATGCGCTTGAAAAAATGACATAAACTTTACACATTCTTTCTGATTTATAATACTACTAATACACAACTCTTACTTGTATATTGCTTAGGAGGCCTATAGACCCGAGAAAATGCCCAACATGAATGTTATTTACCAGAAGATTCACTTCAGGCACGACCCACGCTGGTCAGCAATAACCGGGCCCACTGCTGGCGATGTGGTTCTGTGTGTTGCTTGTGTCATTGAGATGATGGAGAGCAAAGATGTTTCAGTAAGTGTTAGCGCTAATATCGGTAAGTGGAGTATCTGGAGGCTGTTTATATAACTTTTTAATATTGTCCACCTTGCAGTGTGTACGAAAATCAGTGGCACTGTCAGGACTTGCCGGAGTGCTAAAACGCTCACCTGGAGCCATCAAAGAGTTGCTGTCCCAAGATGCCAGAGTATGCCTACACTTCATTGCCTCTTTACTGGGTAAGACTGGTGGTATTCTATATTGCACTAGAGAACATTTGAATTTATTAAGTGTCGAAAATATAAAACTGACTATTAAAGTCCTCAACCAATTTCACAATTGTAATTGTATGTTTGTGTGTAGTATTCCACTGAAACAACTTACAGTGTAAATACCACAGTATTTAAAAAAAGTTTAAAGTTGAAGGGAAAAGTTGAACACCAGCCAACAATAAACAGCAAAACGTACACCTGGAAGTTCAGGAAGTTCTGTCATTTCTATAAAACACTAATTTACCTGCATCTTAAAGTTAGCAGCATTATTATCCACTCCCAGCCCCTTCCTCTACAAACACAATCATGCACAATCAGCATACAAAATCCTCCGGGTTAATGTACATGTAAATATCCAGGGGTGCTGCACTCTTCAGAGGACTCTGCCACTTTGGAACAGGGTATACAAGGTAAGGGAAACCACCATTTTGGATTTCACTGTTTTACTTCAACGTTGTCAAGTCATTAATTGTGGGTGGAAAACTGTGTGTTCATTCTTTTTCTGTTTGATGATTTACTGGAGGGCATTCTGGTTCATGTTTGTAACAGTGTAGAAATTGAAATTGGATACAATATGTACTACAATTGTGTAAATGTGTGAAAAGGTCAATTCTAAAGTTAGTAAACACTGTAAATTGACCGTGTCGAGTAATTCTGATGGTAAGTATTTGCGTGTTGCAGCATTTGATTACCTTGGTGAGTATCAAGCACCAGTACTGTATATTTTGGGTTTATTGTGTGTGTGTGTGTGTGTGTGTGTGTGTGTGTGTGTGTGTGTGTGTGTGTGTGTGTGTGTGTGTTTGTAGTTCTAGTTCACCTGCTCCTGGAACTGCAGAGTGAGCAGATTGTACAGGACGTACTGAATGACATCCACACACAGGTATGACTCAGACCTTTCTTTGGAACAGTTATTTCAAACAAAAGTTAATAACAGGTGTCAGGTGATCACTTTTTCCTTACAGAAATCTATGACACTACACAATGTCCCCTCATTTGGGGGTGAAATATGAAGACAATAGCGATCAATCAAGAAGATAGAGCAGCAAAATCTTCATATCTACAAGACCAAGAGTTTGAGTTGGCCCATACAGTATCCATCATGTAAAAGAGTGGATTTTTCAAAAGATATTTTTTAGGGCTTTTTGCCTTTAATTTTGATAGGACAGTAGAGGGAATGAGTGGGAGGGAGAGAGAAATGGGTAAGGATTGGGAAATTACCTCGGGCCGGACTCAATTTACTGTACAGTCTGATGCACTAGCCTGCCGAGCCACGCCGCTTTCTGTAAAAGTGTAGATAACACAGAAATGTAAATATGATCAAAACATCAAACGTCACAAAGTGACTTTTTAAACCATTCCCTTTACATTTTCCTCCCATGCCCCTGGTTTGATACGTGCAATATCCTGGTCTATACTCTTTGTTTGGTAAACAGATTGGTGCCTCAGTATTATTATGTCATGACTTAGAAGGGAAAGTAGGGAGGGCACCAAGGGGGGATGTGTGCAGTGCCTGAATGTTTGGATACAAATGTGGGCTCGTCTTATGTAACTAGTACTATGCAGAGTACTACACATACCATAGTTTAATGATGTAAAGTTTTAAAGTCTTAATTTGATAGAAGTAATGATTCAATTTAATGGAAGAGTTAAGTAGGGAAAGATTGAATAAACGTTTACAATGGCACTACAATGCCAATTATTGGTTGTTTTATCTATTGGTGTAACTTTGATCTAAAACATGAAAAATAGTATTGTTGGGGATAGCTTTTAGAGCTTTTTTGAGAATGATAGAAACACTACAACCAGAGAAACACACTGTTCTTATCTTAGATTGGTGAATGTGAATGTTCCTATCGTTCATTCCAGTTGTGTTGACTTTTTTGGGAGTTTTTTGAAGAATGATTGTGAACATCAATGTTTCAGTTTGTTCAATATTTTTCCTCCTTCCAGCTGAGCAAGCAGGCGAGCGTGAGAGGCTTCCTGCCCACCTTCACCTTCCTGGGGAAGCTAGTGGATGCAATTCCTGGTCTGCCCCAGACATTAGCCTGTCATCACGGTAATGAACAAAACCCATAGACACACGTCTTCTCATAAGTGATATTGATGTAGAGAGAAGAGGGTGGTAGAGGTGGAAGAGGGTGGGAGATTGAGCTTTTGGCTGCTTCCACTTCAATGGAAAAGTTATCTCACTCATAAACAATGCAGAATAAAACCTCCCAATCCCCTAATATCTCTTTCTCTCTCGAAATAATCTCTTACTTTATACATGTTCAGATGCTATTTGAAATTTTATTTATACAGTATACGACCACAGCAAGTGTTTGGGAAGAACTTCTCTGCTTTACCTCTCTCAGACTTGTTACCCCCAGCTTCAAGCCCATGCTACCTTTATTTGACTCCTGTGCGTTTTGCAGTTCAGTCAGGTAGATCAAGGTAAATCTGTCTGATGTCAGCTAGGGGTTCCTGCATGTGTTTTGAGAGAACTGAATGCCCTGCTGACTGGCGTCTCACATAACTTGTAAAACGCCCATCTTCAAAGAGTATATGTAGAGGCTGTGTGTTAAGGAAAAGTGTAGGAGCTGTGTGCCATTTCTTGTGTGTGTGAATAATGTGTGTGTTAGTGGTGACTGCCACACTGCTCAGCGCTTAAATCCTACTATGCGGGTAGCCATTATTGACTGTTTGGGGCATTGTCAGCAGATAATGGAGTCTTTTGTTTTTTATATTCCAAACTACACACACACACACACACACTTTTGCTGTAGACGTTCCTGGATACATTCTTTTAATTTCTAAAGTTTAGAAGCACAGTGACAACTTCTCTGGTACATGCATTTGCTATTTAAATCATCTTCAGTAGCAGGCAAGATTACAGTTATCAACATCTTTTGCTCTGGGCCACAAACAGACATCAGCAGATTTATGAGTTGTGCCAAAGGCATGTGTGTTTGTTTCCCAGCATTATAAATGGGCTTTCACTGCTGAACGAGCTGCCACTGTTTATCCTTTCTCATTTCTGCTCTCTCTCACTCCCTGTTTGTGTCTCACAAATCTCTGTTTCTTCATCTCTCTTTTTCTGCCTTTTCC
>JAODXP020000015.1:24058322-24078322 GCA_027497455.2 Sardinella longiceps | reverse complement strand
ACAGACTATCATGCTGTCATGCAACAGATTCAAAAGCACACCCAAATTGTACACTACATGTACAGTTCATGTACTTAGAAGCAGGACTCAATTTACTCAACGCTAAGGCGACTATGGCTGAATCCAAATGTCCATCCTAAACCCTGAACCCTCAGAAACTTAACTAGCATGAACTGGCCAATCACAAGGCAGACTCATTCTAGTTAAGTCTTTGAGGGTTTAGGGCTTAGAGCTTTGTGTGTAAATTGAGATTCAGTCAATGAGTGACAGTGTATAAACCACTGCATGAGAGTGTTTTAAAAATGTATTTGTGGTGTTGACCAAAGATTCTAGAATGGTCCGCTAAAAATATTTGGTGTTGACCGGCCTTTGTTGAAAGAAGTTTTGCTTGTTGACAGTCAGTGACAGTCATTAGGTTTCTCCATTCCAAACAAGTATAGCCTACGGTAGCTGTCAGAATCACAAAATGATTGCGAGGTTTTGTGTCATTTTTGTGCATATGGACTTTGCAGTTGGAAGATTTACTATTATGGAATAAAGAGTAATCTGATTGGCTGATCCTTAGCTGGCATGTGTTCTCATTCCTTGTTATTGCCTTTGTGCTCTGTTCATTGCATCTTTGAAGTATAGCCCGTTGTGCATAAATAATTTAGACCTCAGATCTGTTCTGTCAGTGAGATAATGACCCTAATTGTCATTATTTGTGAATATAGAGTCATTGAAGTGGCAGACAGTATTTTCAAAATGTCTTTTAGTGCCTATTCAGTCAGCAACACTGATGGCTCCGGAATAGCAGAATGCAGTTGTCCCCCTAGTACTGATAATAACACATGCATTCATTATTAGCCTATATCACAAGAGGGCTGGATTCTTGCCATCTAAGTGAATATTCATCAAGTAAAGCA
Source organism: Sardinella longiceps (assembly GCA_027497455.2). Classification (NCBI taxonomy): domain Eukaryota; kingdom Metazoa; phylum Chordata; class Actinopteri; order Clupeiformes; family Clupeidae; genus Sardinella; species Sardinella longiceps. The sequence continues at coordinate 24,077,417 of JAODXP020000015.1, read as the reverse complement.
CCAAATGTGTTGGTGTGTGTGTGTGTGTGTGTGTGTGTGTGTTCTAATTCTATCCGTCCTTCTGTCTCATGTTAATCACTGGTAACCACTCAACAGTTTGGCAGATAGTCTTTGGAGAAATGGCTTGACAGACCTTGCCACCCCCACTCCCACCCCCCTACCCCACCACCCCCCCACCCTCAATTCTTACTTCATTAGATGAGAGGAGGTGAGGGTTGCACATTTGTTGCCATAACGGCCAGACAAAATACCAAGTGTCTCAGCTGAAGTGGAAAGTGGCTTCTGGTTATGTGGTTGTCCTGTTGTGGCAACAAGCATGGCTCAACGCACCACTGTTACTCCATGTCTCTGACAAATCAAAAATATTATGGAGTCTGCTGTCTCTGATAGGTCACTCGTGTTTGTTATTATTGATGATGGTGTTGAGTTTTGAGGCATATCTGTTGTGACTCCTGTTTGTACCACTCCTGTCTCTTCTGTCTCACCAACTTCTCTATCTTTTATCTCTTTGTGGATAGTTCTCTTCTTCCCAACCTTTTCCTGCAGGACATCTGTATGTCTCTGTCTCTCCCTCTCCCTCTTCATGATTTTTGTCTCCTTCATTTGTTTTATTGCTTTTCTCTCTCTCCCTCCCTGTTTCCCCTGTTTTACACACACAGTTACAGTACTGTGACTTTGTCCCTCCCTCTCTCTCTCTCTCTCTCTCTCTCTCTCTCTCTCTCTCTCTCTCTCTCTCTCTCTCTGTGTGTTTGAGGAAAAACTGTGCAACATTAAGGTGATGTATGTTGTTGAAAATGACAAGCTACAGATTGCACATTTACTTTCTGAGTGCAGTGTCTAGTTGGATCTTAATGAATTTTTAAGGGACTTAAAGGGAAAATTCAGTTCTCTCTCTGTGTGTCTGTCTGTTTCTGTTTCTCTCTCTCTTTCTCTCTCTCTCTCTCTCTCTCTCTCTCTCTCTCTCTCTCTCTCTCTCTCTCTCTCTCTCTTTGTGTCTGTCTTTTTCTCTCTCTGTGTTGGCAGGCAGCCTGCAGCAGTAAGACTCTTTCCCACAGGTGCGGCGTTCGTGGCTGTGGCAGAGGTGGTGTTATCAGGTGTGTCCTCTCCCTGCCTACGGGTGGCCACGCATGCAGCACGCGCCGCCACTGCCCTCCTCAGGTGAGGGCAACACAAGCCACCATCATAAATCCAGCCTTCAACAACCCTTCATTCAATCAGTCATGGTTATTAATTGTTTATTATTGCTGGTTATTAATACTGTATTACTAAATTGATTTATTCAGTGAGTAAAGTACATCTAGCCATGAGGCATAGGGAACTGTTGTATTCAGACATTGATGGTGACATTGATCACTGCACTATATTTGGACAGGAAGTCATTGGTCGAGGGTTGTTTCAAAAGCCTTGTTCTTTGTTCTGATTGGTTGTAACCAGAGCCATACAAAGCGCTTTCTATTGCTCTGGTTGAACCATAATCCTATTGTATGCAATGGCAATTTTACGCCCAAGGATCTATCCATGGTGGCCATTTTATGTTATAGTCTGGCTTGTCAGGCTACAGCAGAGGTGGGCAAACTAAGCGGCCCGGGGGACACATGCGGCTCGTTGGGCTATGTAATCCAGCCTGTGGAGCCTTCCTAACATAGAAGTATTTCTCACTTAGCCAATATGTATTAGATTGTAGCCCTGATTTGTCAAATTTCTTGTATTCATGAAATACACCCCTCTCACACCCCCTTTAAACCCTACATGTCCTCTCAGGAAAGTGGGGCTGCTGGTTTTAAAATGTACTGACATCAGCCCGCATCAACACACACACACACACACACACACACACACACACATATATAGTATACATACAGTACAGTATACATTATTGTATACACTGAGGATATGCAATCAGATGCTGTTCTTCGCTGAATAGAAAGTACAGCGTTGTATAAAAGAGGCCTCTCTCAAACAAACACACATACACTATACACATTGTATCTGCACATCTTCATGTTCTTATTCATTTATTCACTCCCACTAATATGGATAAAACTCATAATAACCATGGCCATGTTCATTTTGATATGCAGTATGGCAGCCACTCAGCCGTCTGATGGATTTAAAGAAGAAAATTAAATGTTAGTCGAGGTCGTAGTGCTGCAAAAGCTCACACAGAAGACATATTCATTCTGTGAAGTGTAAGGATTTTCAAGGCCTAATAAAATGATGTTATGCAAGCAGTGTCTGTGTTTGTTCTGAAACAGAGTCTCTTTCTCTAGGCTCCAGCACCAGTCAAGCCCAGTGCAGTATAAAGAGCTGAAGAAGATTGTCGGGGCCATCATCACCAGGTGCACTGAGTTACCTGTGCCCATTACTACATGCCAAGGGAGCTCAGTAAGTTGGCATTGGGAGAAATTGGATATATTGAACATTTTGATCATTCAGATAAAAAATAATCCTGACTGGAAGCATGGTAAAATTTGCATTAAGTTCTGTATTTCAAATAAAACTGCAAAAAAGGGTGAGATTGACTCTTGCGCAGTTTCACATTTTCATCAATAAAAATTCAGCCATTTTTTGTGTCTGTGTATGCGTGCAGATGATTTTGCATCAGACCTCATTCTTATCATCCCTAATTGATTTTCTCAGGGGGTCCTTCCTGGTCCCAAGCCCAGCAACGAGGCCTCAAAGGCAGGGAGCTTCCTACTCCAAGCCCTGGTCTGCTTCCAAGAGGCCTGCAGGTGAGGGGGTCCTTCCAACTATGGGACAATAATGCAAGTTTTATTCCCTGTCTTCTGATGTTGGGAGTTTTCTGCTAACACAAGCATTATGCTTGTTAGGAGTTAGAGTGGCTGGTTCCTGCTGGCAAAAAAAACTGTGTTTGTGTGTGTGTGTGTGTGTGTGTGTGTGTGTGTGTGTGTGTGTGTGTGTGTGTGTGTGTGTAGACTTGCAGAGCAGTGTTCCTCTGAGCCCAGTCTGAAAGAGAATGCCTTCACAGCCCCCCACCAGCAGAGGAAGGACTCTCTGGAGGCTCTCTGCCTAAGCCTGCTGCGCTGCTGTGATACCGTCCTCATCCCCACTGTTACTGTCAGCAATCAGCCTACACTAGTGCATCCATTACACACACACACACACACACGCATACACACTCTACACACACACACACAAGCTGTTTTGCATACAATTTTTCTTAACCTAAATATGCATAATAGATTTATACATTTTAATGAGGTGTACTGCATATATAGTCTTATACAGTATACTCATACTGTATACTCTGTGTGTGTGTTTGTATGTGTGTGTGTGTGTGTGTTTGTGTGTGTGTGTGTGTGTGTGTGTGTGTGTGTGTGTGTGTTGTGTATGTTCAGAGACTGTGTGAGCAGGCTCCCAGTAGCCAGGTCCTGCAGCGTTTCTTCTCCATCTTGTCCTATCAGTTCACTTTGCTGCCCACTCTCATGCCACTCTTTGCACTCAAGCTAGGTGAGTGTGAGCACCCAGACGTCAACAAACATCACACACACCAAGTAGCTTATTTATAACACCTTATCTCATTGAATTTGTAAAACGTATTCCATTGTTTATGTATGTACAACACTATTTGTCTGCACAATGTCATAATATTGTAATGTCAAGTGTGTGCATACTGGTGATGTCTCTTACTAACTCTATTTGTAAAGCAAAGAGAGTAGAGAGTCACATACTGTGAAAAATAATTCATCTTTTTAGAACACATAAAAGGATGAGTGTTGATACAGTAATTCACTCTGGTTTTCTCTTTGTGTCTTTTTTTGGCAGCCTCCTCTGGTTTTATTAGACTTGTATTGGAGCACAAGGCAGCTCTGTGCTCTGGAAACAGGTGATTAGCCTTCAGTGGCTATTATTGTTATAAAAGGCCTGCTGGAGAGATAAAGCAGTTGAACAATAATAGCATGCAGAATATTGCATAACGCTTCGTTTTTGTCCCTCTTTAGCCTTGTATATGGAGGAAGCAATATGATGGCATTTATGGTAAAGCAGTGTCGTCTTGTCTGATATACTCTCTCTCTCTCTCTCTCTCTCTCTCTCTCTCTCTCTCTCTCTCTCTCTCACACACACACACACACACAATCCTTTCTTTCTCTCTTAGGAATTCAAGTCTGAATGCTGCTTGCTGTGACTTCCTCCTGAAACTCTGTAAATGTCTCCTCTCCCAGCCAGCCGGCGCACATCAGGAGGGTATGTGTGTGTGTGTGTGTGTGTGTGTGTGTGTGTGTGTGTGTGTGTGTGTGTGTGTGTGTGTGTGTGCGTGCGTGCGTGCGTGTGTGTGTGTCTGTGTCTGTGTCTGTGTGTGTGTGTGTGTGTGTGCGCGCATATGTGAGCAGGTGCTCCACTGGGGACTGATCTCCCAAAAGCTTAAATCCTGCCTGAAATAGAAATGAAGTAGGCATGAAATAAAAATAGATGTGTGATTGTGTGTCACTGCTTCTTTTCTCTCTCTCTCTCTCTCTCTCTCTCTCTCTCTCCCTCTCCTGCTTCCTGCTATCTCTCTTTATCTTTCGCTTTTTCTGCCCTTCCTTCCTACTCTCTCTCTCTCTCTCTCTCTCTCTCTCTCTCTCTCTCTCTCTCTCTCTCCCTCTCTCTCTCTGTTTGCCTTTCGGTTCTCCAACTCCTATCTTACCTTATACCCCCCCACCCACCACACACACACGTACCACACACACACACACGTACACACACACACCTGTCTGTCTGTCTCTGTCTGTCTGTCTGTGGTGCAGAGGTAGAGGATCAGTTAGGGGTGCTGGAGGCCTCTCTGCCCTCCCTGTGCAGCCGTGTGGCGGAGTGGCCCTCCCTGCTGACAGACACCTCAGGGACCCCCACAGCCACTCAGCACTGCCTCATCAGCCTGCTGCACATCGCCCATCTGCACGGAGACAGGTACACACACACACACACATACACAGACACTCATACACGCAGACACTCATACATACACGTGCACACACAGACACTCATACACACACAGACACAGACACAGAGACACACATACACACATGCACTCATACACATACTCTGACAGAGGAATGTGAATGCATGCACACAGACACACACACACAGACACACATACACTCATACATACACATTACCGACAGAGGAATGTTAATGCATACACACACACACACACGCTGGCACACAGATATACATACAAATAGTGTAATCACTGACAGAAGAATGTGAATACACATACACACAAACACACACACATACACAACTGTACAACTGTATTTGATATACCACATACAAAGACACATAGAGATGGAAGTGGTGAAATATTTCCATGCCACACCAACACACCCAGGCACACATGTGAATCCAAGAGTGTGTGGCACTCACACAGACACAGTGGTAGACGCACAATGCACATCGACATTTTGTGAAGCCTTACATCTCCAAATGCCACAAAATGTCAAAGACTTGCTTGTGACTAATAAATATTCACAGATTATGCACTTACGCTGTGGGTGCTAATGTCTGTGTGTGTGTGTGTGTGTTTGTGTGTGTGTCTGTGTGTGTGTATCTATGACTCTGTGTGTCCGTGCATTTTTATGATTTTAGAAATGTTCATGCGTGTGCCCTTATCTGTGTGTCTGAGCTATCTCTGTGTCTTCTACTGTGTGTGTGTTTGTGTTTGTGTGTGTGTGTGTGTGTGTGTGTGTGTGTTAGGCTGCTCCCTGAGCCCATGCTGTTCTCCTGCATGGTGGCCGTGCTGTGCTCCATGCCTGAGCTGGGGGACGCCTTAGTGCCTCTCTGTGTGCTCCGCTCAGCCCTCTACCTGCTGGCCGTGAGTCACGACAAGGGCCCAGAGCTGGACTGGGTAAAATATATACCAATATTCTCTCTCTCTCTCTCTCTCTCTCTCTCTCTCTCTCTCTCTCTCTCTCTCTCTCTCTCTCTTTCTCTCTCTCTCTCTCTCTCTCTCTATGTCTCTCTATGTCTCTCTCTCTCTCTCTCTCTCTCTCTCTCTCTCTCTCTCTCTCTCTTTGTCTTTCTCTCATTACTTTTCCTAATTCACTATGAAAGAGGCAAGTCGCTGCGCTCTCTGCTCACTTCACACCAAGTCTGAGCTCTCCTATGCTTTTTTCCCCCAAAAGCATTAGTCAGTTGATAGCAGGAAATTGCATTGCAACTACAGTAATAACATTTCCTCAGCTTGTGCTACGTACATGTGAGCCGCATTTTTCTCTATACAGTAACAGCTTCCCCTACAGCATCATGAGATTTGACTGCAGGCCAGTAGCATATTTCACTATTTCAAGGCGCTAGATAGATTTGAAAGAGATACCAGTGGACCAGTAGAGTGTTATACTACCACTACAATGAATCTTACCATGCTAAATGAAGGTTAGTTTAGCTGAAATAGTTGCATAGTTCCTCTTTGCTGTATCATGACTATTGAAACGCAGTCTCTCTGATGTTTCCTCTGTGTGACTCTTATCTTTGTGACCCTTTCACCTCGTCTCTGTGCGTCTCTAGGCTCCTCTAAACAGCATCAGTAAGGCCCTGGCCAGCTGCCCTTTTCCTGCCCTCTACACACACCACCCAGCCCTGCTGCGCTTCGTCTTCCGCTACCCTGAGCTCTCGGAGCCCTTCGGCCTACCGACGCTAACGCTCTGGCTAGCCCAGCAGCCCCCGTCTGAGCCAGAGGACCAACCAGGACCAGCGTCAGGCGTCGACTCGTCGTCCTCTGCCTCTTCCTCATCATCTTCCTCCTCATCGGTGCTGCAGGCCGTGCTGGAGAGGAACCCCAGTGCAACCCTGGCTCTGCTGGTGAGGGAGACGTGCAGCCCACTGTAGAATCTAGACCACATATAGCGGTCAGGATGTCACACTAGCACTCATATCAGTAGCGGCAGATGTCAGGGAGCTGATTAGACATAGCTTGTGTTTCTAAGAAGCACAAGCACTTTTATCATGTGAAATGTCCTCACAAGGAAGGAAGGAGAAAGCGGGAGAGAGAGAGAAAGAGAGGGAGAGAGTGAGAGACCGGTCTCTATACATAAGAGCACAGTATAGAGACAGAGCAATCTCAATACATAAGAGCAGTATATCTAGTATCAGTCATAGAGAACATGCTGACAAGGAAAGATCTCCGAAGAGCATGCGAGCGATTGAGCGAGAGAGAGAGAGAGAGAGAGAGAGAGAGAGAGATGAAACATTTCAGGGATATTACAGAACAGTATGGAGCAGACCATGCAGAGAGCACTAATTCTAGTCTTCAGATGTCTTCAGATGAGCCAGATTTATCTCATTTGGAGCGCTGCCATACAAGCAGCCTGAAGGATTTTGGACCACAATCACACATACTGACGTGTAGCCAGGCTTTGTGGGTAGAAGATGCAGCTTCAAGCAGGCTAGATCCAACTACTGGGTCCAGAGTGCCGCTAGGCACGGATAAAAACGTGCAACACACACACACACACACACACACACACACACACACACACACACACACACGGCCTGCCACACATCACAGAGGAATCTCTAGAGGGAGACATGGGGATCCAGAGTACCTAAATTCTGACTTCCACATTCCACTGGGAAAGCAGATGTGGTGTGTTCTCTCAGATTCTCTTTGTGTTTGTCTCTATCTTGCTTTCCTATTCTCTTTTTTCTCTCTTTCTCTCTGTCTCTCTCTCTCTCTCTCTCTTTATTGTTCTCTCTCTCTCTCCATCTCTCTCTCTTGCTGTCTTGTTCTTTCTCTCCTGTTCTGGTTTCTTCATGCTGCAGGTCTCCTCAGCTCTCTCCCAGGGAGGTACAACTTGTGTGCTCAGCAGTGAGAGCATAAGCGTTTTTGTTTGATGTTGGGTTTTTTTTATCGGAGAGAGGAGAGTTGATGTGTGTGTGTGTGTGTGTGTGTGTGTGTGTGCTTGCTCACGTGTGTATGTGTGCGTGTGTACTGTAGTGGGTGGATTCATGCAATACTATAAGTTTGCAAACTTGCAGAATAGGATACAGTCTGTAAGACATTTACATTCTTTAAACTGATCAAAGTGTCACATCTAATACTTAGAAAGAAATGTCACCTCTCATACTTAGAAGGTAGTGTCTTTGATTAGTCAAACTTTAACTGTGTATGCTCTGACAGCTGTCACAGAAATAGATGTTCAATGATGCCGTTCAGTGGTTTATCTAAAGCCCCCAAGGCAGTCAGGCGAGTGAAGTTCTGCAAATAACTCCTCAGGCATGATGTACTGTACAAGCCTAGCTTCTGCAGACTCCATTTACAACTTTGTGCAGAGATTCTGACAGGGAAAGGGTTTCCAACCCTGTCTTCGGGATGGGTAGAGTAGAGTACTTTACACTAGCTTTGACGTTGTTGGTTCAGTCCCAAACCCTTTGAATTGATCACTTCCTACTTTGCCTACTAACCTTTGCAAACTGATAATAAACCGCCTTGGCTTTCTTTGTGCTGTATAAAGTTACATGTTCTTCCGACAGCAACTTTGTAGCTTTAACAGTTATTAACCACTGTGTTTCAAAACATGATATACAGTACACTAACGCTGCTCCATGCTGGTTTTATGCTGTTAGGTATTGGGTATTAGGGCTGTATCTATAGTGGAGTCAAAATGGTGAGATTCAGGGTGTTGATTCTCTACTCAAACTCCTGTATTTATCCCAGCAGAATGCTAAAGGAATTCAAAGCCAAAGATCTTACTGGATAACCAGTCTCTCGGGGCCCTTCTGAATCAAGGTTGATGTTTTGTCGAGACACCCATCATTTTCAGCCTTCTTCTCTCTGCTATCATAGGCTTACTGAGTGTTGCCCTCAGACAAACGCTGCACAGAATAGCTTGTTTGTCTCAAACAAACTAAGACTCATGATTGCAGCTGTATACTGTAAATAAATAGGAACAGACCTGGGAACAGGCCTGCCGATATGAAGGAACATCAGGGCCAGTCATAGGTAATTGGAGGTAGTCAACAGTAGTCGTGGTATTGAGTCGCGGCAGATGTCGCTATGTGTTTTTGGGTGACGGATTTGAAACAGTGTCTGATCTTTCCGTTGTTGATGTAATCACACTGATGAGTCAGACTGAATCAAACATGTTTCATATAATCTTAACTGGTCGGGTCTGTGGTCACTGTGATGCCAGTTATGACATACAAATGCAGACAACTCAAAAGTTACGGTTGTGCTCATAAACAACTCCCAATTGTATCCCATCGAGTATGTAGTTTAGACTCAATCAATCTCGTAAAAGACGAGGGGCTGATTTGTAGGGCAGAATTTTATATTCTTATTCTCGATTGCAGTAAGTAAGTTACAAAATGGCAACAATGGATGCTTATCTTATTTCATTCTATGTGTTTAGCTCGATCCTAGGAGTAGATATACTGTACCCTTACTACAGAAAGAGAATGAAGAGAATAAAGCAAAAACCCATCACCCACAATTAAATGCACAATATACTTTTACAGTAACATATGGAAGCCTTTAGTTAATTCATATGCTGGTAATATCTACACTACTCTTCAAGGGACTGGTACAAAATCCCTTAAAGGCCAAACCTAGCCCAAGGCGCATCAATTGTGCATAGTCCTGGCTTAATAGAAAGAAAGAAGTGGACCTTGGTATTTCTTTTGGGTCCATCCCTTCCCCAGACTGATCATTAGACCATTAAATCAGTAGCCTCCCTTAATAAAGCCTCTGTCCACTTGCAGATCTTGGTCTTGAAAGAGACCACAGCACAAAGTAAGCAAGAACTGAAGTTGTGTCTGTGGTACTGAATAGAGACATGTCCTGTCTGTGTTACTGAATAGAGACATGTCCTGTCTGTGGTACTGAATAGAGACATGACCTCCCTCTTGAACACGCATAGATGAACAAAACTTTTCCACATTCACTGCCTGTAGAGTAGAGTATCCTGTCTTTGGACGGGTGTGCTGTATGCCTCATGTAGAAATACTTTCCCCACTAGTTGCGAATAACAGAGACATCACATTGACTCCACTTTGTCTGGCCTGACCATGTGTTTTTTATGCCAGACCGCAGTCCGTGTGATCAGATTTATTATACTGCTAACTCGTGCCAACCATTAGTGGAGACAGACGACTCTAAAGATTATACCATAGAGCTTATGAGACACTCCAGGAGGGTCCCCAGGGACCCTGGCACCATCCAGCCAGATAGTTGTGCCAGCGAGACCCGATGGCAGCAAATCACACAGCGCCAACAGAGAGAGAGGAAAGGGGGGCATCAGAATGCTGCCAAGGGGCACCAGCAACGTGCTGTCAGAAATACCCCAACATAGAACATAACCCTCCTGCACCTGCCTTAGTGAGCCAACCACAGTGGCTGTATTAACCCCAGCCAATCAATCCCCACCTAGGAGACTGTGTTCATCAGTGAGGATAGACAGATGAGAGTTTTGCTCTGGCACATCTGTTCCTTCCTTGCTCTCTCTCCACTCGCTCCACTCATTTTCCCCCTGGTCCAAAGGTCTTCCCTGGTGTTGGAAAATTGCCTGTTCGGATGTAGGAGCTGGGAGGCACTGTAAACCCAGACATCTTTTATGAAACGGTAAACGTCTGGAGAGAAGAATATGCAGAATTTAGTTGCATATATTATATCTAGCCCAGGCCCTTAGGAGGAGTAACTGATGTTCTGCATCAGTTAATGGAGACCCTTATAAAAGTTTAATAATCCTAATAGGCCCCAGAAATAGTGCTGACCTCCTCAACGGTATATATTAGACTTAATATTTTAACTTATATACTCTGTGTGTGTGTGTGTGTGTGTGTGTATCTGTGTGGGTGTGGGTCTGGGTGTGTGAGTGATTGACCCTCCAGTTGTCCCTTCATGTTGTGCAACGCCTCATAGTTGCTGTAAATCCAACCCCATGGGGTCCCCCTGTGGGTGAAAAAAAAAAAAAAATCCAGCCAGGGCAGAAGCTTAATGTGAGTCTCCACTGCGTGTGTGTTGTGTTGTGTTGTGTTTTGTTGTCAGTCGCTGTTGGCGAGCTGTGATGAGCGTCTGGGGCAGAGAGCCCTGACTGAGCTGAGGCGCCTCCTGCAGGCTAGAGGAGGATGTGATGGAACGCTGTCGGCACTGCTGAAGCCCGCCCTACTGCAGCTGCTCCAGAGGCTGGCCTGCCTCAGCACCAACAATGGCCAGGGGCCTGGGCCCTCAGGTCAGACATACACACACACACACACACACACACACACACACTCACATACACAAAAGATTGACAAACAGCACAGACAGCCAGACAGATGCAGGGACTGATACAGACAGACAGCCATGCTGGAGATACACATATACACATATACACACACACACACATACACACATATACACACACACAAACAAACATACATAGATAAGCACAGACAAGCAGTCAAATAGATAGAGGACAGAAAGATTGGCAGAGTGACAGAGAGTGATGGAGTATGGACTAAAGCCTCAAACTCCAGCTTACTGTGCGCTTGCTTGGTTGTACTGTAGTCACAGTCACTCCTGCTTAGTATTACATTTCCTCGCTCTCCTTTTGTGTCTATGTCCATGCCAAAACCACCCCTCCAATTCACACTGTCTTCCTTTTTATTCTCTCATTCTTGCTGGCTTGCTTTTTTTTGTCTTTTCTATTCTGTTCTTTTTTCTCCATCTCCTTCTTCATCTTACCGCTCTTATGACAAGCGCAGCTCATACAGTCCGTCTGCTGTCCCTGAGCTTATTCGTATTATTATTCTCATTCACATTCTCATTCACTCTCGCTCTTTTTCTCATCCTATCCTTCTTTTTTTCTCCCCCTTCTCTCTCCATCTTCATCTCTCTCTCTCTTTCTCTCTCTCTCTCTCCCCTTCCCTCTCTCTCTCTCTCTGTTATGCGGCCCATTCCCTTGTGTCATTACTCATGCAGTGCTGAATTTTGCCCTGAGATGGGTGTTAGTTTAATTGCGTCTCAGAGGGCCATATGAGAACAGTGTCTACACAGGGTCAAACACACCCCTCCACTGCAGCGCCAAATTACACACATTACACATTTATATCACACAGCCTCGGGAGCGAGCAGCAGCGAGAATATAGAACAGGTGTCAGATAAGGTGAAGAACACCCCACTCAATCCACCCCCCACCCCTTGTCTGATTCGATTCCTTTCTTTCTCACTGTTTTAAAAAATGAACAAAAAAAATGTACCACCCCTTGTATGATTCGATACCTTTCTTTCTCGCTGTTTTGCAAAAATGAAGAAATATGACATTCTCTGCTCCATATCCCTCATACTTGATTGCTCTCTTTCTCTCTCTCGCCCCAATCACCCCTGCAGCCCCCTTTTTCCATCTGTGTTGTGGTTTGTCCATCTTCTTGTGTTCTACCCTCTCTGATCTCTCTCTCACCATCCCTCCTCTCTCCGTCTCCTCGTCTATCTCCGCAGCTCCCCCCTCTCTGCCCCTCATCCTGCAGTTGTTGTGTCTGATGCAGACGGCGCCGGCGGCAGCAGGCTGCGAGATGGATGCCACGGACTTCAAATTGCTCCATCACGGTGAGGTCACTGGCGGGTCAAGTGTCGTGACCCGTAGCTCATGCAGACACTAATCTGCAATAGAACAGACACAGCAGCGCCCCTGCATCTGAATTATCCGTCCTCCGACTCCAAGTCCCTCCGTCTACAGTCACTCTCTCTCTCTCTCTCTCTCTCTCTCTCTCTCTCTCTCTCTCTCTCTCTCTCTCTCTGTGATATGCCTTCCTTCATTTGCATCCCTGTGCTGCTGGCCTCTTTGAACAGCCACTCTCTGCTTTGTATTGTAGTTGTTGATGTTGTTGTTGTTGATGATTTCTCTGTAGTGGCCAGTGTAATGAGATGTTTGGTTTGGCTACTGCCGACCATCTGTTATCATCAGGCTTGATTTTGATTGCCACCAGACAACGAGTGGTCTTCATAAATTGCTCATTCATTGAAATGACAGACCTGTGTGTGTGTGTGTGTGTGTGTGTGTGTGTGTGTGTGTGTGTGTCTGTATGTGTACTGATGTAGTGAGTAGCCTTGCAGGAAAGCTAAAGACAGACACCAGTGAAACTCTACATTTTGCTCTCAACTACCTGTATTGCTGCCTCACTCCCTCCCCACCACACTGTAGTAACAGAGGTAAGACAGACACATTCACTGTTTATTCACAAACACACAAGCACTCACACACAAACACACACACACACAGTACAAACATACTGTACACATTGTAACACTGAACACAACACACACACTATGCTGTTGTGATATCCAGCTGCTGGTCTAGCCATTCATATTCAGTGTGAATCAGTTGAGTGCTGTGATAGAAACTTGATACCTTATGTGATACCACCCCACATATTCTGTGTATTACAGTGTACTGATTGCATTAAGTCACAACTGCTGGAACTATACCAGACATTGTAAAAAAGTAGACCAGTCTTGTAAATATATTTTGATGCAGGTTGACATCATGCATTCAGTGTGCTGTAGCTCTAGGGTTATGCAAAAACTTCACCTTATGCAAAAGCATCACCATGCAGCTATAATTTCATTTGTTAACGACCCTCTAAACCAAGTAAATATATGTGCTGAGTTTGTCACACCTCAGAAAAACAGTTGATCATTTCAAGATCATTGAAAAGTTTATATTGTGACATAATTCACTTATGCTGTCCGTTTACGTTTAGCTTTTAAGTTGGCCTATCTTGGTAAGGGACTAATAACCTCACTCAAGTCAAATGATTTGTTGGGCTGCAAACAGCAACTCCATCGGAAATTGCGCTGCATGATGCACTTTCATAAATAAAGAAACCTTACCTTACCTTACCTTACCTTACTATATTCGTTTGTAAGAGATTTGCTTCAGAAGACTGAACGTCATCAAAAATCCATACATATAATTGGACCAATCACTTGTCTGTCATTTTACTTCAACCACTCACATCGAAACCAAGTAATTGTATCCCATCATGCAGCGCAATTTCTAGTTTGTCAAATATACCAAACATAAACATCAGTATCTATGGCCTAATTGCCACGATAGTCAATTTAACTCCCATAATATACTGTAGATGTCTCTTTCATAAATAACAGTTAGTTGTGTTTTGCAAGTGTGTAAGAGATGAACTACGTCAGAAATCCTGTCCAGTGTTTCCTACGGTCTCCTGATTGGTCCATCCATTCTATTTCTGTCCTGAAATCCCTTCCAACGGGCTCGACATCAGATAGAGTAGCGGAGCTGCGTGCAGCGTAGCAAATTATCTGACATGAGTGAGGTCAAAGGACTAACACCTTGAACACAATCTCTCTCTGTAGTACTCACTAACAGAAGTGGAACACACCAACTTGACATTTATTGGAACTCTTGGATGTACTATTTAAATAATGATGTCCTTTAACGTCTTAGTACTGATGTAGTTTAACGTCTTAGTACCTGATGGTTAACAATTCTGCCACATGTGCTTAGTCTATTATTTTCTCTAGTTGGAAAGTGTTTTAGCTGTCAATCACTAATAAGTGCTCCAGCCATTGCCTTGCGAGAACATTCAGTTCGAATTTGCCAGGTCCTCTGGTAAATTTCCATCATTTGAGCCGCAGTGTAATTTCTCAGTGATATTTTCTTTTTCCACACATCGATCTATTCACTGCCATTTACAGTGCTCAAAAGGTTGCATTTCAAAAGTGATTTTCCTGCTGCTTGCAGCGTCACAAAGCAGAGATGGATTTTACTTTACTTTACCCACTCCTGCAGTGCATCAAAATACCTTTGTGTCCATACAAGGGCATCAAGACTTCACATCACACACACACACACACACACACACACACACACACACACACACACACACACACCCTGTGTGACCTTGATGCTAAACATACTGTGTGTTTTAATAGATTCATATACGGCAAACAAGAATGCACTCCACACATTTGTACAGTAAAATCAAATTAACTGATTCCTGTAATGCAATCCAAAAGACTGATGTTATTGCATCAGTAAGACTATGCAATAATGTGTAGATTTTTTTTAAACCACCGTACGTAGGTGTGTTTTTAATTGGTATGTTGAAGGGTCTGACCATGACACTTTTCCTGATGTGTGTGGCTGCGTGTGAAATATTGAACTCCAGAGCATTTTTTTTACAGTAATAGTTGTTGAATGAAAGTGAGTGGGTGAGACTTTTTTCAACTCCGCTCAAGATCTGATCTGAGTAAAAACTACTCAGAGAATTTACATTCAGTTCACGATTCTGTGCTGTTTGGTTGTTTATTTGTAACACGTTTTTTACCTCCATCTCACCCCCCTCTCCCTCCCTTCTCTCTGCTTTGATCTCTTGCACTAATTTATCTCCCCTCCCTTTGTCCTCCACTGCATACTCTATTTCCTTCTCTCTCTCTCTCTCTCTCTCTCTCTCTCTCTCTCTCTCTTTCTTTCTCTCTCTCTCTTTCTCTCTCTCTCTCTTTCTCTCATGCAGCTGTGTCCATGTTGCTGTGTAACACTGGACTGTTGGAGCAGATACAGACAGTGCTGGACCGCTCCTCCTCCTCCTCCTCCTCCTCCTCTTCCTCCTCTTCTCCATCCACTCTGCTCAACTGCGCTCGTCTGTTGCTGTCCTCCCTCATCAGGCTACAGCACACACACTCAGCTCAGGTGCTTCACACACACACACACACACACACACACACACACACACACACACACACACACACACACACTTCAATGACACTATTTTCCTCTTAACCCCTCCATTCATTCACTGTGTTTTCTGCTATATGCCCTTCACCCCTGTTTGCCCAGGCTCACGCACACACACACGCACACACACACTCACACATACACACACACACACACACAGAGTACATCCCTCTGACACATATACCCACACATATTCACACTAAACCCTGTACTATCTCTCTCTCTCTGTCGTTTTGCTCATAGTCATACCCTCACATACAAACACTCTTTCACCATTTGTGTGTCTGTTCTCACACTCAAAGGAGGTCGTCAGCTGTCTCTGCTGGAGAGTTAGTTCCCACTACTCACTGAACAGAATACACACAGACAGACTCACACACACCAACCACACACAGGCACTCGCAAAGATACCTACCTCTCCCAGAAAGCTTTCTTCCTGCGATGCAGATCTCCATGGAAACAGCCTCTTGTAATAACGGCCAGAGAGAATGTCTGAGCCCTGCTGAGCAGCGGTACCCAAACTTTCATCAGACATGAACATTTTACCTACAAGATATATTGCAGAATTCAGGCCTTATGAATAATGCATGATCTTTTCTCAACCCATTGTGCATATGCTCCATAACAATAATGAATGACAAATGTAGATAATAAATAAATGCTGAAGTACTTTAGAGAGATTATATAGCAATAGAAATCAAGATCAAAATCATCATGTGGAGAGTAATAATGTTCACAGTATGTGTCAGATATCGATTTGTATCATTAGTGTATTGAAAGCACATAGAAAAACCACTGACATACTGCAGCTCAACCTTGGAGCTAATGTGTTCTGCTTAATATAGGCCACGTCCTTAAGCAGTTTCAGACTTTTCTTTTCTCGCTCCTGACCTCCCTCTCCTCAGGTGCACAGGTGTGTCCGAGTGGATCTGGGCCACATGGTGCAGCTCCTGAGCCGCAGGAAGAGACTCACCGACAGCTTCTCTCTGGGTAAAGTAACGGCGAACAAGAAGCCGAAAGTTAGCGATGACCCTTGGATTTGTCTCCTGTCTGGTTTCCACTCAATTATGCATACAGCAGTGCCTGTGCTGCAGATCAGGTGCTCCGAGAGCACAGCCAGTGGCACAGGGATCCTGCCACCGCCGCCGCCATCGCCGCTACGCTCAAAGTCATTTTCTCCCAGAAGTGTCCCCGTAATGACTACACTGAACTAAATGCCCCTCGTCTACATCTAGCCATTGACAGCCCAGATAAGAATCACTCGCTAATTACCTTTTACGTCTCTAGTGCTTAAGAGTCTAATGCATGCCAATTACGGCTCTATCTCCATTGCTTTTTGGTTCCTTTTTTTTTTTTTTGTATTGATGTCGTTCAATATCTCGTTCTCTCTCAAAGCCCTTCACCACCACCTCTCTCTCTCTCTCTCTCTCTCTCTCTCTCTCTCTCTCTCTCTCTCTCTCTCTCTCTCTCTCTGTCTTGTGTGTGTGTATAAGGTGTTATCTCAGAGCACGCGTACGAGGACAAAAGATTCATTAGCGTTAATTGTACTCCTCGCTGCCCTGCAGTGCCTCTCTCTATCCCTCGCTGTTTCACTCGCTTACTCCTCTCATATCGCCAGGCTTGTTTTTCCTCCTCTCCTCTCCTCTCCTCATCTCTGCTCCCTTTTCCTTTCCTCTCTTCATAACTCCTCTCCTTTCCTTATCACTACCCTCCTTTCATCACTCCTCTCCTCTCCTCCCCTCATCTCTGCTCTCCTTTCCATTCCCCTCTTCATAACTCCTTTCCTTATCACTACCCTCCTTTCATCACTCCTCTCCTCTCCTCCCCTCATCTCTGCTCTCCTTTTCCTTTCCTCTCTTCATAACTCCTCTCTTTTCCTTATCACTACCCTCCTCTCATCATCACTCCTTCTCCTCCCCTCATCTCTTCTCTCCTTTTCCTTTACCCATCTTCATAACTCCTTTCCTTATCACTACCCTCCTCTCCTGTCATCACTCTTCTCCTCTCCTCATCACTCCTTTTCCTCTCCTCATCTCTCCTCTCCTCTCCTTTCCTCATCACTCCTCTTCTCTGTCACTTCTCTCCTCCCCTCATCTCTCCTTTCCTCTCCTCATCCTCTCCTCTTCTCACCACACCTCTCCTCCCCTCTCGTTACTCCACTCCTTTTATTCATCTCTCCTTTTCCTCATCTCTCCTTTCCTCTCCTGTGTCACTTGTCCTCCTCCTGCATCTTTGTCTCTCCCCCACGTTTCACTGCTGCTGCCGCTGCTGCTGCCGCTGCCCTTTACTCTCCTCTGCCGACTCATTTCCCCGCCTCAGAATTTCTCATTTTCTCAACCCTATTTGTTCCATCCATCTTTCCTCCGGCATTCTTCTCTTTTTCGCCCTTTGTCTCGCTCGTTCTCCCCCCCCTCTTCTCTCTCTCTCTCTCTCCTCTCCCTCTCCATTTGTCTCTCACTGTCTTTCTTTCAGTTGTTCCCTAACACTCTTCCTGCCCTCTCTCTCTCTCTCTCTCTCTCTCTCTCTCTCTCTCTCTCTCTCTCTCTCTCTCTCTCTCTCTCTCTCCCTCTCTCTCTCCCAGCCTCTGTGGTGCGGCTGCTGCAGGCAGTGCTGGATGTGGAGCTGGACTCCCCTCTGGTGCAGCTGGAGGAGGGGGCCAGTGGGGCGAGACAGCGCCCCCTAGAGCCGGTGGACAGCGCTCTGCACCCGCTGGGCTCCCACAGGGCCCACGTCCTCGTCACCGCCCTCCACGGCCTCCTGCTGCAGGTATGAGCACGCTCTGCCTGTCTGCCACGCTCACGGCCACTGTCTGTGCAGACTTTGGAGCATATACGCACACACACATACACACACACACCACAGACACTTACACATGCACACACACAGATGCACACAACAGATACAGACACACACACATACACACACGCACGACACACGCACACCACAGACACTTGCATATGCACACACACAGATGCACACAACAGATACATGAACTGTTTGTGCAGCCTTTGTAGCTTATACGCACGCAGAAAAACACACGCACGACACACGCACACCAGACACTTACACATGCACACAACAGATACATGCACACACACACGCACACACACACGCACGACACACACACACCACAGACACTTACACATAGACACACACAGTTGTGGGTCAGTTTGGGTTTGATGCACCTTATGTTAATGTGTACCACCTCTGCACAGAGCTAGTTTGTTAATCCTTCAAGTGTTTTTGCAGTTTTTACAAAATTTCAAACAGACAATGAAACGGTTCACTGCAACGTTTGTGTTTGGATTGATTACTTTTTGTTTGCTGAATATGAATGTCTTTGCAGGCTCTCCTCCCTGGCTGTTACTGACTGCCTGCCTACTCACACTGTCCAGCTTGCAGTCATTGTGTT